>CALSCE010010956.1:4392731-4455420 GCA_943593645.1 Bovichtus variegatus
CACGCGATCACACACACACACACACACACACACACACACACACACACACACACACACACACACACACACACACACACACACACACACACACACACACACACACACACACACACACGCACACACACACACACACACACACACACACACACACACACACACACACACACACACACACACACACACACACACACACACAGATACTGGGGCTCCGTATAACTTTTTCAAAAGGGAGTGTCTAAATCTATCGCTCCCAATAACTCTGGTATAACTCAACTGTAACCAGTCATCAAAGCTAAATATGCTGATGTATCTTCAGCTATTTAAGCCCTCAGCTATACTGGGTGACCTGTGGTGAGATGACCTCCTCTTAACTCACAGCGACAAGACATGCAAAACAAACAAAAAAAAAAAAAACTATTGCAGCATTATTAGATTCCAATCAGGACACTTTAGGCTAATTTAGAAACTGCCGACTCAGATGAGGAAAGATGCCTGCAGGGATATACAGAGACACAGCACAAAGCTTGTTGAGAGAGAGCCTTGGACAACCTCTAACTATGCCACAAAAAATGTTAAGTCCTTGCATTTTCTGTGATTTAGTTTCATCTAACCATGTTATGAACCGTATGCATTTGTAACATTATGTTCTGTTCAGGTTGTTGACGTCAGTGCATTTCAGAGACGAGCACCATCTTCACCACGTCTTAAAAAAGAGACAGCCATTAACGGGAAAGGGCTGAGATAGAGCATTGTTAAGAAGAGAAAGACTGAGTGTTAGTCAAAGGGAAAAAGTGTGTTACTAGACACATGGGGTATTGTCACTGTCTGTCCCTGCCTGTTACAAAGACTGATCCAGTACCATTGTTCCCCCTTTTAACTTCAGCTTCTATGGAAAAGGATACAGGAAATGTTTAAGGCCTCTCCGTGTGACTTACACAAATACACCAACAGCATTAGATACAAACGACCACAGACACATAAACTACAGGCCAGTTCACTAAAGGGAGCAATCGATACAAAGTAAGTAAGATGAACAGTCAGTAGGGATCCTTTATGTCCAGCAGCCTGTGACCTCTTTTCTCTCCGTCCTTGGGCACCCGGGTGCTTTCATCTTCTACACCAGCAGGCTTATGATACTCTTATATCGCTGTTGGAGCCTTCCCAATAATACAAAGGAAGTGATGCATGACTGTGTAGCTGTATCACTATTTAATTTGAGGACCATACAAAACAATTCCAGTTGGTTGAAGTAAAGGATTTGCAGAGGATAAGAGTCTTATAGTCATAACATTGAGACACACATCTTTCAGTATTGGCTAAATCCACTCAAACATAGGAAGTGAGGAGAGGGAGAGGGAGGAGAAATGAGTGGTCATGCCAGTCAGGGATTACAGCTGATGACCAGCTGAGGCCAGAATGTACTCTCAACAAGAAGCAGGGTTATAAAACCGATCCTTAAAGCACCCTGTGCACAGCCACGCCTATAACAACTCAAAGTCTATTAACATGGGCAACATACTTGCACATAACATTAACTGGGGGATTGTGTATAAAATAAGATAAAATGAGATTGACCAGAAAATATTAAAACACAGACAGAATACCAGCACCGTCAGCAGCATCATGTGCCTCCAGTTTATGAGCATGAAGCCAAAATTATTACTCAGACACAACTGCGATGGTTATGATCAGGCGGTGTGATGAGAGCCAATAGTGAGGAGTCCACTCGGATATTAGACATATAGACACACAAACCCCGAGACCTGCAGCAACAGAATAAGACCCAAGCTGGACCCAGTTAACCTGGATCCATAAGTACACCGGTACAACAAAAACAGAATCAAATAAAAAAAAATTCAACCGTTCCTTTGCTTCGACTGTTGAGATTCTCCGTTTAGTCACCGATTGACACAGAGGACCACAGATTTGCGTAATGTGTCTTCCTGCGATTTTAGAGGTGTGCATGTCATCTGCTCCGCAAATCTCGTCTCTGCAGCCTTACTTCAATATTTCTATGTGCCTTCTTTGAAGAGACTTGTTTCAATACATCATTTTGGCAGTGGCGGACAAACAGGTGGGGAGGGGAGAAAGACAGGTCAATGAAATTTAAAAAATAATCCCTCTTGCGTTCCTGGGGATTTCTCACACACAAGATTTGTTTAGAGTAGGTTTAGGGTAAAGGGTGTGTCATGTGAGGTTTCATAAGATTTCACTACCAGAACACAATACAGGCATTTTTTGGTGCTTAAAAAGAGCAAGTCTTACATGAATTACACACTCACCAGAGTGGGGGGAGGGTAAGTCTACTGACCAAACACCCAAAAGACATCCATAAACCTCCACAGCTTGATTGACAAGCTAGAGAAAAGGAAGCCTATTACTATGCCTTGCTCATGCTTTAGGAACTGTAGAGCAATGCTCTGATCATGCCAGCAGTATTATTAATTCACTTGCTCAGAACAGATTAAAGCGAAGCAATTGTTGCAGAGGAAAATGAATGACCAACAATGTAACCGTATAAATATACTTAATTGGGATTTTCCTCTTGCTGTAAAAGTCTCAGATGGCGTTTATGTAGTCACCAAGATCTCCAAGTGACAATGAAGATAAAGAACTGTGAACTACCACGCTGACCATATGTCTACGCATATGGCTGAAGGAGATTACATGAATTATTTCTTACCAGGAAGGTGAAATGTTTAGTCACCGTGCTTCCTGCCCAGACTTCCCTTCTGGTTTCACAGAAAGACATAGTCTGTCCAAGTAATCCCTACAGTGAAAAAGTGGGGCAAATAAGAGATGTTCCGTCTGTTTCCTTAAATAAGAAAAAGAAACGATCTTAGTGGGGACTTAGTTTTCTAGTTTTGTAAAAACCAAGTCCCCCTGTAATTGTTTTTTTTTTTTATAATAGGTTGTTTTTTTAGAACATTTTTTGTAGTTTATAGGGAAAGGAAAATCGTGTTTACTCACATAATAACACATGGGAATAGATGTACAATTTTTCTAATCACAGTCAACTGAATGCAAGACAGCGCAGTAAATAACAGATGAAAGTAGATTGCCTCACAAATTCATCATACTGCAATTTACCGCTCAATTTAGCCTGTGCCAGTTACTGGCGTGATGATAACAATTCTGATGTTTAGAGTATCCTATTTTCCCTGCTGTGTCAGCTGAAACTAGAGAAAGTCAAACATCCATTTCCCTGCAGGATTAAAAATTGTCCTCTAGGAGAAAACAGTGACAAAGCATGATTGCGCAGTCCTATCCACACATAACCACACGTGACTCTACACACCGAAGCTAACAGATACAGAAGCTCTAACAGGGCTATAAATCAGTAAGGGCTTTACAACTCCATAAAGGAATCCTGCAGGAAGCAATCTCCATTACAGCCTGGCAGCCCCCTTTGGGTGACTTTGTGCAGGGGACAGAGCACCGACTGGACAGAGCGGGGCCAGAGGTGCCGACCACACACACTGTGTTGTAGAAGAAAAGGCCATTTACTAAAAAGGTAATTAAAGGCCTACTGTGTCTATCATTAACCATTATGGCATTTAAACGATAGCTACAGATGTATAATTGAACACCAACCCAAACTTCTGTCAGTGACAGTATCTGAATAATGTACAAAATGCAAATTAGTCAACAGCTACACCAACTACCATCTTCGGGGCACTATCAGCATTGGTTCACACATCTCTGTGTTATAATGATGCACTCCCCATTATCCATCTGCATGGGTCGACTGACATCCTGATATGTAGCTGCTTCAATATTGACAACCCCACGGAAGAAAGCTCCTTGACCGGGGACGTGGGAGGGAACGGTCTCTCTTCAATGCAGACAGGGATTTTCTGCTTCCCACGCTTTTCAGATTAGCAAAGAAAAAAAAACAGGGCCATTATGAACTAAAAAGATTGTTAATGTTACATTCCATTTCCCCCCGCCCCTTAAAATGTGAACTATTCAAATGTAATGGGAGGGCAGCACAGAAAAACATTTTGTCGGCTCAGCAGACTGCCAAAAAGCCACTGAGCTGTTTGAAACCATGCAGGAAATGACATCACTGACACATTTTTGCCCGTGCAGAGGCCTAAGACAGCAAAGGGAAGGAAAACAGGGTGAAGCAACAGCCGCTAATGTCAGCCTACTTTAAATGTTGACATGCAGTGATCATTAAAAGAGACACAGGCAAGTTTTATGAAAACTATGCTGGAACCTGTCACAATCCAACACTGACAGTGGGAGAAAAGGAATGCAGTGCTGATAGATGCCAAAGAAGTGAATAGGCTGCTTTGACAAGGCCATGCCTACACACAGGAGGGAGAGACGTGGCAAAACTTTGCCACAATTTATGGACCCGTCTAAATCTAGGGCTACACAAATACAACCCTAGCCAGAAGGCACACTTGTAGAGGAATTACTACAATGTGTATTCTGCTGTCTGAATGGACACAGGTATCTGGATATATCTTATACAGAAAACAGGATCCACTTTGAAGCAGAAGCTTACAGACATTACAAGATGAAACAAGTTGCCTTCCTATTCATGACTCTGCAGTTCACTAGTGCCAACTGAAACACCGGTAAGCCTATAATTATCTCAACTCATTAAAAAAAATGGAGGAAGATGAAGAGTTACACAATCACTGATTAAGCAATGAGGGTGAAGAAATTATATGATGGGTATTAAATGATTGACAGGACCAGCTTCTCTCTGCTTTTCTGTCAGCCTGTGGCAGCAGCAGCAGCAGCAGCAGCAGCAGCAGCGGAGAGACGGGAGGATGCGACTATTGCCACTGAATGTAGAGTCAAGGCAAAGCTCATCATCAGCCTGAGCTTCCAGCAGCAGGGATTGGTTGGTCGTTATAGCCCACTGCCTGGTCAGATGTGGAAGAGGGACATGCTGATTGTGCAGCATACACCCCAGAGAGGAGCGGACCAAAACAAAGCATCGATTGCACTGTCTGGCACGTGTGACATGTTGCTGCCAACTGCTCTTTTGTCTATACATTTTTTTAAAAGAGGGGGGGGGGGAACATGGGAGCAGGGGACATTCCCCCTTTGTGTAAGCAAACATAAAAAGGGTTTAGGCATGTGACAGCCATGCTAGCATAGTCAGTGTGATGATGCTCAGCTGCCTGGGTGATGTCTGTAGGCCATACAAAGCAGCAGCAGTTAAAGCCAGGCACCATATGAAAATGCCTTATTTATTTGTTTATTTATTTGTATGCATGTATGTATGCATGTATGTATATAGACACACACACACACACACACACACACACACACACACACACACACACACACACACACACACACACACACACACAGTCTATGGGAAATACCAAGTAAATCCTAATGTAGCATTCCTGATCGATACACCCCTAATTCGCGCTTCACACTAAGACTCCCCTCTAAGATTGAGTCTCTGCTACCACTCCTAATGCAGCCTCTCGTTTTTTCCCCCCATAGTGTATCGCCTAGCAACAGTGCGTTGCTAGGATTGTACAGCCTTGCCAGGGAGACGACACTCGTCCTCTCATGCCTCTTCACTCCCGTGACTCCCCCACTTCTGTCTCCAGTCGCTCAACCGTCCACATCACGGTATCGTAGCTCCACGCTGAGCCGAGCCTCTGTTGTATTTTTTTTTTTACCACCGCGTCAGTCGGCAGAGTGACGTGGCACACAAGGATTTTGCAAACTTTTGTCATGACATGGTCGGTTTATAGTCCGACCGGATACAAACGAGCAACTCATTCTGCTCGTTAGATGCGAGCAGACGCAGCTCTGGGAGCAGAACTTGTTTCTCTGAGCACTAAAGCGTCAACAGGAGTCCGTTTACGACGAGCTCCGTGGCGCGGCTGTCAGTTTAAGTGTCAAGTTCTAAAGCATAACAAACATGTCCCACTTTAAATACTCGCTCTTATCAGTGGTCTAATGTTAAACTGTTCGTTTCCCGAGTGGCTAGGGCTACCAAACACCCCCACACTGACAGCTATGCTGTCCCCGACAACTGTAGCTGACGTCCACAGACGAGTTGTAAAGTAGCGCTAAGTAAACGCCGGTTGTAGTGTTAGCTCCTTGTCGAGGCTAGCTTGGTTTAGCCAAGTTAGCCTCGATTTAGCCCAATTAGCAGCTGCTAACGCCTTCATGGTAATATATTGACCAAGTGCAAATACTCACTTTTATGTCTGCCGGCAGCCCACGACTGTTTGGCGATACTGGGGCTCCGTATAATTGCCCTTCCAGCGGATTTCAAAGCGTCCATATCGTAATCCAAAAGTGGGGCAAAGAGCCCGACGAGCGCCTGTTCGCTTGTGTCGAAACACTCCGCTTGGGTTTAAAACAGCCCTCTCCCGTCCAAACTTTTTTTCAGCTGTTTTTTTCTCCCCTCCGCACGGTTAGCTTTCAGTCGATGGTAGATTATCATGTTCGTCCCCCTGGGCGGTGTTTTGTATGCAAATTAACCGGATAATGTGCGTGACGCCCGTGTGTGGAATCACGCGAGTGAGTGAGGTCGCAGCAGCAGCGGCAGCAGCGCTCGCATCCCGAGCGGGCGGTGTTGTTCCTGGTGATACACGGCGCAGTTTTACTCCCACCACTGTCTTTTGTGGCAAACGATTTGGTAGTCACATCACGGGCTGTGGTAGGACCTCTCATGTTTAATTCAGTCGGCCACATGGCTTCTTATTGAGCTTCAAAATTCATCTTCTATTCAGTGGAAATGTCAGTACTGTCAGAAATAGGTTGGAGGGTGGAACCACTTCAATTCACTTGAATCACCTTTTCAGGTTGATATAGCAAATGCAGCCACTAAATACATGTTATGCATCACGGTGAGAACTAACTTTTATTATTGTGAATGTTTTTCTTATGGCAATTGCCTAAAAGTCCTCCTCCACTGACTCCACATGTTTATTGTCTCAAAATGTCATTTCAATGTCTGTTTCAATCAAGATGCTTTGATTATGTTACATACTTGCTTAATACAATATTATTTCTGATCAATTGCCTCCTGTTCCCTCTACTGTACGTAACCCTAGCCCCCATATTCTGCCCTAGTGCTCTGATAGCCCATCATACAAGTAAACAGCTGCAGGGGAGGAAGGCTGTGAGGTCCTTTCTTGGATAAGACCAACTATATCAGTGAGTCATTGTTCAAAACCGAAAGTGAAGGAGTCCCTGCTGGACATCTGGAGGAGAGGGGTCTCCTGATGAACAAAATAGGAAGTTAGGGATAATGAAGACAAAGATGCCTAATTTCCCAGGCCTGAAGAGGAAAGCCTGCAGGTCAGCCAAGCATTTCATGTGACCTCTTTTGTGCATGATTACAAATATATGGCCAAAGGACAAGATACAGTCAACATTTCTCAGCGTTCAAAATGACCCTTTGTGACCATATATAGTATTTCTGCAGCGTTAAGACTTTTTAGTTGACGCACGTAAACAATATATATCGATGAGATAGGCCCACCAAATTAGCAAGCACAATCATACCCACAAATAATACATTTCTATTTATGCTTGGGTCAAATCTCAATATAAATAATAGCTCTTGGCTTATTTAGTAATTCATTTATAATGTAGCTTAGTAATGTATTATAATGTAGCTGCTGTCTATTTTCAGGCAAAGCTGTTCTTCTGTTAAGACAACAGTTAGCGTTTTGTTAAATGGTAAACATCCTCAAAGTAAGAAAAAAAAAATGTTATTTGGTTGTTGGTGCCGAAACCTTTGTATTATAATGGGTCCATTGTTAAAACAGATTAAATTATACCAAGCCCAATTTCTTTTATTGAGTTTCGCTGAGCTTACATCATCACCCGTGAAATAAATCACTCAGGAGAATGGCTTTCAAAAAATCTTGCAGTACCAGATTTTAAAGATTTCACAAGCTCACATATTGCAACAGGCTAACGCGTCCCTAAGAACGTATTAGGCAACACCACTATCTCCAATCTGAAGCTCAGTTAGAAGTGACATAGTATTGACTTTATTCTGCACAAAAATGCTTCCAAGGCAGAGAAATAGCGAGTAGTGTAGCACTGTAGACCAACCATCCCTCTTTACATCCCTCTGTGCAGGTGCATTCCTTTTGAATCAGCTACAAGCATGCTTCACTGAGAGGCTGGAGACAAAAGAGTCAAGCTAGTAAATCTGCCAGTTACTGGAGCACGCAAGACATATCTTGACTTTTAAAGCAGCAACATGGGTTATAGTTACAGTAGGTGTGTCTGGTGAGGAAAATTAATGAGTTTCTTTCTGCTGGAGGAGAGAAGAGGGGTCCAACTGCACATAAAGAGCATGAGCATTCAACAGAGATGATTCTTCAACCTGAAGGTGAGTACGAAAAACAAAATAAACACGATTTATTTATACATGAGGACAAACACGAGTGCGTATAGCTATACACTCTAAATACACTATCTTTAGGGATCATCTGAGAAAAGCAATTAATTTTATGTTCCACCACATTCCTTGTTTTTCCGAGGGTCAGGTACAGAGGCAGGGTGGCGGAGAGTCGATTTCCACCAAGAAAATTGCTCATGGACTTTATGTTAATTGCGTAGGTCAAGCTATACCTGGAATTGATCATGTTCTTCTCTACAAACAGCTGGATTTACTGTAGATTACTGAGGTCTAATGGCATCGTGAGTACAGCCGTGCCAAATGCAGACTGCTATAAAAGACCTATCATAATATGTTAATTCCGCATGCTTGATTCTGCCAAACAGTGCGGTGCCAATTGGAACAAGGAGAGCAATAAAATACAGAGGATTGAGTTTAAAACAAAATTATGCCCAACCTAGGCACTGGTTACTGCAGAGAAAACGAGCAAGCGTAACCCATCTTTGTTTTGCTGCACCGGTTAATCGAGCATATTTGTGGAAACCTGGCATGTGACAGAATGCTGAGCAGAGGGCTTCTTTCATGCATCGAAATTCACCGTCCTTGGATCCTCCAAAATGTTCCAAATGCATTAGATGAATGAAAGATTACTCCAATCAAGGTGCGTAGAAACCCATTTATGGTTCCACCAGTGACTGAAATCTCAAGCCGTGAGGTCAGCAGAGCACAGAAACTCCCTGATGGTGATTACATCTGAATTTGAAAAGTAGACAAACAGGGGAGATGTAGAAAGATGTGCTTCAAAGACTAGCATTCCCCTCTGGCAATTTGTTATGGTGCACACACCCAACTTCATTTACCTACCAGCCCAATAGCTTTGGGAGAGCACCCTTTGGTCAACCTGTTTTGACTAGCTGTGTGTAGCTTAGTGGTTAGCATGAATAAATCATTCATAAATTCCTTTTGTCAGAGTTAAATGGGATTTTCTGGTCTTGAAAAGAGGGAATTAGTGGTACTTGACGGAGTTAATAACCAGAGCCTGTTTGAACAGATTCTCTTCTCACCCACATTATATGGATGAACACTGCCTCCTAGTGGCAATAGTGCATATAATCTTCAATACCACAATATAACAACAATTCTACCAACCTTTTTTTGGTGTGGCAAATCTCACAAGTTAGAATAAAACGCATATCTAACATGTTGTTTTACTTCAAGTCATTCATTAGAGGTAAGTAAAATAAACTGATGAAAATGGGATTATCCTTCATATATATTAAAACAAAAAGAAATGGATGGGCCGACAGTGTTTCAGATGCCACACATGAATTAGGGTCCTGGAGGTACTCCAGCATTTTTGTAGTGTACTTCCATAAAGTTTAAGGACTTGCAAGAGATAAATAAAAGAATGGTCACAAGTGAAGCACCAGAGGCTGAGATATCCTGACATTTTTAGTCACTAGTAGGGGTCAAGCGCCAAAAACACTGGATCCTACATTTCCATCAGACTTCCCTCTTCCTTTAAACCCCACAACTTTTGTAAAACAGACTTTCTGAGACTTAATATTTGAAGTCTCACACCAAAACTGAGCTAACCCCGATGACTTAATGAACTTAATGTGTAAAATCAACAACAGCAAGCAGAGAAAAGTCAATTTGCAAGAAAAAAAATGTTTATTCCTTGTAAACCTCACAGAGCGAGAGCACAGCCAAGGTCATACCTGGGGAGAAACAGAGCAGTGACTGTGGGCATAGAAAACAAAAAACAAACCAAACACTTTCAACAATCAGTTGACCAAACAACTGACTAAACTGTCATTTTCACAACATTTTTTTTTCCAGGAGCCAATGACAAGCAATCTGAGCAGGAAAAAAAAAAAAGCGTCTCCCTATACAGTAGGTGAAAACCACACGCACAACAATGACCATTTCAGATGATGACGAAACCACATCAGACTCAAGCGGTTTTCTCCCTGCAGGAAAATAACTATAATACCAGAAACAGGAGTAAGGAAAGCTGCTGTAAAAACAGCCACTTCCCCAACAGTTGCAAATACTGTAACATTCACAAAAATAAATGTGACTTTCTAGTCCCTTACTTTTAACTACACAGTCTACTACAAACAGGTGACCACTTTCTCTACCTGCTTAACAGAAACGTCCATTAAGTGATATTCAACTGGATATTTGACAAACACGTCAGCCAATGTATTTGCAGTACATTCTTGAACACATTACTAGAGAAACAAGCATTCCCAGTCTTGGCACACAAACCGAAGTGGAGGATTAATTAAATAAAATGATTTAAAACTGCTATATTAAAGTTGGCATTTCCAAAGCTTTGTTTACATTGCACAGTCCATCTTTAGAGTTTTCCCTTTCGTGTGTTTTCTACAGTGCAACTTTAAATTGGAAATAAAAAAAAAAGAACAGAGGGGGCAGCAGATAAACCGAGGGATTTGGGGTTTAACAGCAGTAGAGAAGAGCTTCTGCGAGTGGACATGTGAGGAGCCGGAGACCTGTAAGCAGTAGACTGTGGTGGCCGACATCATGTCATCATACTGACAATGGGCAAATAGGAGTACATTGAAATTTGGTGGTGTCCAATATATCTGTTAATGTGACTGACATAAGGAACAAAGCTACCCTCGAGTTGACACGATGGATCAGCTTCCCTACCAGTTGGGAAAGCCAAATCAGCGTCTGACAGCAACTTTGTCCCACTTCAGTAGGCTAGGTCAAATTCTTCCAGCTTAGCCAGATGCTTCACAACTAATTCAGAACGGGCTGGGTTGTATCTCATCATCAAACTCTCTCTATGTCCTCAAGTCAAGGCACTGTGATCGTGACAACTGATGACAGACTGTGCAGAGTACTGAGCACGCACACACACACACACAGACACACACACACACACACACACAGCTGGGGGAGACCAAACTGTTGTTTTCACTGATGCTGAACATTACGAGCTGCTTGGGTTCGTTTAATTTTAAGCTCTATGTTTAATCTTATAACACAAGATCTCTTCCAACTTGTTGAAATCAACACTTGAAATCTTAAAGAGTGAACCAATAGAACCACAGAAAACACTTAAAAAAAATATTTACCACCAAACCCCAAAAGCAGCTGAGCGCAGGGTTCATTTGGTGTCTTTAAAAAATAAATTAAACATAACAGGGGTGAGAGTCTGTGCCAACTTTGCACTACATTCCTCTGGTTGTACAGATGTTGCCATACTACCCTTTGACAAAGAAAGAAATTAAGATACAAGTCAGGCTGTATGATAAAAGGTTTTAGGAGGCAATAATCAACCTAAAATAATAAAGCAGCTATGCCCCAGGACCAAAGAGCAGGTAACTGGTCGCAGGTGGTTGCAGTGGTGGTGGGAAAGGGAGAGCAACACCCCTTGAGATGAAGATACATACCCGATTCTGTGAGGTTTCACTAGACAATTAAGAGAAAATAAAAACTGGGTTGACATGTGATGTCCGTTTAAAGTTTTTTTGTCTTTTGTTTTAACTACAACAAATACAGTCACACGATACAACATCCTTTTGACCTGGCGAGGAGAAAAATAAAAACCCAAGAAAAACAACGTTCTCAGCCGCAGACTTGCCGAGCAGATTGGAAGGTGGTGGGCCTGCAGGAAAAATAAAGATGATGGGGAGGATGGAGGCAGGAGGGGGGGCGGGACGAAGCGTTCACTTTTTGAGTGGCTGGTAAACGGAGGCGTTGGGGTCTAGGCCGGAGGAATTGGTGTCCATGAACTTGGAGGAGTAGTGGGGGGCCACGGGGGTCATGCTGCTGGTGTCGGCTGTGTAGGAGATGCTGGGCATGACGGCCATCACTTCGGCTATCTTCTGTTTCAGATCTTTTATCTCCTGGTCCTTCTGCAGGATCTGACCTGAAAACAGACAACAGGTCAGTCCAAAATATGGTTCAAGAATGTTTTAAGGTGTGCTCACAGTCCAAGTATCATGAAAGGTTTGGCGGGTGTAAAAAAAAGTCTAAATGGTTCGATATTGAGCCAAACACTGGACCAGTATACCGAATTTTACCGATAGCCGGCCATAACTTCTTTTCCTACAGTGTTTACACTTTGCCTCCTCTGTTTAGCTTTACTTTTGAAAACCACATGAATTTTGTAGTAAAAAAAACATAAAGCGTTTCATGTTGCCGGTTGCTCGGCAGTGAATTGTGAACGGCCACTCAGACACTAGCTGCTTCGTTAGTCCGTTCATAAACAAATCCTATTATGTTAATCACGTTGGATTCACGTTGGTGTCGTCGCAACAGGTTGCTGAGGTATGCTTCTTTTCAATTTGCCAGATCATGTCATAGTGATGGATGCCGGTTCAGTACAACGGACTGGCAAAACCAGAAATCGACCCAACTCTAGTATCTAGTGGTGGATTTATGTGTTAATGTGTTGTTAATGGACATCAGACTGACCTTGTGCAATCTCCAGCTGTCTCTTGGCGTCTCCCAGCGCAGAGAAGAGGTCCAGTTTGATCCTGGTCTCTGCACTCAGACTGTTCTCCAGGTGCTGGGTCTTGTCCTGCATGGCTGACAGCGCCGACATCAGCACCTCTGTGTCTTTTTCATTCTCCTTATATTTATGAAGCTCCTGGGAGATGGAAGAGAAGAGATACAGTTATGGCCAACTGTCTGTGACTGGATGCTTTAGCACACTGGTGACAGCAATGGGAAAGTGCAACGTTTTCATAACGTCTGTAACAGACAGAACAGAAATGCATTTAGTGCTGCATGAAGAACAAACAGAGAGCCAAACCTTGACCTAGAATGTAAATTAATCAAGGGCTTGAGGTAAGTATTCATCACTGCAGTGAGTCAAACAACACAGGGTTTAAAAATCCCACCAGTTGCCAGAATATTGTTATTAACTACAACACCTCTCTTAACATAATGTTGACTGGCTCTTCTTAGAAAGTCTATATGGCACATACAGTGTCACAACCCGTAGCTGACTGCTGGTTCGACTTGTACTGTGCCTCCTAATGTATGAGCACTGGGGTTGAATATCGTTTAGGTCTGAGCCATTCTGATTCTGCTCGTCAGTTAGAGATTCAAACAAATCCAAATAAAATCACGTTTATTCTTCGCATACACAATCAAACCCAGTACGTGTAGTGAATTCTTTTGTGCATAGCTCCACTTTCTTTTTTTTTTTTTTTTACAAATAATAAAGAAATAGAATACTTTACAAAAGAAACAATAAAACAAAACATCAGTAAGAGTTTCATAAAATGTAAATATAAGCAGTACATACAGTATATGCAATGTATGGCAGGGGGATGAATTATAAATAATGTGTAGTGAGTTATAGATGATGAAAATCAGTGGTTTAGGAGTGGATCCGATTCTGATACTCGTTTCAGCAGTCATGTGACTAAAATGATGAGGTGTTTTGTGTGACAAAAAGGTATAAAGGTATTGAAATCCTAAAATATCTTCTATGTTGCTGTGAACAATTTGACAATTTACCCTTTTTCACTTGACTTGTGCACCCTGGCATTAGCTAGTTCTGGGGCACTATAACTTTAAGAAATGCTCCATCATGATATAAATCTGCATGCATGTGTTGTGAAGCTTTGTCGCACCATATTGCAAAAGCTATTTGTGTTCACTGACAAAAGCAGAACTGGCAATGTACAGAAGACTGCGATAGATTTCAGGAATCCATGAGCAGAATCAAAAATCTTCTTAATAAATTGCAAGTTTGAAATCACACACACCAGCTCCTCTACTGCATGTGGCATAAAGCATTACATGACTCAATGGACCAAAGAATCAAATGCATCAAAACAATTATATTGGAACAACTTGGATAATTGTACTTGATTGTGGCAGTTCCTATAAATACTTGCATTTATTTTTTAAATCCTTACCTGAACTTTCAATTCCAGCTCTCTGATCTGGTCCTCCTTTAGCTTTATGTCCATTGTTAGTTTCTTACACTCCGTTTCTAATTCAGTGATCCGCCGCCGCAGCGTGTCTGTGCACTCCCCTCTGAAAAGAGGTGGGGAAAAGAGCGGGGGAGTTGAAAAGAAGTGGTGGATTTATGATAATAACAGATCATAACTTGTAGGAAAAAAAGCAAGTGACAGGTCAGAAGTTAAATGGTTATTGAAAACTAAATTTCAAATGTCAGAGGTGCACCTACCTGGATGCTGCTGCTAGTGCTACTGCTCTGGCTGCTGTGGCCTCCTCTAACTTCTTTCGCTTCTTTTCGTCTGCAAGCTGTTTCTCGGCGGTGGCTCGAGCCTCCTGCTCTGCTTTGAGCCTCTTCTCCAGTTGGCCCACAGCCTGTTTGTCCTTTTGCTTTGCCTGCACAGCATTATGGAGCCTACAAGTGCACGGACACACAGATCATAGAATAGCACATTACCAAACAGGTTGGCAGGATCACGACTTGTTACTACCTGTGCTGTCATCACTGTTTCACATGTATAGAATTTATTTGAGCAGCCAATACAAATTGTTTGGCATTTATGCTTTTATCTTGTCATTCTTTTTGAAAGTCCACATAGAACTCTATAGCACACATTTCCCAGTTAGAAATGACTTATAAATGCAAAGCTGCTCTTTTCCTACAGTGGTAAACATACCGACGCATGACAATGAGCACCTCGATGCCCCAGTTAGTAATGATCCTCAACCAAGTGTGACCCCGCTTTGATCAGGTGAATAGTAGACCCACTCACTTGTTCTGCAGCAGCTCGTTCTCTTGGCGCAGTTGGCCCAGCTCAGTGCGAATGGAGCGTTCAGCGCTGCCCAGCGAGCCGATCTGGCTGCGCAGGTCCTGCTCAACCTGCCGGCTGGCCTGCAGGTCTGCCTTCAACTTCTTAACATCCTGCTCCAATCTGTCCCAGGTGGGAGAGTGAACAGAGTACAGACACATTGACATGCTGCTTATATTCTACATGATTTATATATGTATTGTGTACATCAGTACCCGTATTTATAGATGCAGAAATCCAGATATTGTGGCCTAAAAGATCCAACCATGGATTATACACATGCCCCAGACCATGGTTGCAAACAGTTGCCTCAGAAAAGCAGTCCCTAAATTATTATTGAAGCCAAGGCATGTTCATATTTAATCTATACAGACGTATAAATAAAATAAAGACAAGCCTAAATCCTACATGAGTTAAATACACAGTGTCACTACAAAAACTACACGTTAACTTTAGGTTTCTGAGTGATAAATGTTAAATGGCGATGGCCTTTATTCTGAATTGAAAGTGTGTGAAGACAGTTTCATAACCATTTGTACGTCCTACTCGGAGGACAGAATATCATCAATCCTTGTCAAACTTTCAGCATGATTTCTAAAAGTCTGAGATTCATGATAAAAACCAGCAGAGACATTTAAGTAGAATTTGCACATTATGCCTATGTTCTTTGACATTTTAAATGATCTGGCAACATCAACATTACACTAAACCCACCTTTACACCTGAGAAAAGACAACCTTGAAAAACATTATTTGTCATTAAATCAACATTCTACTATGTTGTGTGCAAAAGAATGCAAACATGTCAAGAGCGTAATTACATTTTGAAACACTCTCATCTCCCAATTAAATCACACAAGCAAGAGACCCTCTTAATGACCATCTGTTTGCAATATGGGATTTCTCAACTAAAGAAGTCACAAGCTGATCACATGAGGGCCGATATATTTGATGGATCTGTTTAGCGCGATCATTTTTTCATCCTTTGCTTGTTTGCTCCAGGTGCACAAGCTGTCAAAAATGTAACCGGTTTACTCCATACAAACACTGGAACTACTTAGTTTTGTCAGTGAAGCATAAAATAAACAAACCATAACATACAATAAACAGAAGCCTGCCAAAAGAGTCAGTTAATGATATGCCAGAGTGAAGCAGCAAGCGATGCAAGAAAGACCAAACAAACAAAAAACATACCACGCTTAGAAAAATAGTGCTATTAGATGAAAAGCTTTGAACTTTAGTACTGTGTCTATGCTGGGGATGATAGATTGTCCAAATCCTGTGCAAATATTTCTGCCACATCTGATCCACTCTGACACTTTTTTTTCACACTATTGTACAAAATACCATAGGGATATAGCACCATAGACAACATTATAGGAAACCATCAAAGATCAGCTGTGATTCAGGCTATATTTGAATTTAAATTCAGAGCTCTTAAGCTATAAAACATCTAGACTACAAAATTGAATGTGGGTCAGTTTTAAGTGTGCACGATGATGTGCGCAGAGAAAACAAGATTGAAATTGGTCTTGGTATCAGTTTCGAGATCAAGGGAAACAAATGTCACCAGGACATCCCTAGTCTCAACACATACTTGACAGTGGAAGAAATGCTTGTGAGAGAATATTTGGTCTCAAACACAAGACAAGCTGAAACAGTTCATTTCACGTTATATAACCACAATGTTTTTGTCCGTATAGTTTGTTAGTACAGTCCTAATGAGTAGAATACATCTGTGTGCATCTTACCTAATAAGTGCTTCTGGCTTGCTCAGCTGGTTGTTGGGGATACAGTTGTCTGTGGGATCCCTGTGGGAGCCACCCGACGTCCCCTTCCCCACTGCTAACTTGTGCTTCTTTTCGTTCTTCCCCGTGGAAGAGGATGATGGTGCAGAGGAGGGTACGCTGCCGTTGGTGGCACTATGGCCGCGGGGCGAGGAGTTGACCGTTGCGGCATTGCTGCTAGCATTTTTGTAGTTTTTGGAGGAGGAGGAGGATGAGGAGGAGCAGGAGGAATTGTTGTCCTCTTTCAGCAACAGGTTTTCTGTGCTGCCCAGCTCTGTGGTCAGTCTCTTGTTGTTCATATGGTTCTCCATATACTCCATCTCTTGGAGTTTAGAGTCCACTGAGGATGGCAGGATGCTGTTGCTGTTGTGCTGCTTTTTAGCATCCCCGCCGCCTTTTCCCTCTTTCCCTTTTTCTCTATACTCTAACTCTGGCAGTGGTGCCGCTGTCTTTTTATTGGCTGGAGCGCCATTCTGTGACACTGGAGGTGTGTCCACTTCAGATATTCCTTTAGCTGCTGCTGCTGCTGTAATACAGAGGGAAGTGAAGGGGATACGTATGAAATATATATATATATATGACAAATGCCATGAGACTTTATCTTAAAAGAGTCCTGTGTGTAATTCTTCATATCTGAAAAAATGACTTTATATATGAACCAAAAATAGTTCTACTTTTTAACAGGTGGGCTGGCTGGCCCTTGCAGGCGCAAGTCCTCTGTGGCCGCAATGCTGCGTGAACGGCACTAGGTCGGCTTTAAAGGCCCGGCCGCCCGGGGAGAAGGCTTGAGCTTCACAGTGCCACTCGCCTGGACTGGATGTGTGTGTGCATGTGTGTGTGTGGTGGGTTAGGGTGAGGGCAGGGGCAGTGGATTCAATTTGTATATCTATACAACCAAAGTGTTTATGATTAAAAAGCACCAAATTATTAACTAGAAATAGTTTACAAGAACACAAAGTTCTTCATAGATTTAACCTCTAAATTTTGCTATCAATGTCCACCAGATGGATGTATTTAACTTTAAAATGTACAATATTTTCTTCCGGGGGACCATGGACCCCTGCAGGGACTGAGTTCCAACCACAATAGTCTCACAAAATCCAACAGTGGGAAACACTGTCATTAAGTTCTTGCTCTGTAAGCTTCTTTCAAATTTTTGCTTTGTTTAAACTGTGAGGCAGGGACACCTGCAACTACAGACTTTGGGTAGGGAGGGAAATGCTGCAAATGTACATTAGGTGTAAAGGTGGCTTGTTCGACAAGACAGATTCATTGCAAACCAACACAAACTTGATTAGGGCCTGGTTGTGATTTTAAAAGACTGTTCTGTTTTTAGGGTCAACGTTTATTGTCACCTTCCATTAAACCACATGAACAGGGCACATAATGTCTTAATGAGCGTTTCTCCCGGGACCAACAAAAAGTCAAAAACATCTACATTAGCCATTGTCTTTTTTCTTAGAACTTTCTGGTGGCTACCTGCCACCTTTGTCAACAGTCCTGACTGAGACAACATTGACTGGCAGTTTATTCAACTATCCCAATCCATAGATGTGTCATCACTGACTCAAGGCAGCGTGCAAGCCGATTTTTCACACGTCTCATTTATCAAATGATGTGATTTTATTGTTCAGTCCTAGTAGATGGTGTAGGTGAGCCTCAGATTTCCTGAACCAGGTGCTTTATATGTGCAGACACAGCATGTATGTATGCATATGTATGTGTGTTTCAATCTTACCTTCTTCTGCTTCTCGCTCTTGCCTCTGAAGCATTTGTTGCTCCGGAGGCAGAGCCTGCTGTAGGAGCTGCATGTAAAACTCATTTTCCTTCTGCACCTCCTTCTGCTTCCGAAGGCGCATCTTATAGCTTACATAGCTCTTGAAGCCGAAGCCCAGCGTTACCACTGGGTAGCCAATGCTACAGAGACGGACACAAGAAGTACATTCATAAGTCAATATATCAATATCAATAAGGTCAATATCACACAGTACTGATTTAATCAAGGAAACACTGCTACAATAATGCACTTAAATTATCAATCATTTAGGATTATTTACTATAGTATGGTAACAGCCCAACTTCACCGCATAATATAGGTTAACACAGCCAAATCCATCTTGAAGCTCGTAGAGGCTCCTTAGATTAAGATTGCAGACCTCTCTTAGCCTTGCACAGTTTACACCCTTACACTGTAGAGGTGATACTTCAAACCTCTATCAGATTTTTTTTCAGAAAAATGCAGTCCAGTCAGATAACCTCAGACCTTTTTAATAATCACAGAAAACAAAGTACAAAGATAGTTTTTGTGGTGCAAACATTGTGTTTGCCAATGGCACAGCAAATGTCTCTACACTAAAAGATAAGATAAGACATAAAACATTATTTATCTAAAAGGGAATATGCTGTGCAGCAGTTGTGAAGAGTGCAAATATAAATGTCTTCTTATAGTTCCTACTTGTACAATAAAGGCATATGTAAGGGCATCTATTCTTTAGAACACTCAGGGAATCCAGCCTTAAAGTGATTTCTCATGAAAATCAGAAAAAAAAGAGCCCAACACATAACCAGTCATGTGACATTGTTGACTTCATGTAGTGTGCAGCAATGAATGAAGCTGTGTGAAGTTAAGTTAATATAATGCTGTGTTCATATAATTCCTCTTCACCATGCTGACATCGTCTGCAATAAACCTAGATATGCCTTTCAGTCAAAACGTGTCTGTCAAGATCAGCATTTCACCTAGTTAAAACAGAACGGTGGCTCACCAGTGTGCAGCAAAAGGACGACACAAGTCCACGTGGAAGTTCTTCAGGTCTTTGAATCTGATGGCTGCCTCTATGTACACAAAGAGTATCCATAGAGACACGGTGGGCAGACACACACCTCTCTCTGGAGAAAAAAAACACAAAAGCAGGGAAAAGATATAAATGGGCATTGAGCATCCGCACGACGAGTACCACCTGAATTATGTCCATAGCAATGAGTACCAAAAACTGGCAATGTTCTCACAGAATGCAATTGTATACTTATTATTTCATAAGTTACAGCCTGAATCATTATTCAATGCTGTATTCAAGAACAGTTCTTATTTTTCAACAATGGGCCTGAGCTTGTCTTTAAGACAGAAAACATTTTGAGTAAATGGATAACACTGCTGACTTGGCTCTAGTTCTTACTAGATGATGTGCCAACCAATTTGACTGTCCCAAACCTTTTAGAATGCGGACATTTGCAAGGTCTTTATGGACTCTGTCGTCCCCCTGCTGTGAGAGTCCCTACTGTGCTCTTGATCTCGTCTTGCGCATCCTGCTTGTTATAAAACAGATTTTTGTCAGCGTTTTAAGAGTGAATCTTCGAGTGAGATGTCATCTGATTAAACAGCATCTGCCCAAAATGTTGTCAAGAGAGTACAAAACTTGATGAACACAGACATGTCCTTCTCCCTTTCACACACGGTCACAACAGGTAGAACATCGTTCTGTACAGACCATCAACTTCTCCACAATCTACATACTGTAGGTCTTTATTGACACACCATTATCACTGAACACAGGGACTGGTCAGGATACACACTACCCATTGTCTCCTTGGCTGCAATAAGCTGCAAGACACTTTTACCACCAGGCTGTGGAGTGTTAGGAGATATTTATACTCCTACAGTGAATGTAACTGCTGCGTAAAGTTGGAGGGCTCAGAAAGCAAATGGGGACTACTCTTGCGTTTCTCCCTCCCCCAACTAGCACTAGGATTTCCATCTGACACCTGGCCTTTGGTCAACGCAGGGGGATACCGCTAAATCAGACTGACAACTAATCCACAGAGTGCAGCTCACTGACACACACCATGCAAAATTCTAAGAAGCATAAACCAACTATTTCAGAATCAGAATCAGAAAACCTTTAATCGTCCCACAGCGGGGAAATTTACAGCGCTACAACAGCAAAGGGACAGTGCAGATAAAAGGTTAAGTACAATGGATAAATACAAAATATAAGGTTAAGTACAACATTGTTTGTACAACATATTTGTAAATAAGACAACACAATGTGCATGGGAATTGCACAACACCTTTCACATCTGGAAGAACAACACAAAATAGTGCAAGTTCTAAGAATTAGTGTGGTCTATGACTTCAAAGAATTATTCATCTTAATAGTCCATCATGTGAACACACAGAAAGCTTCTTCCTTCATTATTTTGTTTGCATCGTTAAACTGAACTAATGTAGAGACAAATGAGACCAATGTTTTAGCAGGACCCAAGTTAATAGCTGGCATTTGCCAAATGCTCATATGCAGTATTTAAACTAACAAATATCAAGACACCTAAACACATTGGAGGGCCTTACCTGTGTGCCAAACATACTGCACCCACACATAGGTACTGGCAGCGAAGAATAGCCATTGCACTGGGATGAAGAGGAGGCAAATGATGTCCGAGGTAAACGCCACACACACAAAGAATACTGAGAAGGCCTGTTGGGGAGAGGAGGGGTGGTTGCGATAACAGCAACACATTCAGTAAAGAAACATGTAGGTTGTTTTTACCTGTTAGTAATTCATGCTCAAAACATTCACACAACAAAACATTCCCTTGGTCAACTTTCCAGGCTAACAACCAGCATTAAGATGTTGGAAGCCAGCTTACAGAATGGTTGGCTGCCATATTGTATCCCTTATAATTGGAGTGATCTTGTTCTGGGTGATTAAACTCTAATTTCATTGTTGAATTATATCCCACAAGGTTATGCGAATGCTACATTTTCTGCATTTCTGTGAGACCCAGATACACAAACAAACACACACCTACACGATGCATTTCAATGAGAGCAAGCTGTCAAGCATCAATAATGGAACCACGGCAAAATAAAACTATGATAGATTAACATTAGCATACAGAAGTTAGATAACAGAATACTAACGACCTGCAAGCCTGATCCGATCTATCTACCACCATCTATCACTTTTTTTTTTGCTAACCAAGTGAATAACAGATTTGTTTTTTTTTAGGTTTACATGCATACAACAAACCTGATTATTGGGAGAAATCAGTTAAGACAGGAAATCGCATCTTTGAATCAAAGCTGACATGTGTTAAGTTTATAACTGATAAATAATGTTACAGCATTAAGTTGTTTATATTTAGGTCAAAGGCAAGCACTCCAACAGACAATAGTGTGATAATACAGGTTCTTGTAGTTTGAGAGACACTTTTGTCTAACTGTGTGCATGTGTCCATATTTTATAAAAAAAAAAAACATTAACAGTTTAGTTATATGACTTGCCGTATTTAGACTTTTTATTTTTCAGGTTTAGTCTTATTTTGGATTTAGTTACTTTGGATACGAAGATGCATCACAATGTGTACTAATCTTTCCTCTCACCACACACTGCTATGTAGTTACTGTTAACTGCTTATTGTTCACATGACATTAAGAAATCAAGTTACTGCAGAAAGGCTGGTTACTTTAATTTAATTTAATGTAAATGCAGCTATGGTGCTGAAAACATTCAAGACTCAACATCTAAATGGGAAAATCAGAACAGGATGATAATAGAAGTCCATACTTCTATTCTATTGCACATCTATACTTGCTTATTTTAGTGCAACATCTAAAAGTTTAGTGGTGAACAGAGAAAAACAAAAAGGTTACAAAGATGGCTATGCTCTTTCTTCACCTCTATGAAATCATAACAAAGTATAAGGACATAGCCACTCACCAGCCCCTGGTATCTAAAAGAGTCGTACACACTCCGGATGAAGAGCCAGAAAGGCCAGAGGTACTCAAACCTGAACTCCAATACAAAGTCTGCCAGTAGCACTAGTGCCCACACCACCAGGAACTTCAGGTACAGGAAGGTACTAAAACATGAGAAGAAAAATTGGATGATACAAGATGTTTTGGAACATAAATACACTACAACCTTCAAGAGTTTTTTATACTGACAATGTGGCACTCATATTTCCCCCTAAGAGATTCTGCTTATTCTAAGTGTATGTATGGGTGTGTGTGTGTGAATCAAGTGTAAGATGTCTGGAGCCTACTGCTGATGTTTTTTAGATGAAATGTCTGTGTGCATTGCACTTATTCTGAGCGGCTCATGTTATAAAATTAAACTTGTCATATATACAACACGTGCATAGACACTTAAGGGACTTGTGAAAACATTTTGGAAGAAGTCAGCTAAATCAGCTCTTTGACATGTTCTTATGTGATGCTGCTTTGAACATGTGGACATGAAAACGGTGCCAAAATGCATTATAACAATTCCTCAAGGTGTTGTGGAGATAACGTATGCACACAGAAGGCTGTAGTTTGTTGCTGATTAGTGCCGCAATGCATGTAGATAAAATAAAATAGAAGTATTTGAGCACAGCTGACATTGTTGTTAAGAGAACTGAGACCCAGAAAGTGACACAGTAGGGGGGGGGGGGGTACTTTGATCTCAAAGCATAACTGTTTTGTGATGGGGGCACCTGCTCAATAATTCAAGAACTGCCCCACATCTTTAGGTCCACATGCCACGTGTGTAACTAGTGGCCTTTAACGTTTGGTTTGTCAGATACATAGGAAGTCACACAGAGGTAGGACCTGTCAGGTGGAAGGGAAAACTAAGCAACTTTAAAGTTGTTTGGATAGTGAAACACAAGGTCTTCAGAAGTCAAACTGACTGCAGTCTTATCAACTCGTGTTTACAGTTAATGTTAGCATATGATGTTACGCTATTACTAGATAAGTAAGGCGCTTGTGGTGAAGTTAGAAATGAATAGACAAAGCTGCTGTTGTGCTAGCTAACATAGGTTACCTTAGGTAACAGGGAGACGGCTCATTTAGACGCGGCTAGCATATGACCACTGACGGCATATAGTCTGGGTTGTTTAATTAGTGTGCAAAAATCCACTACAAGTTATTACGAAACAGTAACGCTGCTGTGAAAGACACCTTGTGACATGGTTTAAACAGGCTGTGTTGGGGCCTAGCGCTACGGCTAGCTTAACAGCTAACGTTACCTGCTAATGTAGAACGAAAACATACCACTAGCATACACTACCCTGTCACTAGTGCTTAATAAGCTAGCTAGCAGTGGCAGTTCATTGATATCAATGGTAACGTTAGGGAAGTTCCACATTATGCAGCTACCAAGCCGCAAGCATCACCATTCAGTGCCCCCCCATGATTGTCGTGAGGAGGACCCTTCGCCAGGCGTCATATAAGTTACCTGCCGTATATACCCTCAGTGATTCGGTTCCGTTTTAACGGCCGTCGGAGTTTGCTGCAGTCCGCATTGCGCCGCTTCATCCTCCTCCTCTTGGCTTTGGCCTTCGAGTAACCACTGTAATCTTATCCAGTTTTCTTGAGTATACGGACAAAGATAATAAATGAAGTGCCTGTGGTATATGTCGCTGTTATTATTTTTCCCCACTGGACACAAAGAAATAAATAAAGGACTCTATTCGGGAACCTCCTCTTTTTCTGTTAGCGCAGACTCAATAAGCCCAAACCGCGCTGTGTTTTACGTACGTCCACTTGTCAGACGGCTGGCACATCCAATCAATCTAACCACCGAGCCCTCTCTCTTTGACGGATACAGAGATGAGCCATTTACGTTGCACTGTGGCCTGCTCGCTTAGTTCTCCTCCGCCAAAGACAACAGGGACGAGCGAGGAGGAGAGGGACGCTGTGTGCGGGACGCTCCCCGTTTGACCAATCAGAATTTTGTGGACAAATCGGGCATCGCTGATTGACCAATGAACTGATCACGGAGGCGGGTTTTCTTTCTAGAGGTGTTTGCCTTTGGTTTATTATGAGCAGAAAATATGCAGTATTTGGGACAAAATTCCCTTTGTGCGAGACACAAAAACACCCATTCCAACATACGGGGGTTATTTATACCAGGTCCTTTGTGTGTGGTTCATTGAGAGACTTGCCTCAAGGCCTTGTATGCCATCTATTTTTGGTTACTAGGTTCAAATGTGTGCACGTTGTGTGCGCGGGTGCGTGTTAGACTAACAAAATGTGGGTTTCAGTTGTCGTTGCTTAACATGTAATGAACTTTACCCAGTGGTGGAATATAATGAAGAACAAGTACTGTAATTAAGTTAAAAAAAAAAGCAAAGAAATTGGTACTTTACCTGAGTATTTTCATTTTATGCTATTTTATACCACTACATTTTGGAAGCCAATACTGTACTTTTTACTCCACTACATTTATTTGACAGCTTTATTTACTAGTTACTTTATAGATTTAGATTATTAGCTAATACAAAATATGAATCAACTAAAAAATAAACATTGACATATAATTATAGGTTAAGATATCCAGCAGCGATATACAAAGTAATTCAAATTAGCACTACCTTTACCAGCTGTGATAAACACATTGATGCATCAATAATCATAATAATAAAAGTAATGATAATCATAATCACGATTCTGAAAGTGGCCATTACACATAAGGAGTTCTTTTACTTTTAAGTATATTTTGATGGCGTTACTTTTACTAGATTTTGAATGCAGGACTTTTACTTGTAACAGAGTATTTTTTCAATTTAGTATTGCTACTTTTACTCAAGTAAAAGATCTGAGTAAGTACTTCTTCCACCACTGACTTTACCCATGGCTTTTTGTTAAGCATTGCCTTTAGGAACATAACAAAGTGGCATGATGAAAATAAAAGAGGAAGAGGAATATTTTTAAAGATGTATGGCCAAAGCTGAAGTGACCTTAATAGTTTTCATAGCAAAAATACACATAAAATTGATATTTGCTCTGCAATCTATAATTTAATTTTATGACATGATTTTTTTAGGGTGCCATTAATTATTAATTCCTATTAATTCTAACAGTCTAAATGTGGTACTATTATATGCTAATAATGCAGCATTTTGTTCTGTCCCTCTTCTTGGAAACAGCGTTCTTTTTTAAAGAAGCTATAATGACTTCACTTAAATGTGCAATTCAACATTTGCATATTTAAGTGTTTCATGACCTGAATCATTTTGTGATTTGTATTAAGGGAAGGCAATGTTGTTGTTTGGTTGAAATCAATAAAGCGTTTTTCTCATGGCTAGTCAAGACAGACATGTTCTTCCTGGCCAGCAGCTGATAAAAACAAAAAGATGTGCTTGGGGTTTGGGTTGCGCCCTCTCCACAGCACTGAGTCTACATGTGCGTCAGTTGGAAGAGAAGTACACAGGAAACATCTCCAATGGCTCCTCAGTACGCACCAAGTCTGCGCTCCCGTCTGGCACCTTTGCTGCTTTTTTTGCAGTTAGGGTTCATTGTCATATATGCCTTTTACATCGAGATCGAAAGCAATGCAAAAGTAGATGGGATTACCTTCAGCAACTTTTACCCTGGTAAGTAGTGAGTTTGGAAGGGTGTTAGGTGAGACAAGGGGGGGTTGGAAGGTAAATCAGCAATCAATTAAAAATAGCCTACATTTTAAGCTAATTCATATAGGTTCATTAAAACGTACTACGTACTACATACTAGAATCCAGGCGTATGGGGAAGGGCTGCAGTTATTACTGTTGGGCAGTGATAAGGTCTTACAGTTAGTAGCAGATGACCTGAGGGTGTCTCCTGAAAAGTGGTATTAAGTAACTCTATTGCATACACTTAGAAAGAAGAGGTTACTTTCACTTGCCTGTTAGAACAACACAAATGACAAATTACATAAATACAACTACATTTTAAATAAATTTAACAACTTAAAACTTTTTCCTAGATTTCTTTTAAAGTAAGTTCAACTTGTCACATTTTACTTTGGACTGTTTCTTGATTCATGTATCTGGCAGTTTTTAAAGCCTACTACTTCTTTTCTCTTGCAGAGTTCCAGGATGTGAATGTGATGGTGGTTCTAGGTTTTGGCTTCTTGTACACTTTTCCAGTGCGATATGGTTTCAGTGGCTCTGGGTTCAACCTCCTTGTGGCTGTCATGGCCACCCAATGGGCTATCATACTCAATGGAATAGAGTCCTGGTATCACAGAGGAAAGATCAGGATTGATTTGAGAAGGTAGGTCATCGGATAAAGCGAAAGAAAATGGCACTTCATTGAACATAGATCTATTCATCAAAAACACAATTCTGAAAATATTACAAACCTAATATACATATTTTACAGCTCTAATAAGTCAATGGTTATAATGTTTTAAGGGAGACACATTACAAAAAAAGTCACTTTTTCAGTGCTTGTGCACACACTTGTGGGTATCTGGAGTGCCCACCATCCCACAAACAGGGAAATAAAACAACCCAGTAGATTTTTTGGGTGCTGCCTCGGTCAGAAAAAACAGCCATTCAGTTTTGGCTCCCCTTTCACATGTGGGCTCATTAGAATATACTGATATACTGTCCTCCATTTGAGTACCTCCACCCACGGCTTGAAAAGTACCTTTGCAATTTATCTCGCAAGCTAATCAGAGCAGACTAGGTTTTTGGGGTTAAGGTTACACTTACAGGTACACTCAGACAGACAGTATGAGAAATTTGTTTTTTGATCAAATCATGTAAACAAGTTCTAGCAGAACTTAGTATGAACAAGCATGAATCTAAAAAACGAGCATGATATGTCCCCTTTCATATAGCTTAGTTGTTGCTGAGATGTGCGCAGCCTCTGCCCTCATTTCAATTGGAGTCGTGCTGGGGAAGACCAACCCTGTCCACCTCATCATCATCGCCCTGCTGGAGGTGTCAGGGTTTGTCCTGAATGAATGGCTCCTCCAGGCTTTGCTGAAGGTATAAGACACTTTTAATCCTGAATTTCACCCTTATGCCAGTTCTTCAGGCCAAGTGTATTCACGTCATATGCATGCAGTACATAGACCTGTGCTTCTAATGATGTTTTCTGATTCAAGGTCCAGCCTCTGAACAGCATCATGCTGCTTCACATCTTTGGGGCCTTCTTTGGGCTCATGCTGACCTGGATCCTGTACCGGAAAGGATCCGAGCAGCAATTTGAAAAAGAGAAATTTAGCCGCAAAACAGGATTATTCTCCCTATTGGGTAAGGTGCTTTTCTGATGTTACTGCTAGATAGGGTTGTGTAGGATGGTGCAGCAAGTTGGCTAGTTATTCAACTGGAGATTTAAGTTCAAATCATGCATTAGAAAGCATCCATCACGTTAAAGCAGAATGTGAATCCTCTGTTCTCCAGGGACTGTGTTTCTCTGGATGTTTTGGCCCAGTTTTAATTCAATCCTCGTGGATAATCGTACTCCTGGGAGGAGGCTGGGGGCCGTCCTCAGCACCTACCTGGCCCTGGCTGTCAGTGCTGTAACAGCACCTGCTTTGTCTGTGCTCTCAAACCCCAAGGGAAAATTCAACCTGGTATTCTGACACTTTGATATGTTCACACATTATGCTCTTTCAGGAACGTTTTTCATGATTTGCTAGAGCGCAGTTACTTTTACCTAAATCTAATCAATCAGTACACTTAATATGGCCTTACATCTTCACTCCTCACTCAGGTCCATATGCAGTCTTGCATGCTTGCTGGTAGTGTTGCTGTTGGGGTTTCCATGCCAGTGGTTCATCAGCCATGGGAAGCCATGACAATCGGATTCACTGCTGCTGTTGTATCAACCATTGGATTCCGATATCTCAAGGTTTTGATCACAACATGGACACGTAGAGTAAATAATCTATACAACACAACTCACCATAAACTCTTATTTTCCAGACCCACATGCTGGTAGCATTTAATTGCCATGACACCTGTGCTGTCCTGACCACGCACGGACTCCCTGGTTTACTGGGTTGGCTAGCACATCTCCTGCTACAGATTAGAGACTGTGATGATCACACAACGTAAGAACACAATGATTGCATTGCAACACACGCAAAAGGTGTGAAACCCCGTGTAATTGGTCCTTTGTTTCCTAGGGCAGTCCGGTTTGCTGTATTTCACATTTGTACCGTCCTCCTCACCATCACTTCAAGTCTGTGCATGGGACTCATTACAGGTAAGTCTTCTCTCTAGTAGCTTCCATTACCAACAGTCTGGCAAAATCCTACTAGAAGACAGAAGGTCCATTTTTAATTATTTAGTCGCAACAGAATGTCATCAACAGTGAAATTTGACTCAACACATATCTTGAATATATGTGTTGTTGATATGGGGTTTAATTATCAATTATTTAAATTATCGATTATTTTCTAGATTAATCATTTGGTCTATAAAATGTCAGAAAATAGTGAAAAATTCGAAATAATAAATTATCATTATCAAAATAGTTGCAGGTTATTTTTCTGTCGATCTGTAAACTGTAATAACTTTCATGTGTCATGGAATAAAGGGCTCCTACTCAAGTGGAACTTCTGGAGGCCACCCCAAGAAAAGAAATGTTTTGATGATCAGGCTTTCTGGGAGGTAGGCAATCAAGACTTGAAAAATATCTCGCTGAAGATAATTCTATATCTGCACTGAAAAGATCTATTATAATTATCGATAATGATACTAAACAGTAATAAACTTGGTATTGTTTTGTGTTGTGCCATGCCATTAAAGAAGTAATCCATAAAACAGCACTGGACAAACATTTTTTTTTTGTTTTTGCAGTTTCCCCATCTCGCAGTGCGCAAGTAAGAAGATGAAGAAAGAAGTCTGATCCTGGAAGTACAAACTATTTTTGGTGTTCATTAATGTCAATGTATACAACGACATACTTTTGTTTTCTTACTTTCATGCAAAGTGCTTATTAAAAAGATTTTTGTGTGTGCAAGACTGGGATAAAAAAAAAAAAAAAAACGTAGGTAGAAAATGCAAGACTCATTTACTGCGCAGTATGTTGCCGTTTAATGCTGCCATGATAGTCAGAAACTGACCTCATGATTTGGATGTTACACAAGCAGATGGGTGAGTGTTGCAGTCAAATACAAATCTCCATATATCACAGTTGTGAAACCTTTGTTAGCTTCATGCCAGCAGTATAAGCTTCTTAACCATCAACAATAAATCTGGATGACTGCAAAGTTTCAGAGGACAAATGCAAACAACCCCATATGGTTACATTCAGTATATGTGTATAGTATAATGAAATTTTGCCCTCAATGATATTTTGTACCATAATAATTTATGCTGTTTCCACGTAAAAGACTGCTCAAATTAAAGTATGTTATACAAATAAGAATACCCAAAGTAAATGTGGACAGTTGAGAGGACTAAAGCTCCAAAAATACACATTTTGTTTTAAGCAAGTTGTAAACCATTATATCAAACATGGCTACACAGTTGAGAGCAAATAAACACAGTTAAAGATGTGCCACATTTGAAAATATTCAAAACTTTAAAAGGAACCTCTGAAAATGTGTGCTTAGTTATGATTTAGCCACTATACAGCAAACAATATAAATTAAAACATGTTAATTTGAAAGCTAAAAAATGTTTATATGTAAAGTAAATAACCACAAAAAGCATATTGTCTCATACAATATAGAAAGTTGAGTGTATAAACAGTGGACATGGAGACACTCAGAGTCCATTACTGCCACAGATCCTCTGTACGTCCAAACTTGAAGACCAAGCCCCTAAACCAGAAGATGGGAAGAGAGTGTAAGAGGAATATTTCCACAAAATACCTGCGCTAAAGTGTAAGCATAAGTTTGAAGCAAGGGGCCATTAACTTACCCAAAGAAAATGAACGCATTTTGAAAGAAAATGGCAATACCGGGGTACACGACAGGCTTTTCTGCAAGAGACAACAGATTTCCGGGTTTAAAAAAAAAAAGGGAGGGCACATTTATAAATTTGACACAGTGCAACATTTAGTAAATTAAGACTTTTTCATGATTGGACTGTACAACATTTTGTTGGTTCATACAGAATGTGTATATTAAGTTTCTGCATCATACTCTCTTCTTCCGAGTTGATTAACACTGTAAAACACCTCTCAACCTCACACCCCAAAACAGATTACTGAACAGTCAGTACAACTTGCAAGAAAAACAGGACTTACGAGGGACGACAAATCCTCCAAACAGGATCCACATGGAGGCGATGAGGGAGCCGAAGGCCAGCATGAAGCCAATGAAGAGCCACACACGAGCGCCTGCAAACAGAGATTAGAATAGGGTGCGTTACTTGGTGGATATCGCTTTTTTTTTTTTTTTTTTTTTTTTTAATAAATGGGGATGTTTTTACTGCATGTATGTTGCAACGGTATTACGAGGAAACGGTCTGAGATTAGGGCGCAAGTAGAAGCCAGATGTGACAGTATTAAAATATCCAGGGAAGAAGCCATCATTAGAACGCACCCGTCTGTCCAATGCAGCCTTCACTGTAGCTGTCTCCTCTCACTTGACCGTTTGAAACAGCATTTATCCTAGATGCATTAGATGAGAGAAAGAAAATGGCAAAACATATCAGAGGTTAATTAGCAAGTTACTTGTACCTGATTGCTTATGTTGACAGATCCCATGGTAATAATTGGATACATTAAGTATGCCTGTCCCTTTGATTTTAAGAAGTACAGGCATTATGAAGGTCTGAACTCCCAATGTGCAGTATCTAAGGAGCCGGGAAATTGCAATATGGTCAAAACGTTACCATCATGTGGCCCACCTGCTTGGCGTTTCAGAAGCCTTCAGTCCAAAGCTCTGGAGTTGCTAAGTTGTCATGGAGATGGTTTAGTTAGTAAAAGAAGCAACAGTTCATCCAAAAATCCCTTTATCAAGCTAGATTTTTTTGGTGTGAGTTGGAATGTTGGAGATATCGGCCGTAGAGACATCTGCCTTCTCTCCAATATAATGGAAGAAAATGGTACTCAGCTCTTTGTGCTCAAAGCCCCAAAGAAATACATTTGAAAAACTCAACAGAAATATTTCTTTGCAGAAATCATGTTGTGAGCAGTTACATGTAGGAACTATTTTCTTTCTACCAAACTACACCCACCAATCGTATCTCAGGCAGAAGAAAACGTGCATCTCCTCACTTTACTAGAGGCTTGTGCTCGTGATGTAAACAATAATGGGGTCCTCCTCGGCTGAGCAGTTAGCAGGAGTTGTTTGGTTGAAAGAAAATAGTTCCTACATAAAACTGCTCACAACAACGTCTGTGGATTATCTTGAGTAAACGGGTCATGATTCTGCAAAGAGACATTGCTGTTGAGTTTTTCAAACGTATTTTTTGGTGCTTTGAGCACCACAAGCCGAGTGCCATTTAGTTCCATTATATTGGAGATAAGGCAGATGTCTCTACGGCCAAAATCTCTAACACTTTGCAACTCACACTTAAACAATCTAAATCGATACATAGGACTATAGGTAAGAGAACAAGTTTAGATTTTTAAACGGTCCGTTTAAGGAGACCATCCACATCTGGCATGATTGTTGAACAGCGACAGGAGTAACAACCTCCCCTATATAGGACCACCAGTTATCATATGACTGTAAAACCTATCCTTAGGTCATGTGATAACATCTCCATGACAAAGGGAGCAACTCCATTTTCTGAGGAAGGCCTGGAGTTGGTGAGTGTGCAGTTTCAATAATTAAAACCTATGATACGATCGTTTTGTCAAACTGACGAATTCAACATTCCGTGTGACAGAAACTGTCTGTAGAGAATATCTTACATGAGAAAGGCCACTGTAGCGATGACTCCACAAGTGTGATAGGCATGATGAAACTGTCCCTCATCAGGATATTTCACTGCTGCATCAATGATGATCCACCAACCAGTGAAGAACTGTAACAACAACATCCAGTTAGCCTGAGGACTTTAATGACAATTACAAACATGAGTGCCAGGAAATGTGTAATACATCTGCACCCTGGTCATTTAAAAACAGGAGTCCACAGCTCTGCATAAACGAATCACTAGTAACCAGATGCAAACTCAAAACAGGAAGGGCCTACATTTTACCTCTGGAGCTAGTCTATCTGCCCTTAATTGAGAAACTTAGGGAAATACCAAAACTCCAGCAGCTACAGATGCGATGGCGTTTCTTCTTTCCCCCCAGTCCACATTGCACTCGCAGTCTCCGCACCGGATTCCGTCCAGAAACCCCGACATGACTGGAAAAAGGGCATTTAGGTCCAACAATCCGTTAAAGTGAAAAGAACACCAAAAGCTTTATAGAAATACGCAGTCATCTCGATATCACAAATGTTTGTTATATAGGCTATAATAGCCACATCCAGTTGCCCTAATAACTGAAACTGAACTCTGAAAAAACAATGTTTTTGCGCAAGCGCTGTACGTTACTATAAGGATGATGCTAAACTCCCTGGTTTATATACCAAGCACCGACAATCACTAACTATATTTAAACTTGGTAATCTATTCGACAACAAGGCGTGCTATGTATCCACTTGATAGTTGTAACATTCAGCGTATTCTTACAGTATATTAAAACAGGGCTGTGTCGTTGAGTTCTTTTGTTCATAGCTTTGGTACTAGCAAACATTTCCTTGAAGGTTTCTTCTTGCTACGAAGTTGCTAAAAAAAAACAATAGCAAAACTCAAACGACAACGGTAGTACCGAGCTAAGACACACACCCCAATGCCGTTAATTTGTTGTAATGTCACTTTCAAATGAATTATTACCTTTTATTTTCGTGATGTTGATGTGAACCCGACTTTCGCTTCCGATAGAGCTCGATACTGCACATGCGCAGTTCATGCATACCCATTTGATCCGAGACGCTGTTGATATTGGTGCATTCAGGTAGTGTGGATAAAATGGGAATTTGTGCAACACTACAAGCCAAAAGGCTAGGCCCAGGGCCGACTTGGTATGTAGGGACATTAAACCGTTAATTAACTTGAAAAAGATGTGACATATAAATGAGCGCATTGGAGTGGGTAGTATCACCTCGTAACTAGTTCATACTAAAAAGTGATGAACTAGAAAACAACATAGGGTCTACTACATGCGCATTTTCTCCAGTGCAGTACAGCAGCTTGCATATAAGGTACTGAATACATGCGCTACCTACGTTACAAACACTCATTAAATTATACAAAGCAAACTTCCTAGTTATTTTTTCCATTATTTCCAGAGAAATTCGCCGCACACAAGTTACATGCGGAAAGTACGAGTTTAGCACCAGTTATTGAAGGAAGCATCGTGAATGAGCATTTTGTTGCGACCATACAGTATATACTTTCACATTCACTAAAGCTAATGCAGACTGCAGCACTCGATCCTGTAAATACAATAGTACATTTGTAACTAAATTAACTCATATCTTAGCAAATAAACAAAACAATAAAAACTTTAATATAATTCACAAAAATAATTTTATAACACAAAAATACATATGAGGGAGAGGGGATATTAAACAAAGTATTGATGTTGATTTTATTTATTTGCATTTGCTTTATCTGTGGTTCAGTGGTGTGGGTGCAGAGCAGCTAAATGTGCCCACTAAAACAAAAAAAAGGGAGAAAAATTTAAACGTTGGTAATCTCAGAGAACTTTCCAGAAACAATCAACATTTTCTTGGACGTGTTATAATTTCATAAAATGACTAGTAGATGTTCTCCCATTTGCTGTGAGACTTGTGCCCGAGACGTCATGTGTGAGTCACATGGGGCCTTCAAGCAAGCTGCAGACCGTTTCATTATTCACAAACTGTAATGCCTGCGACTAAAGGTGCTGTATTGATCAGCATCTACTTTATTGTCAAAGATCACATGGAGTAGACATTCACAACAAATAGTGGATTACAAAGATACCAAGTATCACGTTAATGGTCCATAAAAATGATGTTTAGCATCATAATTTGAGATTAGCATTTATTGTACAGCTACTTCATAGTTGATACATTTGAAAGTGCCATGCAAGCCAGTATAAATGAGTAAACAAGATGACTTAAAAGACTCCAAGCAATTGCAAGGCTACAGATATGGACAGAAAGATGACACCAAAATATCCAATGTAACCATAGGCACCATTCATCCTCTTGGATGGATCTGGAATAAAAAACATAAAAACAGGACAATGCAAATGTTAGTCAATGCAGAATTATATAAAACAACAATACATACTAAAACTGTTCACAAGGGAATGCTTTGTTTGGTTCGATTTGGACATTCTGAACATCAAATATTTTGTTTATAATACATTAAATGACGACTTAACTCAAACAATTACCAACATTTTTGACACAATCAATGCATTTCTCAATTTGTTACCAGCCTTTGCGCAATGCTATATTCTGTAAATTATTATTATGTATGCATGTATATATATATATATAAAATATTAGTGGTCGTTATTTTAAATGCGTTAGGTCAGCCTAAAAATGTGTGCAACATCTATCAGACACATAAAAAGAACTGAGTTCAGGTGCTTTTGCCCTCCATTAAATCCACATTACATTAACACAATATCAGTCTTACCTCCTGTGTAGTAGCCCCAGGCATAGGAAAACCTGCTGGTCACCCAAATAGCCCCCAGCACAGATGCTGATAACTAGGGTTATAAACAAGGGGGAAATTAATTACAGTGGAATACAGGGGTGATACAGTATGGTGAAAAAAATGCTTCATCATGGTGACACAGACTCCATTGACTGTTATCTGGTGAATTTATGCCAAAGATCATGAGGATTGCTTGCCCCTCCCCCCCCCCCCACGTCTGTTGCGTCGTAAGACTTTTAGTAGCCCTCAATATTCACTTCTAAGCCCTAATAGTATGGTCAAAAATAATATCGACATTAGACAACACACACAAAGTTATTCGTGGCTATGCATGTAAAAATTACACATACCGGGTAGACAAGAGCTGCAATGGTCTGGAAAACCAGCCACATCAGTACACCTCCAGGGTGTTCTGATGTGCTCTCTGGATACAGTTGAATACCTGCTCCTTGTCACTGTACATAGTGGGATACTGCAAAGTAAAGTGAAGATCAAGAATATTATATATCAGCCAATAATATAAATGCTTTAAATACAATTGTTAACGTCCAATTAACTTAATCACTTTTCATTATTTTAAGTCTAATTAACTACCTTAACGTCGTACTTATTCCTCGCAGCCCCAACCTTGACAGCTAAATACCCCAGCATAATCCAGCTGTAGAGGTAGGTAAATATGGCATATCCGAAACCGGACGGTAATAGTCAGCATGTCCATCTCTGCTCGATATGTTTGCCTGTGTTTCAAGTTTTCCGAAGACTGCAGCGTGCAAACCACACGATCGGCGATTTTGTAGCGAAGTGGAGAGGCAGGAAGTAACGAAGTAAACAGAGTGGAGGTTACATAAAAGATCGCGAGATCACATGCATGCCGAGGTTTTTTTTTTAAAGGGCAATACCACTATAACAATACGTTTCTCTGTTGCTGCGAAGGAAGCTCGCTGCTTGCTCATAATAATGTCCACCGAATGTGTTGTTATTATAATTGTATAGCTGCGTTCATAAAACACAGACAGTAAATAAAAGAAACATGAGTCAACAAACAATGAGTATGTTCGTACTCAAACTCTACAGAATCAAAACCGTTTTTCTATGATATATTTATATATACTATATATACTATTTCCCACATACTTGTGTACATAAGAGTCCTGTCTATTTTTTTTACCTTTGTTGTCAAATTCAAATTCCTTGAATGTGTATTTGGCCATTAAGCTGATTCTGAATGAAGGACATGCTTTTTTCTTATGTCCACTAAATTCCAGGATGAAACCTTTTGCATTTGCAACAGCTGTGAAGACACAACAGGCATTGAATGGTATTTTTCTGTTGCAAATGTTACATTCTGAATTTCACCCTATTTTCACTCCTTTTTTTGTCAAAGTGGATTCAAACACTTCTGCTTCTCCGTAGGTTTGCAGGAGTCTGAGGCAGAACTGCCTTCCGTTATTCTCAAATTCAGGTTGCAAAGTCACTTTTGGAGAATACGTATCGTGGAAGACAGTTAAAAAGTATCAACTGTGGCTCAGAGTGAATCGACTCATTATCTTTATAGTGAGCCATTAAAAAGATCTGAATCGTTTGGAAGACCACGTGACTGGAATTTTCCAGAGGCTAAAGACCGTTGATCCGCGAGCATCGTTTCAAACAAGTGACGACGGCAGGCGGCTCAACTCCGAGGAAGAAACAACATTTGCGCTTTCGCTAATATTTGGCTACAAACTCACACATTTGAGTTCTATTCGCAAGTTATCGTCTCGGTATCGGTTTTGAAGGCGACTCTCTTGCCATATGTCCTTTACATCGACGTTATTATCAGAACAAAGGTTTCAAGCTACAGTCGACTCGGTAAGACCTAACTACTAACTTCCGTCAGCTAGCATAGCTAATGCTTTTGCCTGAACTAGAGTGAACTGTATCGAGTTTTGCGTATATGAATGTTACCTGTCCATGTAACTAAAGATTTGGGTCAAAATCATTGTTGAGTCATAAGCGAAGGAGTTGGATAAGGCTTGTGATGGGGTGATAACAGATGTTAGCTCAAGCTATCTTTAGCTTGCGTCATTCCGGAAATTTCCAGTAGGCCTTCTCTTCAGTCCGCCATTGCAGTTACGTTGCTTTGGTCGCCATGTTATTCAACGATGGCCATAGGCTTAAACATAGACCATTATCAAGGCACTTCCTGAAACGATCTAATGACGCACGTTGTTGCTACTTTGACTACACGGTTTACTGATAACAGTAAATTATATGTTAAAAAAAATACGTAAGCATAATTCTGTATGTTTCATTTCAGCTTGTGTCCGAAGACAAAACAATGGCCAAGGGAGAAGAATCGCACTCTGAAATGGCCCACGATCGTCAGAGTGATGGCATCAATGTGATCTTCGACCAGAACAGCCCTGCCTCATCTCGGTCCCGCTCACGATCCAGAAGCAGCAGTGGTAGCAAACGCTCCTCTGGCTCTGGCCGCTCCAGGGGCCGTGTTGGCCACAGGAGACGTAACAGGTCTTCATCCAGCAGCAGATCCCCCACTCATACCAGGTCCCGCTCTCACCCTCGTTGCCATAGACCTTCCTCCCGCTGCCGCTGTGACAACCATCGTAAATATGGCCGTGGCCGCCAATCCCCTCCACGGCGTCACTCCGGGTCTTCCAGGCGTCGGAGCAGGCACAGGAGGGCTGTGAGCCCTTCTTCCCAATCCCAGCCCATAACCCACAGAGGTGACTCAAGATCCGGATCTTCAGAGAACTCCGTCAACTTGAGTTTGGATGGTAAGTTGATTTTCTAAAATTAGGGAATAGTCATTATTCTGGCAAAATTTTTCAAATTTTTCAAATTGCACAAGTGATCAAACCACCCCCCCCCTCCTGTTATCCAGACAAAGGAGAACTCATCAGAGCTGCGAAGGCCATTGCTACAACAATCCTAGAAGTGGAAAAGCTGGAACTTCCTGAGTGTGACAAACCAATCCTGTTGGAGCCAGTGGAGTTCAAACGGGTGTCGCTAGATGCATGGGTGAGACAAGACCCTGAAAAGACTCTGTCACAGGTGGGTGTCTGAGCATGAATGTCACAATACACACTAACAATAAGGCTTTGTCACAGATTCTTATTAAAGGCAACAACGTTTTTTTCCGAGCTTGGACTACATGTAAATACAAGGTAAGGGGTGTGGAGAATTTGTTAAAACTGTTTTTCATTCAACTTGTGCATAATCATTTTTTTACCACATGGGTAATGGACACATAGCTCTTTGGCTGTACAGGATGACTTTTTATATTTAATTTTATAATATAAGCTGATCCTAGCTGTCACACAATTTTATCAAAGTTGCAAAAACATACAGCATATCAAACAGTCTAATATCTACATTTGTCTTTTATTTAGCTTGAGGTCTATGTTGTGTTGAATTTCCTGTCTTGTATGTTTGGACCCCTGAGGGAATATACATGCTCTCTGTATTTATTCCTGTCTTCATAGATAACATGACAGTGGTCTCCTTCACTCATCGGCACCTGGGATTAAAGGGCTGTCATGTGACTTGGGTGACAACAATATGTTTGCGTGAAAGTTTATCTGATACCTCTTATAATGTTCACAATGTGTAAGTTTATCAACTGGAGGCTTGCAATTGAACAAACACATATGTAGATTACCTCACAATCAGACATGCACACATTTCACACAAATGCTAATTACACACATAGATGATGCACAAGAAATTCAGATATTGTATTACACTGACTCCACTTCATATAGATAGGCAGTCGAATTTTGAAATTTCAAATGTATTTATGCTTGCAGTTGAAATGGGTCGTTGTTATTTAGCAGAATCCTTCACTCGCTGATGGAGCAAAGGCGTGTGGACCGCATTATAGTGACTATCCCTGTCGAGAGCTAAAAACAGATGAAGAACTCCTCTCCGTATGCCAAAGATAAGTTGGTTCACCAGCCGTGTGCTGAGGGCTGGGAAACCTACGTCACCATCATTCTGCCACTAGACAGAGAAGACATCCCTTTTTTTAACTTTTTTTTTTTTTTTTTTACATTTTCTTTTATTCTGTTTCAAGGTCTGTCTTTGTAGGATTCAGTTAATGGCCAAGCATTTGACAGCAATGGGATGGGGGGGGGGGGGGGGGGTAAGTGTTTAAGTGTTGAAGCTAACACTTAAATAATTAATGTGCAATAGAAGTGCTTTACAATATTGGCAATGGGAACTATAACGCATCTATATGAACTTAACAAACTGTCAAAGCTCACTCTACCATCAGTTTTACACTCAAATCTAACTAGGTCTGTTATTCTTTTATCTTTTTCAAACAGAGCGATGAGGAGGAGCCTGACGATATGTTCAGCCCAAAGATGTCCCCAAAAAGGAAAACAATCTCTTTCAGCATTAATGTAAGTGACTTAAATCGCAGCTTCTTAAAAACCAAATCCTGCTATACATTACACTGAGTTTTATATTGATGAGTTATGTTTTTCTCTCCTAATCTTGTCCCTTTTTTTTTTTTTTTTTAGAATTCTTTGGTCAAACCAACACTGGCATCTCAATCTAGTGCTAAGGTAACTTCCAGAGTGGACAGCTTTGACAGCAGGAAGCCCTATGGCCACTGGGTTCGGGTCAAATCGGGCCAAACCTCCAACGTGCGCAAACACACATTTGCCACATCACACTAGTGTGGCAGAGTCCATGGACACTGTAAATACTGTACAGATTTTGTACTTATGCTTTACTATTTTATGGCCAACGTTTTCTTTCAGATGTTAAGAGTTAGGTGGGAAGAAGTGAAGAATTCGTTCAGGTGGGATTATTTCTTTCCCTTTGTTGTATATTGTGTTTTTATGAAATCAATAAAGATATTTATTTGATAAAAATATTGTTTCTGTCCGTTTTTGTAACTTCTCAGAACATGGAATTGCAACTTCATCTTGATCCTTTAAAAAAACTGTTTGGGGAAAACTTGTTTGGGAGTTAATCAGGTTGCAAATTTTCCAGCACTGACTAAAATCATGCATGTCGAGAAATGAGGCCATAGTGACGAGGTAAATTATGCACACTGGGAGAAATACGACATAATCCGATGTAAGAGTAAAGTAATGGTGTATTTATATATTCCTGTGGGTTAAATTATGATGATGCAAACATTTCTGTGTAACTGAATGCATGTAAAATAATGTGTGGTGGGATATAGCAGTGCCAAAACTTCAAGTATTTGTGATCAATATCTTTAAAAATAAATAATTGCATCTACAAAATGAACAGAATAGCCTGGTAAGTAGCCACCATAGTGAGTACATGTACAAACATGTAAACAAATTTGCCACATTTGTCTAATTGGAAAAAATACACAAACTTTGTTCTATGGACCTAAAGGGTTTTATCCTACAGACAGTGTTGGTGTATGGATCGAAGTCGGCTGCATTTCTTATGATGACCACACTGAGTCAGTATTGCCATACATTTCCAGATTTGTCTCATGTTATTGGGGATGGTTAACAGTTCAGGCTGAGGTTGATCCAGCAGCCTGGTAACAGGCCTCTGAATCACCGCCAGCATCTCTGATTTGTTTGGGGATTTCAATATAAATAAAGTGATACAAAATGGAAATGCAGGTTAGTTAAAGGAGTGTTTCCAAAGATACATTAAAATAATTCAAAAACCCAAGACACCTCAAACAATTCAGCAGCCTTTTTCATGGAACACGTGTAATAGTAGAAGCACAGGTGGTAAATAAATGTAATCGCAAAGCATGGTTTTGCCTCTTTCAATTCTGTGTTTCAAACAAAATCAGAGAAGTTCACATTTTCAAATGTATTGACATAGATGTTAAATGCACCTTTTGTGGAGCCGTTTGTGACTTGGTCTCATTTGTGTTTTGGAGAGACAGAAGTTTGTTCGAATGTGCAACATTTGAGTTACATGACAAGTCTTACAAATCTTTGGGAAATCCCAAACTTTGATATTTTTCACACTTATGACAAACAAAAAGTAAACAAACATTGTTATATTTTAAATAATTATTTTCTGTAGCTCCTGATTAAGGTATATTGACATTTTTACACTTATTTACACATTTCATTTGATTGACATTACTTTTTTTTATGCTGTAATCTTCAAAATCATTAATATGTAATGATGGCTGAATTTCATTTAGCTCTAGTGTCCTGGTGTAGTGCATAATTGTGCTTGCTGAGACACTTGCACTTCCTGCTGCCTCTGCTGTGTATCACACCTGTTGTTTCAATCACTTTTAGGAATCGCACACATGTTTGCCGATCATCTGTCTGTTTACACACAATTTGAACATGTTCCTTCCTGAGTAACAGGATATAATTGAGATATATCCAGCTTACCCTAAAGTGTGTGAGTATTTTAGATTGACTGGTTTTTGGCACATGTTAAAACTCCTATTGTATTATTACAAGAAGGTAACTCATCAATATCTGTTAAGTGAGTAATAAATTGTAATGCTCTTAAGATTTTCCAGGCTGATGTAAAAAAAAACAAAAAAAAAAAACAAAATCACACCGTCAGACTGCGTGTCTCCTGCTGTAAACTGACCTGTAATTATAATTAATTGCTTTGATTGGAAATAAGACATGCAAATACATAACACAGTGAGTCTTAGTGGAACTGGAGCAGAAGAGCAGGGAGTATTTCGCGTTTACTTGATGCACATCAAGATCATTGATATGCACACAAACAAAGCATAGCAGTCTCTAGTTTTACCAGACAAAGTTTGTATTGTAAAGTAGTCATCCTCACAGGAATCTTGATCACATGTTTTGCTAATTCTAGGTTTTTAAAATAAGAATTGGTGCCACTTAATCACTTGCAGGCTTTTGTGTCTATGGAAAAACTCCCCTATTAACACTCATTGCTATTTATCCAGTCATTTTCCTAATGTTTACTCGACTTAAATCATACCCATTTTGCTTTACAGGGAACACTTTAACTGGCAGTTGGCCTCGAAAGAATCAAAGGTGTCAGATTATGAGACACAACAGTGAATTTATACGATTCCCAGCCAATGTCCTCAAGCTAATCAGATAAGACTACAAAAATATCCCAATCATAAATCTGAACATTTAATCCCTAACTCTAGAGCAGAGTCAGATATCAAAGACATTTAAACACACCCCTACCCTTCATCTTTAAAACATAAACAACGTGTGTCATGGAGTCTTTGCACACTTTCCTTTGAGGGCTTCCCATACATTTATTCTGTGAGGGTTGATTCATCCAGATTAGATATAACAGAATATAGAGTTTGATTTAATTCAATGCTGGTATGACTACACAAAGCACTGCCTGTCCACCCTGTAGAGGGTGCAATGCCCCTGTATTCACACAGACGGGAGTTGAGGATTGGGAGACTTTCATGGGAACCTGTCGTTTCCTTTTATCTCTTCTCCAGTCACAAGGCTTTCCTGCTCATGTCGTAGCTTGGGGCGAGTTAGTTAAGACTGGAGATCCAGATGATAACGAATAAATTGAATTGCTCAGTTGTTGGTCCTTATCTCTCCATTTGCACCTACATTAAAATATTCTTTTGGCAAGCATCATCGGCTAAATGTGCCCTGAGGTTAGATGGCAGCCTACTTAATGGTAGTTCATTCTCACGCTGGAAACGTCTCCACCACGAGACCGCACGCAGTAAACCAACACAAACACAAACAAGTGTGCAAGATAACCAAGTGGTTTATTTAAAAATAAAAAGGGTAAGAATAATCATAACAGTTGTTTTAACTTCTAATTCTGTACAAAGGAACACTACACAGCACATGAATTATCTTTTAGCTCAAAATAACCTCAGCATAGAATAAAAATGTGAGACAACTGCCTTAAAATACAGTCTATTTTTTAGCTTTTTAATATATGTATTGTACTGAAAAGAAAAAGATGCATCCAAGACTGCTAAATGAAGACACACTGAGGGGACTGAAGCAACTAGACAGCTGTGCCTCTCTCCAAGTTTTGTTTGATCTCTGCCGTGTATTTGCCGTAGAAACGCTCCGCCTTCTTGTTGAACTTGGCGTTCCTCTCGTTAATGTAGTCGATGTCTGCGTCGTCATTGTAGGCCCTGCGTCGGCTGTACTTGGCCCGCTTCTCGATCCTGACAATCGCAAATAAAAGCAGCTTAGGGAGGGTTCCGCAAACCAGTATGGCCAATATCCATGGCATATCCAATAACAATAATTGGCTACAGGCAATTATGTTTTTGGGGGTGTGCATTCAAATTTGGCAAGGAGAGTGGCAATGGAAAACCTAACACACGCATGCATACTCATAGGAAAATACTGTCAATTTGTGAGCTCCCAGTCTTGATTCACTGCGTCTTCAAAGCATTGTTGTGCGTCATACCCTGGCAACTGAACTTCTCTTCTAAAGCCACACAGTCGCGTCTCTAACACGAGCCTTAGGCTGTCTCCAATACAGAACAGCTCAGGGAAAGACTAGTGAAATCAGAAGGTGAAAAGGACCTCTATAGCAAAAACAAAAACTCAACAAAGAACCAGTGGATCAGAGCTTTGCCCCGATTAGGACCCTGAGAACGGTGGTCCACCTGGGTATATTGCCGCCCCTCCACCTAAGCATCATCCAATGCGTATCATCGTAAACTGCCTGCCCTCAGCTGCTTGCATCACCCTGGGGCTGCTTGCCTCAGATCAGATAGGCCCTGGTCCACACAAAACATCCCCCTCTTCCAAATTTGCAGAGGTCACAAACTCACTCCTTCCACAAATCTTTTTTTTTTTTATGACCGAGACAGTCTCATATTTTTGACGAAACGCTACGTTTCTGGTGCATCACTGCCAGAAAAAAGGTCTGAATGTACCAACTGTCTTTCTGAGATACATGAAGAAAAAGAAATGGTTAGATTTGCTTAAGCCAATCATAATTAGCAAGGTTGTTTGTCCCCGTTGCCATAACATATCTGCATCAGTAAGCTTAATCAGCTTGCTACCCCAGCATTATATATCAGCTTGCTACCCCAGGATCATATATACATTTATTCAACCTTGATTCAGTCCTCACCGTCAAGCTCCCTTTAATGTAGCTTTTTGTATATTGTGTTTTTACTTTAATGTGTTTTAATGTATCCGGTCTGGATGTGAAGCGTGTTTTAATGTACCCTTTTTAATAGCAGATTTAGCTCATTTCTGCCTTTTGCACTCAAAAAGTAGACAATTAAGTCTCTTCTATCCCATCTTCTATTCTTAGGTTGAGCCTGAACATGTTTTTGTTAAATAAAGGCATGGGGCGGTGAACATTTTACCTACGACTAATGACCTGCCTTATGTACAGGTATTACAGTTTCCCTCATTAGCCCCATTGAGTGCTTCTTGTTATTTCTCACAGGCAGCAGCCACAGAGAGCAGAAATCAAAGCCAGTAAGTATGAAAGGTTGATCTTCGTGGTCTGCCCAGTGAGGAGAGTTGATTCTTAATGGGCGAGTGAGATGAAATGAACGCGTGTGACTTACTGTTTCTCAACATCTTCCACCATGCGGTCAATGCCGTCCTTTGTGGGGACATGGGTACCATGGATCAGGCTATTGGACGTGGGGTGGAAGTCCTCACCACTGTGGAGCACCAGCAAAGGAATTAGAAATGCATTAATCACAGATAATCACAATTTGAACATACTTAAAACCGATTTTTCTATTCCATCATTATGATTATGGTAACCCCAATGAGGGAAGATAGATAATGTGGCTCCAGGGGGAAACTGTATGTGCATCCTTCACAGTTCTGCATGAATGTCAGTATTTAAGGGTGAAAAACCTGCAGGCGCTGAACTCTACTTCCAACTTTGCATGCGTGCCTTTCACTTTTAAATCCTAAATTTACTCTTAAGTGTGTCAACACTAACCCCAGGGCAAATGAGTGGGTACATGACTTAACATATAGAAAATGCTTTGTGCACATGTGATGGGTTTTTTCCTAAGAAGATTCCGCCAAGCAAAATGTGACAATTAATTTTACTTGAGGAGAAACTTCACAGTTACGGTCTTAATAGCAGAGACCTTGTGATGTCATCATTTTTATGGCCCCGTTAGTTCCTATGTTGAGCTGTCGGTATCTGGATAAAGTATTAAAAAGACACAAATACAGTACTGTCACAGCAAAAGAAGGTGGCACAGAGGCTGAACTCACCATGCCTCTCTCTGCTTCTCGTAGCCTTCAAAGTCTGGTCTGATTTGCCTGGTGAGCCTCTGGTACTGTCGGAACTGGGCCTCGGCATAACCTGCCGCCCATTGTGTGAAATGGAGAGAAATAAAAAATTGACCGAGTTATAATTACCGGAACAAACTGCATGCAGGCACGAGGCTCCGCACAACACAACCTACGGCTGGTTAGGGAGGGATGAAGAGGCAACTCCTCCTCCTCCTTTCCTCTCTTGAAGCCCTTCTGGTGATAATTTTCTCTCCAGAGATTTTAATTCAGAGAAGGTTTGGATGCAACAGATGGCAGCCATATTTAGGAGACAAAGCAAGTTTTTTTTTTTAAGTGGAATAAATTGGGAGCAGTTTGAGATGGTTAACATCCCAGGGGTGTCCTTGCATGCAACCAGTATTGCTCAATACTTTGCCACTTTGTAGGATTTAGGCAGCAACATTTTCACTGTGGTAAATTTAGAGGAAAAACTTCTAAAATGGTCACATGCCATGGCACAGCAGAACAAAATAGTAGAGCAAAAATCACAGTGTACCATTTTTTCCTCAAGAGTAAACTGTATTAAATTACAATTGACTAAATGAGTAGACTGAGGTTTGGTGGTGTCGTGACTAAAATAAAGCAGTTTGATCCAGTCGGCATCTGCTTGCACGTTACTCCCTGACGTGACTATAAAATTCCAGAGTCAATACAATCAGTGAGTGCCATACACTTCAATGTGTTGGATAATGGCTGCCAACCTTGATCGTATTAGGTGACAAAGTATGCACGCATGGATTTGATGCAAGCGCCTTGCTGGATGCCTGTGTGCAAACTTCTGTTTGGGCTGTCCTCTACTAAACAATTTCTCAGTCGACTAACATTCATACGATTTTGTGGACTAATTGATTAGTTGAATTAATAGACAGATTTGTAAAACAGAGATTCTTCACAAAGAATCATGCAAAAGCACAACTTTAACACTTGTGTTAACCAGAGTTTCTTGGAAATTAGTCATTCAGCATGAAAAAAAAAACACTTAACACTTGACTTATCGACCAAAACGACCCATTAGTTGACTAATGGACTAAGAGGGGGCAGCCCTACTTTTTTTGCTGGACAACCCTGTGTTGTTTAGCCAAAACCCCATGAGCTGGAACCCCTGCTACATCGGCAGACTGGCTCCATTCAAATGAAAGAGAGGGTTTTGTTTTTCTCATGCAGGGCCCAAGTAGGTCTGAACGCAGCCTTAGTCAGAACAATGTGGCTGGGATTTTATATTTTGAAGATAAACTAAAACTGACCAGGCTGACTAACAATGAGGTATTTACTAATGAATTAATTTATACTTTATGACATGTTTCATACTCTATACAACAATTGTAACTACTGGAGACCCTGCCACCAACCTGCAAATCCTTGGTCTGGGTTCTTCTTCCTTTTCTTTCTCTCCCACCGCTCTGCATCATCAGCAGTGATTTCAAGCAGCTTCACTCTGTGATAGTCCTCCCCTCTGGCAGCACATTCCTGTAAGCCAAACATTAATATATGACTCTTTGATTTGATATTTCATGAGCAAACTGCCCCTATGTTTGTGGCAATATTTAAATGTATTGATGGAGGTTATTGGTTCTCCAATGGGAACCCGCTGGATCATTATTTTACTTCAGGGAAGCATTAATATGAGATCTAAGCTAGAAAGTATGCATGTAAATGGTGACGCGGTCAGCAGAGAGCCCTGCATCAGCCATGTCTTATATTAAAGACAAGATGTGAACTAAATATTTTTGCAGTGATTAATGTCCTACCATAGCACTTTGCCTTAGTGCTGTGCTCTGTACCCCAAAGTACCCTTCTTCCTGAGCCCATCCGTAGAAATATTTTTAAGCTACCTCAGCTTCATCGCAGGTATGTCAACGTGGGGAGAGAAATGCCATTTGACACATATATGATGAGATGACTTTGAGTCTACAAACTAGTTAGTTGTTGATGCTGCAACTCTGTCTAGTCTGTGCTTCAAGTCAACATAGATTTTGACAATCTGGTCAGCGACATCTCATCATGCAGAATATGCACAGTACTGGAGAGTTTGTGATTACTGTACTTAAATACCTTTTTCTTTTCGTCTTCAGCAAGCTCCCACTCCAGTCTGGCTTTCTTAGCCTCCCAGTTAGTAGGGAGTTTCAGTCTCTTGTCCTCCTCCACAACTTCCTGGTGATTGAGTTTACGTGCTTCATTCTGCAGTGGATAATAACAAACGTTGTACAAGCAGCTGTATTCAAGTAACATCCAACAGCAACACCCAGACTTGGGGCAGAGTGCATACCTATTAAAAATTATTATTTCTCGTTGTTGAAAAGGTGTTTTTCCACAACCGTGCGTCAGTCCAGAGTGCCGCTGCCACATAGGCAAGCAGCGAAGAGGAGCACTCTAAAATACGACTTTGTCTCGACAACGTAAACGTGCTTTAATCAGGTAACGTGAAACAACTCACCCGTTTGAAGTGTAACTCTCGGAATTTCCGCAGTCTCTCTTCTCTCTTATAGGACGGAGACGGTCCAGCCTGCTCCTCTCCAGTGGCTGTGGCAGAAACCTGGAAATACCGACAGTTAACTTCACAACTATCTATGAATAATACAATATAACACGAGAGGGTTTAATGACCAAGTGTAGTCTATTACAGACAAGAACGGCGAGAATAGCTAACGTTAATTAGCACTCGCTAACATCGGCTAGCTTAGCACAACAACAAGACATTGTAAACAAGTGTTGAACGGGAGCACAGTCTCCGCCGGAAAAACGAAACATCGCTCTCTAAAGAAGTATATGACTCTAATATAATCAAATAAATTGTGTAGTTTTCCATTAAAATGGAGAAAGTACTAACCTCACTGCCGGACGCCATTGTTGCGCTAACGTTACACGGAGGAAGAAGGCAGGAAGTGTGACGTTCATACCGGATATTACGAAAGAGATACACATTTTACATTTTATTATTTTTGCCAGATATTAAAAAACAAATGTAATTTTTTTGCAATGATGACTTATAATCTTTAACATATTTATTTTACTACTACCATCTACATTCAGTTACTTTTAGGGCTCGAATCAATGATAATATATTGTGTAAAACTAATGTATTATCGAATTTGAGTTTAAAAATGTCATTGCACTTTTTGGACATGATAAATATAACATTTAATTCATTGTAAAAGTGTAGTATAAATGGTCAATTTTACATATATAAATGCAAGAGAAGAAGTTACCCCAATTTCATTAAATTACTTAAAAAATATATTTTTTTGTTATTGAAGTTGATTTATCCCAATTTAAATTATTATTGTTATTATTAATAATGATTTTAAATTAATATTCTTGTTTCTCCGTACCATGATGTTGAGTACATAGCTGCAATGTTTGTATATTTTAATGTTTTTTTCAATAAAGATTGAGAAAGATTTCTTCCTATAAACATGACTGAATAGATTAATTTGAAGCAGTTTTCTGCTAAATGAATTGAAATTACAAAAAAATGTATACTGCAACTTTTCAGCTTCATTTTTTTCTGAATATATACATAGATATATATTATTTTACTATATACCATAACAATTTTTACCTGATAAAGAATAAAACTGTATGCATACATATCTTATTTTTAGCTGATAAAGCCAAATTAAGGTTCTCACCATTTATTTCCTTTTTGTATGACCTTGTGCATATTTCAAGGCTGACATTTTATGCTTTACTCTAAGTAAGAAAGTGCAGGAGCAGACAGATCCAGTGGATAAAATAGAAGTAACACTACATAAAAAGAGACTTGACGACAAGAGGCCAACAGTTGAGTCTATCACAAAAATCAATGTATTGGTATAACTACTGTAAGTTTGCCCATGGCCTCCCAGAAAAGAGCTGTAGGCGTTTCCTTGTTGAACAGATGGTATTTTGTAATTTACCACAATTTCTTTATCTTATTTTAATCAGACTTCCAATGAGTGGACATAAATATATGTCAGACCTGTTAAATCACCACAAGAAACTAACTTTAATTATTAGCTGAAATATCATTTTATTGTTTTTATTATGGCACCGTGACAAAAGTAATTGCCAGGAATCTTATATTCTACAGAAATGTCTTTGTGTATGATTTTAAACCAGGCCATCTTGCTTCTTTTTGAAGTTTAAATTCATAGAAAAATACTGCCAGACTAATGGAAACTGGCATGACGCACACAGACAGCAATTATGAATATGACTGGAGGTTATACAGTAAGAGGCATGAAAGGTCAAGTACAAAGTCATCAGTGTGCCACACAGAGAGTCTGTTCTGACTTCCCCAAACTCAATTGTTATGGTGGTTTTTGCTGCAGAGAAATGCAAGTTTATATGTATTAGCGATGCATGTTATTTTTACCCACAAAAATCACAAGTATCAATCAGGGCCTTGGACCTGGGACTTCCAAATATGATTATATGATCAGATCAGAAGATGAAAGTAAACATTTCCAACGGCCATTTGAGCATGTTTGACTTGCCAAAATGGATGTGCTCCCTGTTTGATTGCAATATACTAATAGAGCTCTTTTGGAGGATGTAATTAAGTGGAGTTTATAGTCTTAGATTAAAGCATCCTCTAGATCACAGGCAATGTTAATGGAGTGATGCATTTTCACTGGAAACCAGATGGGAGCACATCACTGCAGAACAAAACATCATTGGCTACAGTAATGTGCAGGCCTCTACTATTGCCATGCAAAAGAGAACACATATTCATAACAAATGACTCTCAAATGAAGAGAGAGTAACAGGAAAGTAACAGGAAAGAGGATGAAGCGAATGAGCATTTCCTCTGTATTTAATTCAGATTCACCAGTGTACAGAACAGTTGCAAAGCAACAGGAATAGTGTTGTGTATGTGACTTCTACATTTCCAGACATCAATACAAAATGAGCGTGAGAGTCTACTGTATGTCTTATGAGTGTGTTCTTTGTCTTCAGTAGCTTTTAATCTCTTTGTTAATGTCGTCCACACGTCCTTTACAGTTCTCAAGTGTTCTCATGTTACCTAAACTCCCCTCAGGGTGCATTCACTCACTGGCCTGGAAGCTCCGGCATATTTGGCTTGGACAGAGAGCTGGTAAGCAAGAACTCATGTAGCAACTATTGTAACTTCATGTTTGATGTGACGTATACACCCAAGGTACTATGATATAGTAGCTTCCTTTTTAGCAACAGTTATGGGGCGAATTATACCGTGTTTGGGGAACTGCTACACAGAACATATATTATAGTAGATTAGTCAAGAGAATATAAACACATATCTTTTACAGTATGTGTGAGCATTACTGCACGTTTAGGTACACATTGTGACAACATCACACAGGTTTGATTAAGACAAAGAAAAACGTATTCTTTCTGTTCATTCCTGTGCCAGTGCTTGTCACTAGCCCGGCAGCAGCGTCATACGTTTCCGTAGATATTGGTTTGATCTAAATTTGAAATCCAAACTGGCTTTGTGACAGGCTATGTGAGGATCTAAGCAATGCTGTCTTTGCCATTTAAGGGATACTAAACTTTAGCGCAGTACGACGTGTATCTCACAAGTGTTGGGGCCACCCAAAAATGCTGAACAGCCACTCCTCCATATTAACTTTTCCAGTCAGGCAAATCAGGCTCGAAATAGAGTAACATTATATCTGCAAATAAATTGCACTTTAGGGGCACATTTATAAATACATAGCAGACCTCATGGTCCTTCATAACCATTAATCAAATTGGACATGATATTAGTTCAGTTTGTACATGCTGTGAATGCAGTTCTATGTTTTTTGTACGCACAGACATACATTTAACTGGTGCTGTTATCTTGCTCTTAATAAGAGTTCCTCTAGATAGCAGATGGGGGGTGGGTGTGGGGGGTGGGGTGTGTGTGTGTGGGGGGGGGGGGGGGGGCAGGGCCTCTTGCTGCGCAGGCAGCTGCTTCACATCTGGAACTTAATATAAACATCATGGCCAATAAAATCATTCCATTTCCTTAATTACTATTCCTGTCATTTCCGCACTAAATGAAAAGTTATTAATTCGGGGCCAACACAAACATGCTTCTTCAATACGAGGAGCTACTCCTGAAGCGTCGCCACCCTGACTACACGCCGCTGTCACTGGACTGGAACCACAAGCTCCTGCCCCGCTCTGCCAGCGCGTGTTTGTGTGAACGTGTAAACGTGAGTGTGCGTATGTATGAGGAACAGAGGCCAAGGCGCCGCAGACATGAATGGAACACAAGATGGCTTCTTGTTTTCCATCCAAATGTTCCCACTGGTGCCAGTATAATCATGACAGACACAACCCATCCTCTTCCTCATGCCCTCCCCTCCGCACTCATGCTCTTGTTCTTTTGCTGCTTCTCTGTGTGTTCAACACATGCCCCGCCACCTTTTTCTCCACCCCATTTATACTACTCTTCCCCAACATTCATTCTCTCCCTTGTTTTTTCCCCCCTGACATGCGTCCCAATGCGATATAGTCCATGTTAAATAGCAGACCTGTTAACGTAACATATAGGATGATGATATTAAGACATATTAAAAGAGCATCCCTCTGTAATGTGGCAAACATATTTACTGCGGCTATACATGTTCTAAGTGAGAAATTGCAATCTCTCACAGGGTCATATGTCCTCCAGCTAATTTTCAGCTGAAACATTCCGCACAGCCCATCATTACTACCCGTCCCTTGTAGTCAAAATGCATCCCATTGATTTGCTGCTGCTGCTGTTAAACATATCCAAAGGGCATGTATGAATAGAGGGAACATTTAGCTATTTGGACGAGAGTCCTTGTAAAATGCCTGACACCAAAAGCATATTTGCGTCAACACAAATGTCAGTGTATGTGTGTCCTTATAGATCTTGTTTCACCAAGTAAAATCTTACCCCCTAGGCAAAATAATGCTAACACCACGTAGATTGTGAAGTATGTGATTTGACACGGTATCTGCTTTGATTCCAACTGAAGCCCTTCACAGGCCAAGAGAGGAAGAGGATCTGGTGAGCGACACATATACTTACACAAAAGACGCATGTATGCACTCAAATACCACCAGTTTTGTAGTCAATGCTTTTGCTCCACCACACACAATTAAAGTCCCAATTAAAGGCCATTATGGGTTTTCCACTAGCAGCAACCGCAGGGAGAGCAGCTCCATGGCCGTACATTGCGGGCACACAGATGTCTCCTGTGTTGTCATCCAAAGGAACTCAGACTGATCCACAAACTTTATGGTCATAATTACTGATCAAAATTAAAGTGCAACAACAATATAAACTCAGAGGATGCAATAAAAAAAATTAAAGTTTGAGCGATTCCGGTAAAACAGGCCAAGTGGGACTATCTGAGGGAAGTGTTTGTGAGATGTTCATCCTGAGGTATAGTATACAGAGTATACTGAAGTGAAGCAGCCACTTTCTCCTACAGTCCATTCAACTCCTATTTACCACAAGAGGGAGGCATTTCCCTAATGTTTTACCAGAAATTACAGTCCTATTAAATCTGAGTGAGAATATTAAATAAAAAGTCCACATTTTCATCTTTATTCTTACTTATGTAATTGTGTCTCCGTATCCCACAGCCACAATCACCAATATATGTGAGTTCTCACCACAGGCGAAAGCACTGGGCTCCTTATTTGCTATGATGCATCCCTTCACCACCACACCCACACACAAGTTCAACCCGAGTGTCTCGCCTTGAGTGGGGCCCAAAAGTGTCATGGGTTTCCGCTTCTGAGTTCCCATCCTCTTACCCAGTGACCTTAATGAAAGAGTAAAGTTCTCACTTGGCCAAACAATACGCTGTTGTAGAGGGCTGTGATAAGAGGTGGCCAGTCAACAGCCTCTGGACATGCAGCTGTGTAGGCGAACAGTCTTCCCTATCTGTCCCCGGCCTGACACGCAAAATCAGTTGGTAGATCAAATAACCTCACACAGAAACACACGTGTCAAAATGCATGTGGTGGCGCACAGTCTCACACACACACGCACACACAGAAAGTGAATCCCATTCCCACCCAATTTTGTTCTCTGAGAACTAACAATCTGTTTAGTGCACAAAACTGCTGTGGCTGCTTTCATCTCGAGTTCAAGGCGATGGATCTAATTCCAAATCTGATGATGAACAAACCAGTGCCAAATATCTAAAACAACTGTCAACAACAACACTACTGTTAAACTGCTGAGTGATAAATGAGCTCTTTATTTGTAGTCAAGATGGTTTATTCTCTGAACTCTGTTGGGCTTAAAGGGGGCTTTTATAGTCATGAACAAACTCAACTTATTTTGTGAAGCAGAAAATTTAATTTTGTCATTTTTTCAAGGAGGGGAATATTTTCCCCTGGGAATAGCAAGTAGAATTAGCAATACGAGAAAATGTCGTACTTGATACAGATAGTTCATTGAAAAAAAGTTCACCACAAGCTCCATTTAGTAGCTGTTCTGGAATTTCAAATCATTCATAAAGATTACTGTGTATATATCATATATAAAGAGCTCTGAAAAAATGTAAATGACAACTGAGCAAATTCTACGAGTATGATGAAGATCACATTGAAAGCTCCAGAACAGTTACTTAATAGACCCTGTCTGAATATTTTTGATACGTACACCGTAACACTGGTTCACGGCTCTCGTACCTAACAATCCAGGTGTTTTAAGAAACAAATGTTATTTGGTTAAAAAAAGGCAGGTGTACATAGCCAGAGCACCGAGGTCACATCTGCAGCAGCTACATCCAACCGAAATCATTCAGATCTGTGCAGTGTTTTCATGTAGAGATCAACTTTGGTAAACACTACACACATCACAATCATACATAGGATAATATAGCACGATAATGATTATTAATAGATGTGTAATCCAAACAAGAATTTTGACTTGGCAAGCGTTATTGGCACATTAAGGATTGTTCACAAAACAAAACAAAAACCATGTCCAGATTTTGCTGAAAGGTTCAAATATATTTCCTCTTTCCTCCTTTCAATCACTGATTGCAAGAACTAACAACTATCAGGGGAATTTCAAAGAAATTAATTCATTTATATAAATAAGAAAATGTAAAAGGAAGTAAATATTTCTATTAGTGTTTTTACTCTGTAAATACTTTGCCAGGGTTTTTTTATACTTTAAACAAAGAAGATACTCAACAGTGACGTCTGGTGGGCAGGTGAGGAATGGCATGTTTTAGACAACAGGAGAGGTGAGGGTGAGTGTGCAAAGGAAGTGATGAATCAGAACAAGAAGCAGAAGAGGAAAGAGAGGAGGATGGAGCCATGGCATGCAACCAAACCGCGACAACCGAATACAATTAATGACAAAAGCATTTGCTGGTGTTAGGCCGAAAAAAAGCTTTTTTTTTTTTTCTTCAAAGTGTAAAAATTTCCAGTGTGGTATTGGCACTATTTGGTCCATCAAATTAAAATGGGTCTGTGGGTGACTCGCAGTCATTAAAACCAGACGCACACGTGGGAGCACTGAACAGGACAGGGAAAACAGTGACGGATATTCCAGAGTCAATGAACTGTCTCAGCCAGACAATCTGCAGTGATGTAGGGTTATGTGTGTGAATGAATGAGGTGTTTTCCCTAATGTGGGCTATAATCTGACCCTCTTGGGAGGGAGGAGCAGGCGGAGGCAGTGCTGTGGAAAATGTTCAGCGTAAATTCAGACTGGAGGGCCATTTCTAAATCTTCTACATGCAGGAGAACTGAATTGAAATTGACAAAGAAGAAACAAAAAACACAGGAATGTAGAGAAAGAGAAAAAAAAGGAATATTTGCAAAAATGGAGGGATGAAAAGGAAAGAAAAAGAGAGCATTAGGCAGAACAACGTTGAGCCATGTGTAAACAGAGTATATAGAAACCAGATATGGCCAATCCTAAAGGTAATATACAGAGAGAATGCGTTTAGCAGAGTCCATTAAAGCCAAAAGCCTCTGAGGGAACGCTTTGAGCCAGACACGGGACTCTGATGGAGGTAGCCAAGACACTCTAACTCCAGGTTAGCCTCTCACTCTGAGTAATGGACCAGGGTGTTTTCAGACTCCCATGGCCCCTGGCGAGCCCCCATGATGAGGTTAGAGAGGCAGCAGGCAGCCCTGCAGCAGAGAGACAGAACGAGCTGTGCCCGTCTCCTGTTGCTGTTGAATGTAATTTCGGATCGTATTGCAGCGGAAGCACAACTGACAGAGGAGGAATCTATCGAATTCAGCTCAGACATCACAATAATATTGAGTCTTGTTTATAAACACACATTCAGGATGCTTCGGGAGTATCATTCGTTTGAAAGCCCCAGTGCTGAGCGTGGAGCCTCAGTGTCCTGAGAGCAAACCTTAAAAGAGGTGTTTGAAATGGGGCCATTTGATACGGCTGCTGAAAAATTGTATTGGGCTAATAAAAACAAACAAGTTAGGTATTAGACATTTCTTCTGTAGCATGTCAATACGATTTTAATAGTTACATATTGGTTATTTGATTGAAACTAGAATTATATTCATTATTTTATCCCATTAGACATTGGTGTGAAATTGTCACAATATGAATTCTTGAGATATGGACAAAAACTTATTTTGTCAAGTAACAGTGACCACCACATTTGAATCAGTTCCTCCTTGAGTCCAAGTGGATGTTTGGGCCAAATTTAAAGAAATGGACTCCAGGCGTCCCTGAGATATAGCATTCAGGAGAATAGGACTGACGGACAACCCTAAATCATAAGGCTACTGGCATTTTCCGTCTTTTGATTCTTCATTCACCATTGAGGCATGAGAGAAAACAACGTTTTCTTCAAAGATTCAAGGTAACACCGGGTGAGTAATTGATATACAAAGAGCCAATTGGTGGGAGGATCATTCCTTTAAGGGATTACCAAAGATATTATAATTCATCCTGAGGGGAGCATGAAATGTGTGTACCATTTCATAGCAATCCATCACCAAAGTCATTAGATTTCATCCCAATAAAAATCAGGCAATCCATCTAACAGTTCAAGAGATATTTCAGTCTGGACCAAAGTGATCCGATCCACTGACATTGCCATCGGCAGACCCATGCCGCTAGTTTTGCTAACAATTTTATCAATTAACCTTCACCTGACAAACAAGACAAATCCTCCCTTTCCTTTCTTGTCATTCATTGCATCCCCATGTCTTTTCCTCTGTGGTTAACCGGTTCTTGGCTCGTTCTTCCAGTGCGACGCCATCTCTATTATAATGCCATCATCCCTGCCTGCCAAGCCGTAGAGAATGATGTCACTTCCACCCTTGGTCATGGTGGTTTGGGTTTGGCCACTGGTGCATGTGACAATTTGTGCCCTACTAGGAAGCCCTGAGGCTTCCAAGTTGGCAACCAGCCATGACATCCACACCCTCACCCAGTTTCACAGCAAGACAAGAATGTTTTAATTCACTAGATAGCTTTTGACTATGCCCTTATTTCTACTTGTGCTCACTTTAATACTTCCATGTTAAATATCCAACCCCCCCTCTCTTTTTTCCCCGTCACGCTGTACATGGTCTCCACTCCTGTCATTTACCCCGTGGCTTTGTAGTCGTGTTGCGAGGCGGAAAGGAGCAGGGCAGGGCCAGGCACAGGCCCAGCGGTGGCTGATGTATGGCTTCTGGAGAGGAAACACAGCACAGGCGATGAGAGAATGTGGAAATGTACGTATGGCACGATGCCCGCTGGGCCCGGCCCACTCTGCACTGTGTTTAGAGGCAGCCTTTCTTCTCGTGCCAGGTGGGCGGGGGATGAAAGAGGGCACTGGGAGGCTGGTGGGTGGACACAGACCTGGGATCAAACAGCAGAGAGGCAGTGGAGGGTGGTGGTGGTGGTGGTGGGGGTTAGTGAGTGTGATGAGAGGTCAATTGACTGGACAGTTTTAATTCATATGTGATTAATTACTGCACAAATCGTCCGTGCGTTTTCTTGAGCTATTTCTCTCCCCTCAAGTTAGTGCTTATTGCTTAGCCGACTATGCTTTGGAAATATTACTGAGGCCATTAATGACCTAGTTATTAAAATGTTAGATGCTGTATTTCATTTCCTTTTCTGATACGACGCAAAATGACACACAACATTCAACTAAAAATAGATCCTGCACTACTTATCCTGTAGTCAAAAGGCTCAGTAAAAGCTTTGAAAAACACTTGTTAATGTGAGGTACAGGTATGTATAGTTTCACTTATGTTTTAAATTGCCACCCCATGTATATTTGATGAAATGTACCACTTTTCCACCATAACCAACGTCTGTAATTTGCCAGTCAACAGCGTCACTGTCCAAACTCCGATTCTGCATACTGTATTTGAGGTTGGGAATTTCACATACATACTTGCAATGTGACTAAGAGCGGGGGAAGATGCATTTGTTGTCCCTGTAGTGTCTCATTATCCCAGCCCATTCAGCTCAGGCGTGTGGGTTCTCGGCGGGGAACCCCAGCCCAGAAGTGGCAACGAGGATGGGACAAACCAACCGCCACTCACAGGCTCCGGCCGGATTGGGGAAGGAAGAAGATGACAGTCGTCATTTAGAGGTTTTGGTCTGATTGCTTCTACTGGGGGGGACTTAACTGCGGTCCCTTTTACACCCACGCCTAAGGACACAGAGAGGGAGATGAGGTGTAAAAATACAAAAATAAGTAAGAAATACAGCCATAAAGAATGAAGCTGACAAGTGCAAAACAAGGTCACGCATAAAGAAAATATTTATGAGTTCAGTCTATAATAAAATTGCAATATGTACATTATATTGTGGGAATGGGTGACAGTGACTGGGTACTCATTATGGTGGGGAATAATTCAACTTTTTTACATACTCAACTAATAAAAATAAATCAATTCAAATATACCAACATTTTTTTTTATTACACTTGAGTTCAAAGATGAAGCAGTAATACAAGTTTAGCCTGATGGTTTTATAACATTCAAACTTTAAGCTATAATCAATATTTTTAGATCATCAATGGATAACATTACAATATGAACAGTATGTTCATAATGATGAACTTATAGATAACTAAAAGGCCACTCAGAGAGCGCAGATCTTCACCAAGGCCATCTCGCAATGTTAACGAAAGTGAAAAATCATTTGTGTATCCCTACCTGCCCAGCTGGTGAGCATAGAGGAGCATTTAGCTAAAAAGCAAGATATATTCGGATAAGACCAAAAACAGCTTAAAGGAGAGTGACGATTGTACATTCATCAAGTGGCTAGAAACACGACTCCAAATGAATCCTACTGTTGCTCCGTTTATTCTGGATGTATAAAAAGGGAACCGTTTGCTAACAACACATGAACTTAAAAGGTAATATTATCCCTATGCTGGGTTCACGGATTGTTAATGTGGCCCCCAGGTGGCAAAAAATGTGCACATTCCAAAAACAAATAACGCAAAAGTGTTTTTGGGTGGGAATTACATGCACGACAGAAATGTCAGTGTCTGTCAGCGATCGAAGCCAGATGTTGTTTAGGGTATTTCTGACTATACGTCTGAAATTCAACCATGTTTGAAAGCCGACCATATTTCATAGAGAAATCCATGGTTTAGAATACATAATCAATGTCATTTTTGTCTTACTCTGCTATGTATTCCTATACCCTCCACGCCTGCTTGCCCACCCCCTCGTTTACAGTTGAATGCAAACCTTTTATTGGCTCAGCCGTTCCTGTTCTGAAGCCGTGGGGCCTTGCCAGTCCTCGTGGTTACTATAAAAACTAATCATTTCAATTTCCTTGTATCTTATTTCATTCATTTACTTTAATCAAAGTCAATGGGAGGCGCCAATGTTTCCCCATGAGTGGCGTCTGCTAAAGAGAGTAGAAATTTAGAGGGGGCCGTTTTCAGCTGGCACTGGGGCAGAGACATCCATACTACTGTATTTAATGACTGCGCTGGAGTTCAAGCGATTAGAGCTCATCTTGGAAGAGCTGCATGCCCTTTTGATCTTTGAATCCTGCAAATGAAGTCAAGGGGAGAGACAGAGACGAATCACCTGCGGTTTTTGGAAATCATTTAGAACGGACTGGCTTTCCGAACTGATAGGGGGTGAAAAAGGTTTGATCTTTGCTGGATGTACAGCTTCGGATTCCCTATCTCTCTTTCTTTCTGCGAGTGTGGGGTGGGTAAAAAAAAAAAGGAAAGCGAGAGTGGCTTGGGTTTCCCAGAAGACAGGAATTCTTTCAAACTGAAAATAAATGCAACACTTAAACAATGTAAGCATGAGGCCAGCAGCATGTGGATGACTGTGATGGCTGAACTGCCTGGCACTGTGGCAGTCTTGGGCCAGTGAAGAATTATGGCCTTCGTCTGCTCCATTAATTAACAGCCATTCAGACAGGAAACCAGAGCCAGCACTCCAGTCCGCTTTCATGTCTCATCCCATTTCCCTGCAGAAACCTAATTTTTCATTATTTACTGTATCACTTCCAGACTGATGATCATCAATATTGTGTAAATGAAGGAGGGGGCGAAATCTCTTTGGAAAAGGTTTGAAGTGCATTTTGCTGTTGAAACATTGCCCTGTGGTATACGTGTTGTTAGTGAAACCCTCAATGGGCTGTCACAGCGTGACATTAAAAAGGCGACCTTGTACAGCCACACGTCCAGGCGTAACAATAATGAACCTCGGGGACTTTGAGAGCGGGGGGAAAGTGGACGCAAGTGTTTTATGATCTGGCAGCACCGCGGACAAAGCAAATAATCGGCAGACACAGAGGAGCAGGTAGTTTCACTTAACCTCTGCTCAGGGCTGAGCGCCAACTTAACTGAAAGCACATGGCTGCAGAGCACTTAGATAGAGGCAGAGAGACTGATTATTCCTATTAACTGACCCACCAATTAAAGATCTTTCACAGTGCTGAGGTGTAAGACAACATCCAACTTAATGACACTGTTATCCCACAGTAGCTGGCCCTGCTGGTATATACAAGCCTACTGTAGACGGTTACTCAAGTTACCCTGGCCACACAGCAAGTGGTAACACACAGAAGACTTGAGGAAGTCAAAACTCTGGTTGGTGCCTCGGTATACCTGCGTGGTCAAATGAAGGAGAGAGTATACATCTCGTGGACTGTGGTCTGCTGTTTACTGGATGTCTGTGGCCTGTGGCTTTGTGTCCTTCCATTAGTGTGTTTGGTGTTGTTCGAATGCCGACTGGCCCTACGGTAAATGCTCCTTATCGGTCGGCCACTCCTGAGGGCACTGCAGCCGCAGAAACCCCTGAGAGGGTGTAGGATGGATGAAGTGTATACATCAGGGCAAGTGAGAGAAAGTGTCTGTGCAGAGATGAGTGTACATATATGTGTCCATGTATGATGACACTATGTGATGATATTGTGTATGAATGGGTCAGGCCCGGCTGCTCAGTGACCATCCATCTTGCAGGCCCAGGTTAACTTCTCCTCTGGCCAAGCGCCACTATCAGGTTCCCCCATGTGGTTCCACTTAGACCGCCATGGGCTCCAGCTACAGTCTGCAGACAGCCTCTTAGGCCACAGGGCGGGAGCGGTGAGGGGAAGGCCCCACTGACTGGACATGCAGCCGGCTTAATAAACCACATCATGGCACACACCTCATCGCTAGCAACTGGTCCTCATGGCCTCGTTGGTGCCTGACTGCCCCGAGAGAATGTGCCACTTCCCACCGATCATTACTTCTTTGCTTACTTGGGATGATAAGATAGGTCAGAGAAAGGCAATCTGGGTTTTATAAGTTATTTTAGGATTAATGTATCAATTGAATGATAAAACTAGAGGGCAGAACTCTGCCAAGGCCGGTTTCATAAGTGAAAAATAAAGCGTGTCTCCACACCGTGATGGGGATCCGCTCCAACATTTAACGTGTTCTTCTTTGGCCCATGCTGCACCCTTTCACCAAGTTTCTTGAATATCAGGTAAGTAGTTTTTCCGTAATCCTGTTGACAATCCAGCAAAGGGAACTGAAGAAATATCCTCCTTGGCGGATGTAAAAAGATGATTTAGATGAAATGGTTCTATAACTTTAGACACAGCAGCCAAATAAAAATTCAGAGGAGTCATTTTTTTAGAGTTATAATTTATGAGACCAATGCACATTTGGTGGTGAAATTACAGCTTTCTTATGACACACCCTACTCTATATGTTCCCAGCTCTTTCTGCCTCAGCATAGAGTAAAAGCCTGTCCTCCTGTCTCAGCGTCTCTCCAACCCTCATTGTCCCCCCTCCACCACTTACAGCCTATCACTGTATATTTTTATTGATGAGGCCTGACAGCACCCCCAATGCCAATATAGCTTGGGACATTTGATACATGCACCCCTCCCTTAAAAACAAAAAAAGAAAAGAAAAATGTACCTCGGTCTCCCTCTTTCCGTCCTGAGACTCCACTCCATAACAGCAGGTCCTAATTTCTCTTTCCAGTCATGGAATATGATAATTTTCTTATTTGCAAGAAATATCAATTGCTCAAGGCGGACACATAATCATTGGGGAGGAAAGGAGAAGCTACCTGTGTAATGTGCTTAACAGGCTAACCCATTTAGCCGCAGGCGCTGTTTGAAAATGAGAAAGTGCTGATGGTCAAAATCAATTTTCCCTGTGTCCAAATTACTCCCTGCCCGGCTTAGAATTTCACCTAAATGGCCAAACCTTAAAACACTGATACTAATTCTATCATATTAGAGCCTGGTCATATAGTTGAAGTTATTGCTAATGCTATTTTGCTGTATTTATTGATGTAGTGAGATGACTTGAAGGCCAGGGAGCAGAGAGTTCTGTTACTGCCTTTGTGTTTGTGTGTGTAGATGTGTATCAGTACAACTCAATGCATTCACTGTACATGCAGCCGTCAGGCTTTAACAATGTTTGTATAGGTTCACAAATATCATGTATCATGACAGGAAAAACAATATAAAAATGTTCCTATTTATACAATGTTGAAAGCGTATTTAAATGTTCCAAAAACAACAGATAATCATCTTTTTATTTTCTTTGTTTCTTAGGAACTACTTAAAAATGTGTATATTTTAAAATGATAATGCCTTAAGAAATGTCTTGGCTTTATGTTCTAATTACAGTGAACATGAACAAGTAGGCCTCCAGCATGGACGATTGGTTAATTAAGTTACAGCTAGCAGCTGGTTAGCTTAGCTTAGCTTCAGGACTGGATACAGGGAAACAGCTAGCCTGGCTCTGTTTGAAGATAATAAAATCCACCTACTA
>CALSCE010010956.1:4455430-4489533 GCA_943593645.1 Bovichtus variegatus
TACCCTGCAATAAGATGTCAAAATCGCTGCTGTGAAAAGGACCTATTGTGTTCTATATTCATATTTAAAGTACAGATATAAGAACTGTATTGATCTTCTTGTCTAACACTCGGCGAGTAAGTGAATAAGCATATTTGCCAAAATGCTACAGTGAGGGAGACAAAGCGTTTCCCATTGTGGCTTCGATACTCTGGCACAGTCTTTCAACAGACATTATACAGCAGTCTGGTCTGTAGGCTATTCAAAACAGCTTCTGAAGACCTGCTTGTACAGACTGGCCTGTCATTGACGTTTCTGTGTATACAAATCAGTAATTTCCTTGTTTTTTAATAATGGTTATATAATGGCTTGAAAGGTGCTACAGCATTTAAAAACACTTTACTCACCAACATGGGTCACCCAATGGATCTCTGCCTCAGTTTTTCCAATTATGAATCCAGCATCCTGACATCTCTTTCCAGGAAAATATTTTTTGCCATTAACAGCTTCTTATGAACTCAATCAAACTGGCCTCTTTTATTTTTACGTAACTACTATATAATTACTGGACTTTTTCTAATAAAGAACTCAAATGGGAGGCCTTCACCAGCTGTGCCTAGTGGCCTTATACTCCATTTTCAATATTATAAATATAGAATGGTTCCAGGAAACCTCTTATAAATGACTAGTTACATAAAAACGGAACCTGGAAATTTCCTAAATTTGTCATGCACAGTGTGAGAGAAAGAGTAGTTGTTGTCAATATCATATATCTTAATATGCACACACACCACACTGGAATCACACTTTTTTGATTCCTGTAAGAGTAAAGGGTACAATAAGTCAGTAAAAACCTGAACACCAATTCTTTCTTCTCATTAATTTGTAGCATATTTAAAAATACATTTTTAAAGTGCCAGTAAAATGGCTTTGAGGGACTTGATTTTAACCACTGACAGTACAAAGAGGAAACGTATAAGGTTATGTTGAAATAACCTGAAAGACCTGCAATTTCCTTGTTATAAGGACTTGCTTGAAAGGAATTTGGACTTTGCGTGAGACCTGACTGACTTGTCTTCCCCAAAAAGACTTAAAAACAGCTCTGGTCGGGACTATAGATCTGTGGATTCGGGGTCAGGTTGGCTTGTGGCCGTGGCCCGTCCACCTGGGCTAGCCACATCATAAACAACAGCTGTGTGTCAGGTCTGCTTCTGTATCAACATCACCACACTGGCCACTGGCTGGAGCCGCACATAGGTATTATATCCATGAGACTTCCTGATGGAGGACAGCCCTCTAAACACCAAGGCCACTGTCCAGGAAGTCAGGTATCCCACTCTGAAACCAAGACATTAAAGGGGAACAACAGAGGAAAGAACTACTGACAAGGTGTCTCAATGTTTGACCTATTCTAGATTTTAAGATGGTTTCAATTTGCCACATCATAATAATTAATGGACAACAAGCCCATGTCTCCTCACACTTTGTCTCTGTGAGCGAATTCCCAGGGCTTGCGATAACATATCTGTAGCAGCTCTGATTTATCTGCTGGGCCCTGTCCACTGCTCAGAACCCAGATAAGCTTAATAACCTTTGTCAGCTCTTTAGGCGTGAAGAAGGTATATTGTAACCATTTGGGCAGAAACGGGCCGGCTTTCCCGATATTGACTCAAACACACTGAGGGAGAAGGAGGGGAGGCACGGAATAAAGTGACACTAATGGAACATTGATGACAAAACAAGGCGCGCACAGGGACCACTTTCTAGCGTTTTTAATTCTTAATGCTGTCGCCTCAGGTTTCAACATGTCCTGGGCCGAGGTTGCCTCTTGCACCCGGACGGATCTGGCACGAGGATTAGGATGTCTTTGCGAGGAAATGGTCACGTGATTTACTGTTGCTGGAGAGGCTCTACAGGTGCCAGAGCACGGGGAGGGACGGATAAGATGACCGAAAGCTTTTCTCTTTGGAACCACACTACGCTCCTCACCCCACACCGGAATCAGCTCTATCGTGACTGGGCTGAGGACCGGAGCGTCACCCAATACTTTGAAAACACACTTTGATGGCAATTAAATATTAATATGGGGAATCATAGCCTGAGAGCTGTATCCACATTACATGGAGCATGCAAATCGCTACAATCAGTGAGCCAACTGCAATAGCATCTGGAGAGCTGTATAAATAAGACTATGTATCTTTAATATCATTATTATGGACAAAACCAACTGTGGAGGGAAAAAATAATATAAAACTGGGAAACAATTGCTGTAATTATCATTATTTTGTTTTAATTTGCACGCAATCTTGCTGTGGTGTACTGCATGGTTTCTTTGACCTTGTGTAGGTGTACTACTGGATAACATTAACAATTAAACTTAAAAAGCTGATAATGGTATGACAAAAGGCGCTTTTTGTTTTACATTTTTGACCTAAATGTCAAATTTAAATATGTGGCCTACAAAGAGGAAGGGTGTGAAAATTCTCTTTTCTCTTCTCATCTCTAGTCCACCCACACACACACACACACACACACACACACACACACACACACACACACAGTCATCTGCCTTTTCTCTTGGTTTCTCTCTCCATAATCAGGCCTGGTTTCCTCCCAATAGGAAAACATCCCTCTTTCCTTCTTGCCTGCGTCTGTCAGCGATTCTGTGTGGGCCTGGACTCAACTCAGCCCGTGGCCAAAAATATCCCCCCATGGCTCCTCTGAATGGGACAGGCCACATAGACCACAGGCACACAGCCCTAAAAATACAGAGAAGCTCAGCCACAGCTCCACTCGTTCATTCATTAGCACTGAACAGACTCAGGAGCTAACAGAGGGAAAGAAGCGCAGGGGCCCAGGAGACGGCTGTGCACACGGGATGATGTAACGTTGAAACCAACATTAGGTGTGGAAAAACAATGGCTGTCTAATAACTAGGAGACAAACTCAGATCTCACCCACGCCCAAGAAAAAGCTCAGACTCTTTTGCCAGAAGAGCACAAAGTCAGATAAGTGGCAGATAAATGCCTTTAGACAAAAACTTCTTCTGGCTGCCATTGTATATCCAGCGTTGGTGGTGGCGTGGGAGAAATCCATTAGAAGTCATAAAGCTGTCACGCCAAAATGATTGATTGCCCTCTGGCTGGCTCTCGCAGATAACCATCGTCTCGTCACATAGTGCTACCCTTTATCTCGCCAATCTGATAATATGGAGAGTGAGACATTAGGTGAGAAAGAGCGTGTTTAATTGCTGCAGTATTGTTTAATGAAGACAAGTTCTGTGTCTGCATTCCTCTCTGCCTGTTCACTCGGTACACTTCCCCACTGTGTGTGATGCCAACTTGAGTGTTGGGCGGCTGCTCGATGTGTGGGCACCGTTTCTTACACATTCCGTTCCTCTAACTTGCCAACAGACGGGACAGGCCCGGGCCAAATCACATGATGTATGTGTGTGTGTGTGTACAGCATGAGTGGAAGAGTCTATCTGTGTGAGTACACTTGCAAATATGAATATGTTTTCATGGAGACTGAGTTTATATAGATGTGTTCTGTGTTTGAGTGTTCGTCTGTGTGTGTAGCAGAGAAAGCATGCTGCATACTTGTGTTTTTTAAGTATGTGTAAGGGCGTGTGTGCATCTGAGTGTGTGTGTGCATGTGTAAACAGCTGGCAAGCCTGCCTGTGGTGCTGTGTAAACAGAAGTGAAGGTATTCTGGCTGAGGTTACGAGGTGGGTGGGGGGGTATGCCGGGGCTGAATGAGGCATTTAGTGCTGACAGTTAAAAATACCCCGAGTCGGACTAGTGGTGCTACAGCTAACGGCGAGCCGCTGGAACCAACCTACGCCGCTCGCCCCCCCTCCACACTCTTCACATCAACCGCCCATTTCAGGCCTGATCTGGGCCTAGCATTCTAAACCTGATGTAAGATAATGGTTAACCAGAGGTATGAGAGCAGGCCTGGGAGTCCTCCACACATGAAGACGTGCGGGCTCTTTATGGGCATGAACCAAGTCGTTTGATACTCATAAGTAAACAAGGCCTTATCGTGATGCTGCAATGATGCTGTGTCTTTCTACACTCAACAATATTAGAGGGAGTGGAAAGATTTATGGCTACGAAGGCAAAGTGTTGAAAAAACCTGAGCTCCATAAAACAGGTCACATGGAGCCCTGCAACGGACAAAATGCAGTTAAAGTTTATCAGACAGAAATTACTGTATACATCAATAAATAATACTGATACCTAAAATGGAGCAAAAATAAATATAAAGCTTTGTACCAGTTTTTAATAAAAGCTTATTTTTTCCTCCTTCACCACCAATCTGTTCATAATAAATAAAAAATGAGCCCACCTCCACAAGGAGGTTTGGTTTTTGGCTTGGTTTGTCTCTCTGTTTGTTTGTCTGTCTGTCAGCATAATTATGGAAAAACTACTGGCCCAATTTTCATGAAACTGGGTGGAAGAGTGTCGCCTGGGCCAAGGAAGAACCCATTCAATTTTAGAGCACATCCGAATCACAGGGCGGATACACAAATTATGATTCACTATCAATGTGCTGCATTCATGTGGAAATAATCTGAAAAAAGATTTCCTGACTGGGAAAGTTCACGTGAATGCCCCCTCAAGTCAGAACAAAAACTTGGAAATAGCTATCAACGTGTTGTTTAAATAAAACACGACACATCTTCTTTGTAGTGTCCATGTTGTTTCCACATTACAACTTAAAGCTCACAAACACACCGAAGTCGGAAGACAAGAAGACAAGCAGACAAGCAGACAAGCAGAACGACCTCACAACACAGGGAAATGGTATCATCCGAAGAGCACATGAATGCACCATTAGCCTTGGCAGAGTTCTGCGCTGCCATTCTAGTTTTGTTATTTTTTTGGTTTCTAGCACGCATCTATTTGCTACCCCCCCCCCACCCTCACACAAACAAAAAAAACAAAAATTTTAATTTTCCTAATGCTTATGTGATAATGACATGGGCGTGTCCATGTATGTCCAGGGCAGTAGTTGGTCCAGGCGTGGAAAAGGCTTTATATTTCTTTTAAGAATATATACAGTATATATATATTTTTTATTATATTCTTGACTTATTACTATATTCTGTTTACGTTATGTTTTGTTTTGTTTGTGGCAAATTTCAAAAGTTATAGTTATCTGGAGTTGGAGGAACATACAGTACTGTAAGTTCCCATTGGCTCTGCGTTGGCTGCTTATACATTGGGAATGAAACAACAACTTAATTTCCCTGATTCAATCTGGCCATTAAATCATTTTAGTCAGAGGCAAATGGAGACCTGTTTGCTGTTTATCAGGCTGAAAGGCTTCCTCTCGCTCATTTATTGATAGCATTACAGTAATATAGGTGTTTACGATAGGTGTGGGGCTTATTTAGAGTTAATAAAACATTCTCTTTCCTATGTAATGAAGGATGCTGTTTGACATAAGTGCTTTTTGTTTGTTCTGTTTGGTCTCAAGCGTGAGGAGAGGACCATTAACTTGAGACAAACATTTTTACCAGTGGTTTGTGAAAGCCTTCTCTGAAGTACGGGAGGAGAGGCACTGATGCATGGTTTCTCGTCCATCTTTGCTCAACTTCAAGCAGCAAGACAGTCAGCGTAATGACATTCTCAAAATAAAATCATAACTTTTAAAAGCTATGGGGACATGAAAATAAAAACAAAAGAAGTTTTCCATAAATGAATTTAGGTGAATAATGTTAAGACTTTGATGCATAAAGGGGCTTGTAAAAGAAGGTGCGATTACAGTTAAGATTACGCCTGTATAAAAGAAGGGAATCTGAGATAATTATGGCCAAGTGTGATCAACACTTTCTAGTCAAGATGTTGAAATACAGTAGGTAGAGCTCTACTAGAAAAAAAAATGTCTTTGTTATTGGGGGAGGGGATATGGTTGACAAAATATAAAACAGAATGTGTGTTTTTGTGTTAAATTTGATAATGTTCCCCTCGGGTTTCCAGGAGCCCACGGATTGGGCTGAGTGCGGAGCGCACGACAGGGCTTCAAAAAGCAGCTATTTAAAAGTCTCAGTTAACAGGACCCTCCAAACAGCCAAACCGCTTCAAACGTCAGCCAAACAAGATCCACATTGTTCAATGGTATGCCCAAAGTGGCCATAACCCAAGCACGGGGCCATAAACAACTTCTAATTGGTTTAATTATCATATAATTTTAAAAATATGTTTTAATATAGGGTCTATCCTTTTATTTACCCAGAGCGAAGTGGAAATAAGACTAAGGCCCAGTAACAAATTCAATATGTTCATTATGTAAACACCTTAAAGAGCTGAGAGAGAGAGAGGGAAAGAGAGAACTAGTCAAGATTAAATAAAAGTGGAGATTTTGTGGTGAACATATGCAAAAAGACTTCAAACTAAATGTTTGGTGCTTTGCAAGATAACCCAAACATGCTGATGGATAGATAGAACAATGTCCAAAACCACTTCTGTCTTTGTTTTTACGAGAGAGCCGACAGATGATGTGCAGAGGAAACCGGCCGAGTGTTTCACAACAACCACTTCCTTCCTGGATGGAGGATCGAGCCGTAGAAAGGGATAAGAGAGGAGAAAAAGGTCAAAATCGACAAAGAGGCTGTTCAGGAGAATCTTTCAACTCCTCCCTTCAAATCGTGAGCTGCAGAGGAGAGTAAATAAACCGCCTGCAGACCGCTGACCCCTGATCAATACTCTCACTTTGGACCTTAACTGTAGAGGCTTGACATGTAGAGGGAAGCGCGTGCCTCAAACACTGCCTCAGAAATGTGCGAGAACACACTGTACCACAATCACAACACACAGGATTGTTCAGCATCTTTACTTTAAATGCTGCCTTATTGGTAGTATGAGGGGGATGGCCATAAATCTCTGCTTGGCACACACCAACGATGAAAACATGCACATGAAATGGCAAAACCCAATCCTGGCCATGTCTATTCATGTCTAATGAATTGTGAGCTGTGGTTTCAATCAGAACACCTACTACAGAAATAGTACATGGATTTACCAAAGGCTGCGGCAAGTTTTGTAATGAAGAGCTGCAGGGAAGTAAATTTCACTGTAGTATTATTTCTGCGCTAATTTTTATAAGAATTATAAAACCTATTGAATACGTGTTGATTTAAAAAATAAATAAAACATTTATGGCTTTCAGTTGTGCTTAACTTGACATACTGTATGTTTGACAGCATTTACTGTGCATTACATTAGTACATTATAATCTTTCCACTGGATTATACCAATGATATGCAGAATAAATTGTTCACTCTTTGGTTTTGGCTATAAAAGTTTCAAAAGCTACTGGAGGTTTTATGCATAATGGATACCCTAGAATAAAATTCATTAATCATAATTTAGGTGCCCTGTGAACATTTTGACAAATAGTGGTCCCATGGAGCAATGTTTTCAGGAGCAGGTCCCCTGTGTTTGTATCTCACTAGCACAGACACATTGGCGATTCTATACACACTCCTTCCAGCGGCTTTATTGCTATTCAACTGACACAAACACATCAATACGTGGGAACGAAGAATGTTGCCGGATGTAAACATGACAACTCCGTCTGCTCCAAAATGACGTTGCCATACATCTAAACTGCATTCTCAATAACGTTTTTTAAACATGTGGTTATCGTTGTAAATAGAAACAAAACAAAACTGCAAATTAAACGAGGTAAACATTGACTTGATTTCTCAAGGGACGCGAACAGCGGTCTCCTGGGCAAAAGTCCTGTGTTTATGTGACCCCTCCATCCACCCCGACCTCACTATCATTAGAAATGTATTTGTTATACGTAAAAAAACGTAATTGACAATGCAGATCTGTTGCATGTGAAGGTCATTTTAAGGAGACAACGCTGACATTGCAAACATTTTATGAGGAGGGAAATGCATTCGATACATTTGTCAAAGGTTTGGTGAGTCAAAGCAGAACATGTAAGGCACCCTGAGCATGTAACATCCATGAATATATAGAATTGAGCTATTATGCATTTTATTGCTTCTCAATTTAAACTTTTCATTTGTAAAGACCAAATGGGCTATTTCTTTTTTCAAAAGTTACATATTCTCACTTTAAATGAAGCATACTTAATGTAAGTTATGGGGCATATTGTACCCTACATGACTGACACCAATGTGGACGAGTATTTGTTGCATCACTGTGTTACAGTACAGACACATAACAAGGATTGTTCAGAGACGCCATTGCTCCTCCTTTGAGACCAAATGTCACCATGCCAGATTTGTGGCCTCACAACAATTTTAGGCAGCGCCAGAATGAGGGATGAATTGCCTTGAGTCATCGGATTCCTATTAGGGAAAATGTTTGCGGAATGATTGGCAGTGATACCAGAACCACTTTTAAATGGTCAGATGAAGAGGGAAAAAGCGATTGAGGCATCAGGTCTGTTCCAAGACTAAATCTGACTGTCAACAATGTTAGCCTGTGATCTGGCCCACCAGAACGACACACGCTGCACGCCATACTTTTAGGAGGGAAAATAGAGTAATAGCAGGAACCTGATAGTGTTTAGATGGTCAATTCAACCATTCAGCACATTCAGAAATGTTCTGCTTAACTGCTGAGGAAGACCAGTGCTGCTCTCACTCTTGTGTTTTGCACGTGACTTGAGGATTAAGGCAGATTGTTTTGTTAAACCAGCAATTACAGTACAATGTTCTGTTTATGTGGGATAACTGGGAACTTATAGTCACACCATGAAAGCAACACAAATGCACGCACACACTGCAGCAGCTATATTTTGGAAGCCCTTGTTTTGTCTTGGGTGAGCTCCGAAACGTGCGTTTCATTTGCAGATTTGACCTCGGGATCACTTCATAATTTTCAAAACGAGTTCACTCCTCATTAGAAGTGAGAAAAGTCATGGAGCGACAGGGGGGGGGGGGAAAGGGAGAAGCTAGAAATCAAGATAAATGGGACGTGAGGAATAGAGAGGGAGAAACAGCGAGAATGAAAGAGCGTTTCGGATGATGTGAGCCAAATGACAGGCGTTGGGACACGAATGTGAAAACTTAATGGGCCTGGCCTCTGAAGTGGGCCTCCCCGGTAAAATGAAAAGCCTGTGGAGCTGGCTCCTGTGATGGATGAAGCGTTGTGCTCGCCGGGCCCTGACAGATTCTGGGAAAGCGCTTGAGCCGTCTCCTGTTCTGATAAAGAAATAAGAGGAGAGCCAGCGCTGCTCGTCTCGCTCCTGAGGTGACAGAGGAGCTTTAAAATGTGGTGGATTTCAGACTGCCATTATCTACAAAGCTGAATACCGATAATGCAATTTGATTTGCACCCTTCTTCTTTTTTTTGTGACAATTATAGGACCAATACTTTAGTGTGTGGAAATATAAACAGCCATAACTAGAAACATACAAGCCTGGCCTTGGTGGCAAATGTACCATCCTCCTAAGCCTCTGACCCATTGACAACACACACACACACACACACACACACACACACACACACACACACACAGACCTGGGATAGAGCCCATATCTCCCTGTTCAAGAGATCTTCAGTCTGCTTTCTAATTAGTACCATCTCCTCTTAGAGTGACATCACTGGAATCATGGCAGAGGCGATGTGGACCAGATGGTGAAGAGCTGGTGACGAGCACCTCCCATGTCTCTCTTCTCTTCACCTCTCATCCATTCGGTTTTATTTTGGTCCTTCGTTTATCTTATCTGTCAGCTCCTCCTCTGCTGTCGCCATTAAAATGTTTTCTTATTGCCTTTGGTTTCCAATACAATTGCCGTAGACTAAATCAATATGCATTCACTTCAATTCCCACATCTTTCACGGTGGCCATGACTGATCGTTCAGGATCAGTTGTCCTTTCATACAATAGATAGATTGATTTGGCCTCAAAAGATTGTTCTGATTTTAGTTAAGTGGCTTGTGGTGGCTGACTCCTTCTGCAGACCTTTGACCTCTAATTAACACCCCTTCTGTCCTCCCCTTCCTCCTCCTCTATCATTTCCCAAAAGTGATCCAATACAGCCATGGCGTAAAGCGTTGGTGTCCTGGCGAAGGTCAAACCTCTTCAGCCCCTCACGCTCGCACATACAAACACATAGAGGCGAAGGCACGCATTGATCCAAGGGGCTGGTGTTCATTTCAGATTCCTGTTAGGATCCATCCACCTCATTGATTTCACCATCTCCTCTGATTAGGCAATTGAAAATACCAGCGTTCCGATGGGCCTGATAAGGAAGACTTACCCACACAGCGCCCAAGTACGATTGTTCCCCCTCTCCACTCAGCCTTTACATTAGTAATGTTGTTCTGTACCCGAGTACACTTGTGTTATCATCTATGTGACATTTGTTTATGTTGTTGTTACGGTGTAGAAAAGTGCACCAATCGCAAAATCCAAACCCCATACAATGAAGTCGACTTTCACATTATACCTACTATTGTTTATCTATTTGAGACAACACAACAACCAACAATCCCACTTTATCACCCTGCGTGGCCACATGCAGTTCAGAGAAGACCCGTGGTGTTGAGAAATGACTTTGAAACTCTACTCGCCGACTGCTACTCGTTTTGAAGGTTCTCCAAGTTCAGAGCAGAGGGATCGCCTCCACACGGCTCTTAAAACAGTGCAAACAACGGCAACAGTGCTGACAGAGCCAACAGTGTTACCCTGAGGGTGGCTGCTAGCTTCCGTGATGATGCCGTCGGTCGGGATGGCGTTGTCAGCGCTAACCGCCGCATGAGTACAGTGCAGAGCAACAGCCATCAGCTAGCTACACACAGGACTCGCATGCACTCGCAGTTGGACTGGCTACGTAAACAAAGCTCAGAGAAACTCAGATTACAACACATACAGAGGGATCTTGACTTAATACATAGCAAATAGTTGTTTGCTCCTTGGCCTAAAAGTAACACTTGGTTACTACTGTGGGCAATAAACTAGTTACCCAGAAATGCTAACGAGTGCAACTACTATCAATAGCACATTAGGTACACACTGTGTAGAGTGTTGCGCGGGGACCCCTCTTAGCTCACTGTCTGTCGCCAGATGCAGTGCATTCAAGAACAGATCAAAATAAGAGAGACCAGTGAGACCAGTGAGACCAGTGATCTACAGGAGATACATATTAGTATTTTTTTCTCAACAACCCTTCGTCCGATCCACTTCACACTTTGCAGGTGTATTGGTCATGACCAAAGCAAGCGCAGTGTCAAGGCCGTTGGATGAGCAGTTCTCACGTAAAGGTCAGCCGATCGGTCCTCTCCGGACATGCGCATTTTGAACGGGCACTGCACTAGTGTGTTAAATGCAGAGTATCCCTAGTACTATAGACACCGCCTTGTGGAGAGAAAGTGGAGAAATCGAAAGCTCGACAGGTCTGCAGTGCCCAGTTACATTTGCTCGGATATGAATAGAGAGTTGCTGTTTGGGGGAGGGATTTAGAAAATGGTAAATTAGTAATAGACTTTAAAACAAAGAAGGAGCAACAACAATGCTTGTATGCCTACACTGACTCAAAACAAAGGGTTTGTGGTACTGTATATACAAAGCACTGGAATATGTTACTGCTCAAGGATTTCCGACCTGGAGGACAGAGTGCAGACACAAGGCCTGTCTGTGCCCACGACACGGATCACATGCAACAACCTGGAACTGCTTCTAAACACACAGCCCAGACCACAGAAGTGGATCCAGTCAAAGCAACAGAGGAAAATTGTCCAGGCATTCTTCTCTGTCTGTGTCAACAATGACACACCTCTGCTCCAGCTTGTCCCCTCCCTCACTCCTGCTTTCTTTAAAGCACTGACAGAGGAAAAACAGGCCTGTGTCCCACTGTAAAGGCTCTTTTATTCATTGAGCTTCACTGTCTTGTGCAGTCGTTAATCCCACCCTTGCTTGGGCTCTGTCTGTCGCTCTTTCTCTCTCTCAGTTCCCTCTTGCTTTCTCTCTTCAGAGGGATAAAGCAGCAGTTGAAGAAGTAGCCCACCCTAGGGGTTGAAAGCTTGTATCCCATCCAACCCTGAAAGCTGTTTTCACTCAAAACATTGTCAGCGTGCCCAAACATGTCAGAGGAAGTTATTTGTAACAAGAGGGATAGGGAACTATCCTTTGGATCTGTCATCAGGCTCTGGACGGGAGGCTCGCCGCTCGCTGGCCGCACACCTCCGCCGGCCAATCAGAAGGCAGGAAAGAAAAATAAATAGGTGCCTCTGTCCCTGAATGGACAGCTCACACCCGTGGTTTCATCATCGTCCTGGCGTGTCGGGTGCAATGGCAACAGTGTTTGTACTTGCTATTTTTCCTCTGCTGTTACTTTGCTCTCATCTTTCCCATTGGTGACCACTTTTAGCACAGTACATGAAATGTCATTTAGGAAGTTGGAGTGGGAAAAAATATTTTAAACAAAATCACAGTGAGTTACCTAATCGTCAAAATAAAGCAAAAGTACGGTTATTTTGGAAACCTCATATATTGTTAGAATTGTCTCATTAGAACTTTACGTGACCTATGACATTGCATGGCAGTAGTCTTTATGGCTTTAACTCTTTTTTTTATTGACATTATTTTGCACAAATCCAGCTTCCAAGAATGGATTTTAGTGGAAGCTATGTTTATTTAAGGTGCATTTAAAAGCTTCCATAAAGTTCTCACAAATTAGCTATAAAACAAAAGAATGGTATAAATTGAGGCTGTAGAGGCCAATACATATCCTGACTTTTAGTCATAGAACCCTGGATCACAAGAGATATTATGCAAATTACTTATTCAAGGTTAGTTTTCAAACTTTGGAAAGTAAAGACATTAAAAACAGTTTTTTACAGGCTGAGTATTACTCCTCATGACGACTAAACTGAACTAAATGTGTAAAATTGGTGGCGTGTCCCTTTAACTAGTATCAAAATGTTACTGTATTCTCCATAACAGACGGCAGCAGCTGACAAACAGATGCAAATCAGTGTGATCAAGAGATCACAACAGAATATTGAAATGAATTATTATATTTACTCCAAATGTATACAGAAGCTGAGCATTTTACTCTGTACTGTTCATGATGGAGCAACATCCGTGGCATGAGTCACTGCAGTGCGTCCAACCAGCTCTCTGGGCGTAAAAACAAACTTTATTAAAAAGATCATAGGCATGAGGGCCGACAATAGCAGAAGTCATTAATCAAAGGTGGAGCGGCTGCCATGGCATGCGTGGCGTGGTGGGAGGCTTGGTTGGAATAGCATCACAGAAAATGACTCATGCTTTTACAGATTTGTCGGTGCAATTCCCTCACGTCTCCTCCTCCCTCATCAGGAATGTCACAGCAACAGGAAAAATATCAGTGGCTGAATGTTGATCACTGACAAAAAAATCAATGAGGATGAACACAAGCAAATGCAAATGCTGCACTGAACACGTACCAGCTGGCATGCAGACACATGATGACTGACATGTGGCTTTGCATGCACGCAAGCTTAATTCAGGGTTACAATCATTCATAAAACTACAGGCACACACGCATATGCTCTATCACAGTATCACACACGCACACATAGAAACTCCCCGAAGCCAAGCTGTGCCCAATCAATTGTTGTAACCATTACTCAACACATGTGGCTAATTTGTCCCTGGCAATTTCCATCATGGTTGGGTGATGGTCTACAGAGAGAGGTAGAACAAAGCCGAGGTGGTCACATGACAAGTCCCGACCAAACCATCGCAGCCACAAACACACAGGATAAATGTCAGCACTTTGACCGATCCAGCCTCCCCATTCTGCTTCTATCAACACACACCAGCACGATAAATATTAGCAAGGATAATGGCGGTGCTAGAGAAAGCAGTGTAGTCAGAGTAATGACTGAGGCCGGACTTGATGCTGCTAACACATCAGGGTTTGCCAGGTAGCAAATGTGAAACGTCTGATGTTGCACCAGAGTCATTTAACTAAATTAACCCAGTTAAATGTGCTGGAGCCTGTGGTTGGCAGAATATAAAGAGAAGAGTCACTACCTCGTCCACACACATTTGTCAATGCAGGCGAATAGACTGGCAGATGCATATGCGTGCACACACAGATACACACACAGACTCTGTGGGTAAAAGCGGCTGCATGGGTGTTAGAGGGGCGCCACTGTGGTTGGACTGGGCTGTCTGGGAGCATAAAGTGGCCTTCTCATGGTTCCCCACTTGCCTGGGTGGTCTGACTCTGGCCTTGGTGTGTGTGTGTGTGTGTGTGTGTGTGTGTGTGTGGACAGGGACGGACATACACTCGTCCTGCAAAGGTGAGATGAGTGAGTGTGTGTGGTTGCAAAGGGTGGCAAGACAGCCTGGGCAGTGCCCACACATAGAGCGCCACAAGTCCCACTGATCATTCTATTAAACACACACACACACCGAGCCCCCATCCACGAGGAACAAATATTTTGACAGAGATGGTTAAGACTACGGGCGTCTCCTCTTTCTCTAACTGGTCTACTTCTGATGTCAGGACGGGCCTCAGCACAGGCCCCCGTATGCTCAAACACAACCTGGCGAAACCTCAGCTACTTTTAGAGTCAGTCAGCACCCCCCCCCCCCCCAACCCCGGCCCGAAGACTCAGGAGGCAGACGCTAACACTGAACCATCAGACGGCGGAGCGAGGAGGACAGCAGGCTCTTTGGGTTTCTAAGTTGTGGTCAAAAGGGAAAAAATAAACATTTTCCTCTTCCAATGAGATTTCAACAGGCAGATATACTGCCTGTCGCCCTTCCAGTTATATAGAAAAAAAAAGTATCATTCTCTCTTTCTCTCTTGCTCGCTCACTCTCTCATAAGTGCCAGGCTATTTTGGTTTCCCAAAATATTTTCTAAGGCTTGAAGAGCTGCTTTTATATATCTGTCGCCCTAGCTGTTTGAAAGTGAGTGTCAACTGAAAAGGACCATTCAGTGGCCAGAATCAAAGTGTGTTGACTGTGTGAAATGGTTCTCTATTGAGTGGGAAGGCCACCTCAGTCCACAGAGGAAAAATTAGAGCTTCACAGCATCCGATGTCCGCTACCTTAATCACTGTTTAAATGAATCAATCCGCTTGAATAGCTTTGTAAAGACTGCTGTCGCTTTAAGTAGCTCTCTACAGCAGATAGTGACTTAGTGGTTCATTTAGAGAATCAGTTATTTCCATTTGATGCTACTTTATTTCTTCTATTCCTCTACAGAATATAGAAAACAAATTAGACGTTCTACTGTCCTTTATTATTGAGAACAGCGCAATGCTTTGTTTAGTAAGATAAAAATAAATAACAATTTTGTATATATGGATGAAGCACAGAAACTGAGATGGCTGTTCACATGTGCAACGTATAAATTAACCAGTTATCTGGAGAAAGCCTGGGAGAAAAAGAAATAAAGCTGGTTACCTAGAAAATATGTAGATATTTAATAGTTGTTTAGGTGAACAGCTCATTTGGGATATTTTCTTTTATTTTTATGCTTCTTTTCTTTTTTTCCCCTTTTCCACATGCTTTCTATGTGCAATAGCGACGTATGTAAAATAGTGGTGTCCTGTAATCGCATGTGGGATGGGCAAAACGTTTGCCATGACACAGAAATACAATGAATGTGTGTTGTAAAAACCCCAAAAAACCCCAAGAACCTGAAAATGAGCATAATATGTCCTCTTTAAGTATATAATCTAAGTACTTCGCTCCTGTTTGTGTTATTAAATATGCAGATCAGTCAAACAAACTTTACTAATCTTGTTTTACTTGTGATGGACGTTCTTCACCCGCGCTGTTGTAAACCTCTTCATACTGGAGTCGACGCATTTGACGAGAATGCTTCGTTGTTTACATGTTATTTCCCTGCCTCCTCGATGCATGCAGGCAGAGTTAAGGGAGCACCATTCATTATTGATCAGGCTATTTGCAAATGTCCTTATTGAGTAATAAACAGTCGTTCATAGACAGTCGGTGCATTAGCGTCAGCAGGAGCGCCAGGCGGACAGCAGAGGCCTATCAGTCACCATCACTCCCAACGTGACGAGACTGATTATAGGTTATTATTAAGTTGTATTGATTACTGCCTGGGGGAGATAAGTGTGCTGGAAAGAGACTGTTGAACTGTATAGGGAGAGACTTTTACAGCTCCCTACACTATAGTACACTGTACAGTAGTAATGCACACTATTGGACAGTTAAAGCAGCTCACAATGTTCGACAATAAACACAGTGTTTACTATGATGCTTTGTTTCTGGCCTTATACCGTAGTACGCAGTTGCACTGAGCGTTTTTCTCCCAGAGCCTATGTCGGGGAAGTCATATTAACCATCAAATTCCATCAGTGGCATGGAGCTTTTATTGTCACAATAATTATGGCTGTCCATTTATTGAATAAACCTTTGAAGCGGTAGCACTCTTGGGATGCCAGAGCCACCCCAAACACACCACTTTTGGGGGCAGAGGGAACAGCTTATAGGCTTTGGAAGCCATGTGGGTAACCTACCCTGTACCACTCTGTCCACACACACACACACACACACACACACACACAAACACACACGCACACACACACCATTCTCTCCTCCAAACCAATCATTATACCCATCCTGCCCACAGCTTGAGAGTCCTCAGGTCCACAGAACATACTTAGTTGTGGTTAAAGAAGCACTTACATCCACTCAGCACTCTGCCATTCCCTGCCCAAGACGATGCCGTTCTGGTGGGGGGAGATCTTCTTTTACGAACTTCCTGCGATTGTCCATCAGCGCGCTAAAAAGAAATGAGTGGGTACGGTGGCCACAGTCTCTAAACCTCAAGGAGAGCCTAATGCAAGGGGCCTTTCTGGGCCAGCTCCTCGGCCACCATTGCATAAGAAGTGATTCTGTTAATTATTAATGCTCCATTGGGTTTAATATTTAATGGTGGCGACATGTAATTTACACTTACACTCGAGAAATCACGGGGTACAGACCAAAATAAACAAGTGTATTTGTTCCAAAGAGTGCAGGGGGTGTTATATGACTCTTATCCGGTGGGCTCTGATTTCACTAATAATCTTCAGTGTGAAACAGCAACTGTGTGCTTGATTTGATTCATATTGGAAATGTTTGGAACCAGCAGATTGTAATGCACCATTTATCAATGTGAACCGCATCAATGAAATTTAAAAGCAAAAAGGCTTTTCCCTTTTAGTAAAGTTGAAATCCAGCAGGGCGGATTATTCATTGTTTTATACAATGTTGCTTTTTATGAAACTATTATGTATAAGTTAATATTTTTATATGACATTGCTTATAGCAAAATGTGGCTTTGAGGTAAAAAAAAAACACATAATATATCAACTAGTAGAATGTGGCACAACACCAAAATATATAACTTGTAAACCATAGGACTACAATTTCCTCTTCTGGTCTCACATCTCTGCATCTGCTCCACCACAATCCCTCTGATCCCAACTGTCCTTTACTCTATACCCAGCTGCAGTGAAGGCCTGTTTATCTGGACAACAGATTTACTGTCTGTCACAGAGCAGGGGCTTCAGCACATTGCAGAACCTCCTGTCTGTCCATTTTTGATTAAAATATCCCTGTTTGCAAGTGACTTGGCAAAGCTGAGCCGCTCCATTAACCAGGGATTTAAATGAGGTGGTGAACTTTGAGTTAACACCTTTTAGGGTTACGGATGATGTGAACATGTGTTCTGAATTTGGGAGAGCTGCATGCTGCCATAAGAGCGCAGCGGAGTGACCTCTGACATGTATAACACCTCCTAATTTGTCCTGAGGAGAAGTTAACGAGGCCTACTGGGGAGAGGGTCATTAAAGTGAGAGCGCTGGAGGCCTTGCTGACAGAGACAAGGAGCCTGTGTGTGTATATGATGAGTTTGTGGAGGTGAGAGTCTTTTAATAAAGTTTATGGCGTTAATATAGTACATATTTTTAGGGATTATTGGTTTTTTTTCAAATGTTGGCTAATTACATCAGCCAAATGTCATGTACATACTGTATAGTGTTAGTGAGGGAAAACTTGTATGTACAGAGACTAGACGTACTGACACCTGTAATACTGTATAATTCAATCTAATACACCACGTTATGAACAAAAACTGAACATTATTAACGCAACAAAAGTAATATTTACTGCTGGGCCATTGTAGGCTGTATTCTACTGTACATGTTCATGTTATTATGTCCACCTTTACCTATATCAGGCTGTAGTGGTAAAATAAGTATTCATAACATTAAGTAAAAGTGACAATAAATCAATTAAATGATCTCCTTACAAGTACAAGTCCTGCTTTCCAAATGTTGCTGAAGTAAAAGAATTGGCAACAGAATGTGATTAAAAGTATCAAAATAAAAAGTCCTCATTATTCAGAATGGTCCCTGTTAATATTATATTAGTTGGTTGATTATTATTAAGTCATAAACATCAAAGCAGAACTTTAATGTTGCACATGTTTTTCAATCAAATCTTAATTTGAAAAGTAACTAGTAACTAAAATAAATGTAGTGGAGTAAAACATGTCATACTTTAAAAACGTTGTGAAGTAGAAGTACAAAGTACCGTAATTTCCGGACTATAAGCCGCTACTTTTTTCCCACACTTTGAACCTCGCGGTTTATACAATGACGCGGCTAATTTATGGATTTTTCCCGCTTTCACAAGCTTCATGTCGCCAAAAAACTGAGCACCGTCGCATAATGTGACGTAAATCGAGCGCGCTCAAACTTCCCATTCATTACGGTAATTAATTTTTTTACGAAATTTCTCGGTGTTTCATTCAGTGTACCAAATGAACCTCTAAAAACATTATGCCAACCTTCAATTGCATTATTAGTTCTTGGAATGTCTTCAGCAGCGGACATTATGAACAGCGGACATTATGAACAGCGGACATTATGAACAGCGGACATTATGAATGGTCACGATTCTGATTACGGTCATGTTGTCACCCTCATCATGGCAAAGACACAGAGAAAGGCATATGATGCAGCTTTCAAGTTGAAGGCGTTTAAAAGCCTATTTATTTTTGTTCCAAGCCGTGTTTCGTTAAAGCCTGTGTAAAGTTCATTTGTTTCAATGTACCGGTAGGCACCTGCGGCTTATAGACATGTGCGGCTTATTTATGTACAAAATACATATTTTTTAAAAATTCAGTGGGTGCGGCTTACATTCAGATGCGCTGAATAGTCCGGAAATTACGGTAGTAACAAATGGAAATACTCAAGTAAAGTACACCTAAAAACTGTACCTACTATAAGTGCTGACCTTTCGGCACTGTCAGTCACTGTCAATCAGAACACCAACGTGTGAGTTACAGTGTGAGAAACAAATTATAAGAGCAGGTGTGGTCCAAAGCAGGTGTGGTCTAAAAAGATAATGTGCCAATTATTATATTATTATCTTCCACAATTAGACTCTAGGTTAATAAACATGTTGATCTCTACATTTCCCCGCTATGGGACTAATAAAGGATTTCTGATTCTCATCTGGGTGGTGACCAGATGACCTAGTTACTGGTGGATAACTTCGCACATATACTGTCCACCAAACTATACTTTTTGTCTGTGTACACATGAATTCATGTGAGTCATGTGTGTGTTTAAGGGCTTTTCAGAGGAAGGGGTCGAAAAGCAAAGCGTAACTAAAAATGTATCAAACGAATAGGTGGACAACACAGAGCAGAATTTACTACCAGGAACTCACATGTCCAACCATCCGTTAGGTCTCTTATGATCATACGACTTTTCCCTAAGTTCACCTCTCGTGCACCCGAAGCAGTGAAACCACACCATATGCTTCCAGAGCAGTGTGCTTACCACTGATAAACATTCCTCAGACTGTGGTGGAAACAGATTTTTTTTTAACGCTGCTGTGTGTGCCTTTGTCAGCCAGGAGCCCTTGACTACGACCGAGGAGGAATGCATGTTAAGCTGAGCGGCTCTGTAGGACCCCTTTCAGCTGCTGCACCACTGGAGGGCACTGCTCCGTCTGCGTTCACACAGAGCGCTCATTGTTGGGAGATGCTTCCGCCACTGACACTGTGGATGATTAAGAGGGCACAAGTGAGGGTATATTATCTATCTGCCACAGTTTCAAACGTCAGTACGGTACGAGTTTAAAGATCAAAGCTGGCTCCTTTCTTAAAGCACGGGGTTAACTGCTTCATTTCCCGTGTACGTTCAATTCTAAACACCATGATATTTTACATATTGATACATTTTTATGGGCTGGTGATAATGAGGACAACCAAACACACTCCAATGAGAAGTGTATCGTTATCAATGTTAAAGGTAAAGGGTGTTTCTGTGGTGTGAAGTACTTTGCTCACCAAAAAGAAAAACAACAACACACAAATGCCACACAGCATGAAGCCTCCTCTACCGCAAAGCTTGCAGCCATGTTTTTCTATTTCCTATTTTTTTTCCCTTCTCGGGGCAAACTGCAGGAGGGTTGCCTACATTGGAATGCTACCGGGTTTGAGTTGTTTCAAATGAAATAGTTTGGCCTCAACACCTCCGCCCCCCTCTAGCCACAATGTCACAAACACTTACATCCTTGATGGAGGAAAAAAAAAAGAAGCACAGTGTGCAACGACAGTTGGCAGCGATAAAGTGCAAAGAAACGAGGCAGCTGCACAGCCAGAGCAGATCTGCTGACTCAGGAGTGTGGCGTGCTAGCACTAATGCTACAAGTGCCACTGCAGGACATGCCTTGTTTGCTGGAAAAAGAATTGTTAAGTGGGTTAGATTGAAGAGAACTGGTGGTAAATAATTGTGGAAAATGACAGGATGGATGTGGAAATAAAGAGTTGGAAATGTGTGTAATATAGGTTGAAAGGCAATGGTGAAAAAATGAGAAGAGTTGGCATGCAGGGTGATGAAAAGATTATTAAAAAAAGAGAAAACAAAAAAAAACAAGAGGAAAAGTTGGAAAATCCATCAGAGACACAGTAGTATTCTGCATGACTGATGGCTCTTAATCAGAGGATATGATACAATGAGGAAGGTCCAAACCACCGGCAGCCCCGAGCGGCTGGCCGTGCGCAGTGCTGGAACCGACGCCTGCAGAAGCTCTGGCTTTATTGGAGGTGGGCAGACGTTCAAGTTTTTCTTTGACGCTCCACCCCGCAAGCCGCTTTTATGGGGCTGTTTACTAGCATGGGCTTCCAGAGATCTTTATCCAGTGCGCCTTTGATTTGCCAGAGCTCTCATCCCACATCCCATATGCAGCGGCAGAGACACAGGCCTTTCAAGACGCACAAATAGAAATCTGGCAGTCATTTCACAGTCAAAATTTTTTGTGTGTCTTTCCCCCCTCTCTCTGTTCACCCTCTCATTTTATTCCTTTATCCCCCCCCCCCCCCCTTCTGTTTCTCCACATCTTTAGATATAATTACGGAGGCTCTTTGCAGATGTTCCTTCTCTCCCTTCTTCCCATTAGCCAGATTTGAGGAGAGGAGTAGAAATGTGATGTTGCACCAACAGAGGGGACAGATACACTCTGGACTGCTGCCACGCCATTAGTAAAACACATTCCTCTCTGATAAACTACAAAGAAATAGTAAATAATAAATAGAAATGGCAAGACCCCTCACCGCGACATGCAGGCAGCAACAGGATATGACAGAAACTACAGCATGAATGCTAATTGCATTTATTTCCTATGACAACTGCTGCATTACAAAGGCTTCAGCAAACGCACACCAGCTGAAGCGACTGCTGGGACTTCTACTGTACAATGTAGGTGGTCGGGACATTACTGTGCTCTGCACAAGAAACAGTTCTAATGAATGTAGAGTCACCAAAAACTAACAGTGATTTTAAGCTTTTCAAAGTGAGCAGATGTCAATAGGAAAAGAAGTTGAAAACCACTTCCGTCGACCCAGACCGAAACAACAAACGGACCGATCACCAGCCGGAGAAGAACTGTCAAATAAGAAAAGTACAGGGTCCAGAAAGAAAAGTCAATACACACACTGCATATAGCTCTGGTCCAAGTATGACCATTAGACAGGGTGCAATTATCCTGCGTTGACACAAAAGCACACTAGCCGTAACATTTACCCATTGTTAACACCAACCTTTGTGGATAGTCAAGTTGAGCGGCAAACCGGGCCAAGCAAAACCAGACCTGACCAGACGAGGCCGGAACACCCAATCACGTCACATGACCAAGGTCAACAGGAAGTTTCAGAACGGGAGAAATAACACAGCGTTCGGCAGGTTCAGGACACCAGTGAGAGAGCCTTCTTCTCCTATTCCCTCTCTTATTTCATTTGCCATTCATCAAAGTGCCAGAAGCAGCTGGCTGCTACGTCCCAAGTTGTTGGACAAGCAATCCTCAGGTGTGCCTACTCAACGACTTGGTGACAACCAACCTAAAAGTTGTCCGTTTTAAGCTAAGAATATAGAAAATATATCGAATATTGTGGCCCCCAGATGTAAGTAGGAAGCAGGGGGTGTGAGTCGTGGCAAGAACACCTCTTTGTGGAGTAATTCATGAACTGCCACAGGCCGGCTGAGAGGTGTGATTTGGCTCGAAGTGAGTGAGGGGTTCTGCATGATAGAGAGAGGCAGGAAGCTTTGACTGAGGGAGAGAGGGTCAGCAAGTCTATATAACGGTTTCTGAGAGAAAGAGAAGTTTAACTGAAACACAGAGCCCCTCGCTCGTAATCTTCCTGCGGTTTCCTTCCTCAGCTCCTCGGCCCCAAACCCCCATGAAGACAGCCTCCCTTTTACTGCTGCCCTCTAAACCGTTCCCCCCCCCCCCCTCTCTCTCTCTCTCTCTCTCTCTCTCTCTCTCTCTCTCTCTCTCTCCTTCAATCTCTTTTTCTTTTGTGGTATAAAAAAGATGATGCTTATTCGGGTCTGGCTGTGGCCCTGGCTCGGCTCCATGGGAGGAGATGTGGTTTCTCCAGCTGCTGTGAATCCTGAAATGATGGTCTGCGCATGAAGCCACGCTTAATTTGCGTAGTCGAGGCTACGATACACCCCCACCACCACTCTACTCAGTATTCTCTATCACTCCATCATCTCTATGTATTATCACTCTGAAAGTCTGCCTCCTTTTTCAAAAATCCAGCTTTACCTTTATTTCTAGTTCCCTCTCTGGACAAACACAGTGGATATTAGTGAACTGGCCAGAAGATAAGATGCATTTATTCTTGTATTACATTCAAGGAGTTGACATTTACATTTTAACAACAACAGATCCTCTCTTTAAATGGACTAAGTGCCTTCATTGATTGTTTTTGATTAATGGGTTGTTTCTAGCCTTAAAGCAAAAGTTTGACATTTTGGGAAAGACGCTTATTAGCTTTCTTGCGAAGAGTAAGATGAGAAGAATGATACCACTCTCTTATATTTATGGTAATTATCAAGCTAGAGCCAAAGGCGGTTAGTTTAGCTTAGCATAAAGCCTGCGAACAGAGGGAAACAGCTAGCCTGCCTCTGTCCAACGGTAACAAATCTGCCCACGGGCACGTCTAAAGCTCACTATTCAACCGGTTATATCTTGTTTGTTTAATCTGTACAAAAACCAAAGTGTAAACCCGAAAATCCGTAATTTATAGAGGGTTATATCCCAGACTATTTCTTGGCTCTGAACTGTGAGGATACTGTGTTGTGCTTAGTTAGCCTAGTACTTCCCAGCAGGAGCAGTCTGAGGTTGTCTCATATGCGGGCCAATGTGATCACTTAGCTTTACATTTTTTGATCGTCAAAGTAAAAGCTCTGTGAGTCAAACTCATAGTATAATCGACCTAAAATGAGACTATGAATGCCAACCGACCAAGTGCAACCTATTAGTGAAAAAAAGGTGCAGCCAAATGGAGCCCTTTCATATGAGTGGAGACACTGCCATTTCCAGATATAAGTCCCATTTACATCTCCCACACTAAACACTGCCTACTGTACTGATCAAAACATTACATAAGAGTGGTGTGGTGGTAGGTTAGGAAGTCTGGCTGGGCTCCAGTGGCTTTCTAGAGGCCCTGGCTTCTCTCTGTACATTAGCCAGGATATTAAAGGAAATGCAGGCCGCCACAGGCTCCACTGCTGTGGTTTGCCATCAGCCAGAGCAAATCTGTGCGTTCCAGTGGCACACTCTCTGCCCAGTCTTGACATGAGGACTGTGTGTGTGTTGTGGGGGAGTCGGTGGGACAACTGCGTGACCACTGTGTTCCGTTCTGTGTGGCCTGTCAGCAGCCGGTCGCTATAGTAATACTCACTCATTACACATAATAGTCACAGAGACAAAGAGGCAGGCAGATGTAAAGGAGCCACACACGCACGCACGCACGCACAAACGCACGCACACGCACACACACACACACACACACACACACACACACACAGTCGTGAACAGACATTCCGCCTGGGCCCCTGTGTGTTCACGGACCATTAGCATAGCTACAGTGTGAGCTAATCGCTTGTGGCAGGGTTTTGCCGGGGGACCGGCTGGGTGGGACAGGTAACATTCAATTACAGCCCAGCCTGGAGAAGACCAAAAGACAGCAGCGTCGCGTTACCAAGCAAACACACGACACACTCTGCAGGACAACGGAGAGTGAGTAGAAGTATCGGAGCCACCCTTTCCTCTGGAGTCTGAACAGAAAAGCTTCCCACCTCATCAATGTGCTGGTTTATTTCAATGAATACCACCCAGTGTGTGTGTGTGTGAGAAATGTGCCCGTGAGAATGTTCATAGACATTCACACACAACTCAACCTATATGTGTGTGTATTCATATTTAATAGCTGAACATGTATGTGTGTGTGTGTGTGTGTGTGTGTGTGTGTGTGTGTCTGCGGGGGATTGTCTCTTAATATAGTTAAGCTGTGAAAAACCCCAAAGTCTTTGGCGAGGTCTGACACACACTTTTTCTCCTTCCTCCCTCTCACCAGAACCATTTATCAGAGCAGAACAGGGGCAGCTAGCGTGTCGTAAGCCTCTTTGGAGCCACAAACAAATCAAGCAGGGCTCTCCATCAAATGAACTCCCCACTCGACAGGCGGTTACATAAAGGTTTACTCACTCGCTGTGTAAGAGCATGTTTCAGTGGGAATGGCTTCTGATTGAATACATCCATACGTAGCAGCACAGGGGAAGAAAAATGACTAAGACTCATAGAAGGGGGGTAATTGTCAAACTTTTTTCACTTCACCATATGTCAGAGTATTCAGACGTTTTACGAGTATGGCTGGTTCCTTTATTTAAGTGCAGGTGTGGAATCCCTGCAGTTGTGAGTTGCAAGCCAATGTAGCTTAAATGTAACATACATACTGACCATTTGTAATGATTCTGATATGTTTTATTTGTTTTTTATGCCTTTTATTTAAAAGCAAAAAGTAGAGAGGTGACAGGAAATGAAGTTGGGGGGGGGAGGGTTGGTAGGGGGGATTGCGGGTCTGTGACATACTACAAAAGTCCCAGGCTGGAATTGAACTGGGCTGATGTGATCACAATAAATGATGGCCATTTTAACCACTAGGCCAGCTGGACGTAATATTTTAAAGGTGCAGTGAGTTACGTTTTGCTGTCTCTCTCTGCAAAATGTCAGTATTTTGCAGGCTCCCTGAACTCCCATGCCCTCCTTAACTACACACCTGCGTCACAGCTCAGAGCCAAGTAATAGTCTGGCATATAACCCTCCATAAACGAGGACTTGTCATGTTTACACTTTGGTTTTGTACAGGTTAAACAAACTATGCACTTGGTTCATTTCCTCAAAACGTAACAGAAAATTCATTTTAAGATTTTCAGACATAAGGAAAAAATCGATAGACGCAAAGTTGCAGTATTTGTTGGACAACAAAAAAACTCTTTAAAAAAATGAAAGTAGAAAAAGATCACTTTTCAACTTTTGTACTAACTGTTGGTGCCGCTATCGCGAAGAAAAACGGATCGCTTCCTGTTTTCCTCAGAGCCTAGAAATGACCAACAACTCAGGACACACTGCATTTTGTTTTCCACATTTACTTTGTTTGTTCCACCGTCTGCAGTTAATAGCCCCAGTAACCGAAATGGCAAAGAACTTACATTGATACTCTTTGGTAACTGAGGATAGCTACAAATGCTTCCAGGGAAAACAAAAGCGCTATCCTCTTCCTGTCTTGATTGCGCCGTAAATTGGGCCTTAATTTTTACGGGAGATCGTACCTGGTGGCAGACAGAATTGCTTAGTGAAAGTGATGATTATAGAGAAGCAAGCAATGCAGTTAGTGTCATTATTCTATAGCCATTACATTGTACAATCAGCATTTACTTCATAATGATAAGTTAAAGCAAAAAACTTGTCTATTGCCACAGGTTGTGAAGGAAGACACGATTTTGCCAGCGTTGTAGTTCCCCACAACTTGCATTAGATGCTACTAAAGCGCAATATCTTACTAATAACACCTCTTACGAAGAGCTAGCTATGTTATTTAGCTCATTAATTCACTAAATGGATGCATTATTTGACAAGTATTTCAACATCAACATACTGTACTTGTCTTCACAGGAGCCTGTGGCGTAAGTATGAAGTTTATACCATGAGTCATCGTTACTGTGCTCACAGGAATGTATCTATGCACAAACAGACAGAGACAAATACAGACACCACCATGGTGACACAACATTAATACAGACAGCAGGGATCATAATGCTTGGACAAAAGAACAACGAGGAAAAAAACTGTGGAATGCTTTCATCCCTATTAGTTTGTGTTTCAAAATAAATTGATCTTTTTGAAGATTATGAAGGATGCAAAAAAACCATCAGGCATAGTTGAAGCTCACAACATTCATTTATCCAGCTCAATCTCAAGAGCCTTTTAAATAAAAGCCCCAACTTATAATTCAACTGATAAATCATCGCTCATATACATTAAGGCCTTAGGCTTTACCACAGTAGTCTGATATGTTTTCCTTTTGGACTAGGAGGTAACTAATCAATATCCTCATCCTTCACCCTGCCAACAGTGACCGACCCACTCCCTGCAGCTAACAGGAGAGGTCTTTGTTGTGCCGTGACCCCCCTCTCCCTCCAACAGCACGGCCATTGCTGACCATGACCACAAGGGCCACGACGAGGGACACAATCTGGGGGTCCGCAGCCTCGACAAAAGCCCAAGTCAACGCAAACTGCGCAAACAGACGGAGTGCGGGGTTGAGCCTTCTGCTCTGTGGTCGAGCTACAGCTGGGACAGTCACTCTGGCAACTTGACCTTCACCTCTGGACCTGATCGTGGCTGTAGAGGATAGAGAGGGGGCCGTGCCCTGCGCTGACTCCTGTGACTCTATTGGTAATGGCATTGATTACTGCTCCTGGACACGAGGATTTGTGAGTGTGTTTGTATTAGCATAGGCACGACTGTGAGTGAGCGTTGCTAAAAGATGAAGCGAACTGATGGCCTTGAAAGATGGATGTTGTATTACTCTTTTGAGTATTTTGAATGATTCATGGTTATGACAAACACTCACTACCTCTAGGCGTAAAATACAAAGTATACAGTCCCTTTGGTCTCTACACCCTCTCAGCTCCATCTTACACCATCCCTTGTGGAGGACAAAGGGGCTTTTAGGGCCCTGATGAGGATGCATTTGGAGTCACGGGGTGATGAGCTCTCTCTATCTCATCTCAATTACTGCTATCATTAAGGCAAAGGACTTTGAGGAGGAGGTAGCCCAGAGTGACACTTACAGTACACTTAACCTTTGGAGAATGCAGATGCTTCTCCACTGACCGAAATATATATAAATGCCGGTCGAATTTTGAATCTGAAGAAGGCTATGTGTGAGTGTTTTCAATTAAATCTATTAAGAAAAAGGATCTGTTTCAAACTTGAATAATTAATAAAAATGTGTCATATGAACACTAATCACCTACAATTAACATGTCATATTTAGCTAATAAACTGCACTACCTTTTGACACCAAAGGCCCAAAAGTCATTGATGCGAAAGCTCATCAACACAGACTGACTATAAAGTGTTTGTCTAAACGATAGGCTGTAATTTGAAATGAAGTGTATACTCACCCATAGAGGGCCTGGTCTCCTAGGGCCACTAGTGAGCATTAGGAGAGACCTGCAACTCACACTACACATGAATATTTAAGGACACACTGGGACTCTTCCATTTGGCATCCCAGAGGGGGTGAAGCAGGCCCCTATATCCTCACTCCTGCCTCATTGCACTTTCTCCTAACCCTGACCTCTGTCACCTTCATGCACTTCAGTTCCTTCCCTTCCCTTGCTTTTTTTTTCAATCTCTCTTTTGCTATTTTCTCTACACCTCCAAATTCTGTTTTCTCTTATCCTCACATCTCACGCTTGCCTGCTGTCTCTTCTTTCTGTGGTTTGTCAGAGCTCAGAATCCACGGAGGCAGATGAAGGGATGAGCACTTGTCTTTTCCCCTCTCCCTCTGCCCTGCCCAGCAAGCCAGCAGCCTGCCAGTGCGTGGAGGAGATTGAGATGCGGTAGACGATGCGGCAGCTGGTTCTTCTTTTGCTCTAATCACTCCCAGAGACCCGACCATGGTTTGATTTGTTTTTTTACAGCCCGGCCTTATTTTTCACATCAACGACGTGAATGCCCCCTCAAACCCTCCCCCTACACTTTTGATCAAATTTGCACCATATGCCTTTGAAGGGAGATGAACCGACTGGCAGGCGTGCTTCTCTTTAACTCCCCTTCCCGGTGCAAGTGGTTTGATCAGGCCCCAGCCGTGATGGGGGCAAGCTCTCCAATCCTGAGACAGTATTATGTTCCCAAAATTGCCTGACTGGAGATAATGAAGGCCTATGATTTTTTGGAGCAGCGCTTGCATCCAGAAAGAGGAGGAGACAAGGACTTGACTAAGGACGCGCTCACTAGACCATTACTACCAAATCAACTTCCAGAGGTAGAAATAGGCAGATATGGGCATCAAAGGAAAGGCCACATACATCTAATCACCTCTAGCTTGATGTCTGTCCTTCTACACTTACCGATTCCCTCTCAATGCTGCAGCCGATAGGATTAAAAGAGTTTTATTTCACCTTGAATTACCACAGTGCGCACCATGCAGTGTAATCCATATTGAAAGACTTCTGGGAAGAGTTTGGCCAAATGGGGAAAAGGAAAGGAAGGAGGGAGGATGGTGGGCTAATTGCTGAAATGAATGCCGTGTTGCCCCCATATCTTTGTCCCAATGAAATCCTTCCCTCCGTCAGAAGGAGAGCCAATCAATGCCCTTATCAACTGTCTCATCAGGCCGACTGGTTGAATTAGCCCTTGGCAATTCACAGAGTGACGCATAGTTTGTGTAATCAGAAGGGAAATCAACATCTAAGAAACGAGAGTATCCAATGGAAAAACAGTGAGTAGAATAGTTAACTAGAGAAATGGCGGGCGACAGAGACAGATGAAGACAATGATAAAGATCTGAGTTGGCAAATCACAACTTTTAAGTGTGCACAGGTACTGAAGGATGCCTTATACCCAAGAGATGCCCATTACATTGACAAGTGGTGTAGGAAAACAAAGATGCATTTGTGGATTGAGCTTGAAAAGACTGATGTGACGGAAATAATATTTAAACGTCCACACAGCTGATCGAAAGGCAACTTTCTCCTCCACACAGTTAGATCATGCTGCCTCACACACTGTCTGTGTTCTTACTGCCATATGTGAGTGTGTAAAAGACCTATAAAACGAGTAACTGACAAATCAATAAATAACTTAGGTGCAGCAAAGTGAGCGTATCTTTGAGTTTTATTCCACCCATTCTGACATGTTTGCTAACGCTGAAAACTGCTTAAAAAGGTCAACTGCAATAGCATGTCTTCTCTTCTCCTCCTGCTTGTCAGTGGCACCCAGGATCTGGTTCCGCTTCTCCACTGGCTGTCACAGAGGTTTCCAAACAGCTGTGGAGGTTTAACGGCTGGAAAACAATAGCTTGTGTCTTTTCTTCGGCTCAGAGGCACAAGCGTTTCTTGGCTCGTGTCCTCGCTAAAGTAGTAAGTGCAGAGTTAAGGCCCTTGAGGGACAATCGGTCTTTAATTTCTTGGTTGAACAGCAGCGACAGTAAGCTGATCAAGAGGATAAATAGTTCTGTAAATATTGCCAGAGAGGATATTAATAGGTGTGTCTTGTCTTTGCCGTGCATAAATCTATCTGTTTGAAGAACATGTCCCACCCAGCCATGTGCAAGTGTAGTTAAACATCAGCTAACATGCTAGCTGGCAGGTCTGACAACAGCAGGGCCAGGAATCATTAATGAACAGTAATGAACAGTGCAGAGACCCAGTGTAACATATGAGAGCATGCGTGTGTGTGTGTGTGTGTGCGCGCAGAAAACATCTTTGAAATACTGCATGCAGCGCGCCTATCAGCAGGCCATCACTATTGATTTATTAATGCTAGAGAATGCTGCTGCGCTAATTGAATTGAGATCCAGGAAGTCAGTTAATGTAGCTGACAGCGATACAGGAATTTAATCTCCCCAGTGCACAGAATTATGACTCTTCCCTATCTGTGCTGTCAGAGGGATAAATAGTAAATCAATCTTTTTTACAATGGGTCCCACTCAGAGCTTGTGCAGGATGGATCGTAACAAACTCTCTCCGTCTTAAACCATCAACAATCACTACTCAAGCTGTTCAATTGGTTCATTGTCTCATCCCTTCGAAAATAAATCAAAGTTCTGGAAAAGGCTGCAGCCCGAAGCAGATGTAGAATTCAAACCCCGTAATCATACAACCTGTCATTATAAAAAGACAATGTGCTCAATATAGCCAAATCACTTGTAACCCAATAGTTTATAGCCACCTACATTGTCCAAGTCAGGGCGATCACTCTTATGCTACAGACTTCAAAATCCACTTCCTGAAGTCCAGCCTGGTCCAGCTGGTACCGCGCCATCACTCCCCACCACTGTGCCCTTGAAAGGCTCAGCCGACATCAGCGTTTCTACGCATAAGACCACCACCACTACAACATCCACTACAACGTCTTATAATATCAGAACCGCCGCCGCAGAGAGGCTCCAACATAAAGTCATTAATACAGGCCTGGTTTAATGTATATGTGTTTGTACAGCTGTTATTTAGCTGCCGTCTGATGGTAAAGGAAAGCTGTATAGCCAGGTCTCTGACAGCACTCTGAGGCGGACTGTCCAAAGGGGCTAAAGCACAGACGCTGGCAGGCAAGTCTGGCAGGGGCCCGGGGCCAAACCACTACAGTGTACTCAAAGGCACCACCACCCAGCCGGCCAAGGTGTGTGGGCCTGGGATCGGATGACCCTGGACAGTCGGCGTGTGGATGTGCACGCACTGTATATAGTGTGTGTGAACAAGAGGCACAGAAGCAAGTGAACCATGCTGATCATATTGTACATGCATCACAAAACTTCATGAACCAGAGAGGATACATATAGCTTTCGCAATGAGAAGGTGCAATATAGCATAGAGAAACAGAGATAAACAGAGAGAGGAGATGAGGATGACTATATTATACATTTATAATATAGACTGGCCAGGCGAGGGTAGAAAAGAAAAACATTATTTTTTTTGCTCTTTCTGTTTCTCTTCTCAGTGGTTAATGGATACATGAGTTATATACAGTACTTATTTTAGTCCCTTTAATCATGAGCTTTTATCGCATGTTCTGCCAAGACCTTCCACCAGTTACTGGTCGCGCCTGCCAAGAGAAATGAATGAAAATGTAGAGAAACCAAATATTGTGGAGCCATGGCTCAGAAGTCAAAACCAATCTTTTTCCTCCCTTTGAAGAGCTGAGCTATAAAAGAAACACCTAACTGGGACCAGGTATTGTGTTCACAGAGTGTGTGGGTGAGAGATGGGGGAAACACTTTTAATCGGGTTTAGTGATATGAAAAGAATTAGTGTAGCTAATGTTACCTGGCTAAAGCTTGTGCAACATAAGCTCATATAAGCTATGCAAAGACAAAACAAATGGCCATGTCAGCATTCTCAGCTTGTGCGGCTTAAGAACAGAAGAGACAACCTCATTAATCATTTTGACATGCCTTGATCTGCACGATGAAAAAATGCAAAAGTAGTTCTTGTTCTAGACACAACATCTACAAATCACAAAGCAAGTCCTCAACATTCAAATAAATGCAGAAAAAAAACACCCAGTCCAACACATCCCCAGAGATCAAACCCACATCAGAGGTGTCGACCATTATCCTGGTGTGTCCTTAATGGATGGAAAGCCTGCAGAGTGGATGAGTGTCTCTGGTCAGGTCTGATCCTTAAGGCCGCTGCATTAGATGGGGCCAAGGCTGCGGCCACTGGAGCTCTCAGACCTGTACTGTAGTACTTAATGCTCGTGGAGAGTGGGGGACCTTCCTGCCCACAAAGTCCTACCCCGTGCCCCCTGGAAAACCACAGCTGACCACCGGGGCACTGGGAAATGAAACCGAGGAAACCACGGGCCAGGCGAGAGCAGCAAGGCAGCCGACACCGAGGCGGAAAAAACAAAGAGTCGGGCCTTTTGGCGGCTTGGTGGTTGGCGCTGATGGAGGTATTAAGATATTAATTGCTTTTTGACTTGATTTTGTTAAGGGAGGAGGGCAGGCCTGCGGCTTCTCACACAGTGGCCAGTATAATGGTGTAGAGGCCTGACGGGGCAGAAAGGGTTGGGCATAGGCTTCCATGCTGGAAGGGAGAAAGCTCACAAGAGGGTTTTCATACACGCTGCCTTCAAAGTGATGGTTACAAAAATAGTTTTAAAGATCACAACAACACTGATATTACTAGTGATCTAGGAGGTTCATATAGTTTAAATATTGTTAAATTTACATTTTCTAAATAATGGGGGGGAAATGAAAGAGAAGTGAAAAGACAAATTACAGTGAAACAAGGATGTGGGCCAAAGTCAAACTCATTAAAGGAGTAGTGCAGCATTTTTGAGAGATAATCATATTCACTTTCTTGCCAACAGTTTGATGAGAACATTGATAGCTAGAACCAGCAGTTAGCTTAGCTTAGCATAAAGACTGTAAACAGCTAGCTTGTCCAAAGGTAACACAAAATCTAGTGCTCACTTATTAACATGTTATATCTAAAACAACAGAGCTTCTCGTCCATCTCTGGGCAAGAAAGCGAATAAGCGTATGACCCAAAAAATCTTGCTATTCCTTTGATACCTGGCCCGATAAGCTATCAGGGCCCCAAATCTTTTTTTTTTAACAATATTGATAAAGGAGGTTATGCTTTAATAATGGGATTCTCGATGGAGTGCTAAACCCAAAATCCAATGAGCATATTCCAAAAAAAATGTGAAAACGAAGCATATCCCAGATTTCCAAGTCAAGGAGGACAAAACACTCACTTGTTTATTTGGGTCGAATTTTTTTAACACCATTTGGCTGTCGTCAAATTTAAAGGTGATAAAATTGTCTACAAAGTCCCAATGAATGAGCAGACAGTGAACTGAAGGCTAAATGCGTCTCCCATCGTAGACTGGGTTAACCCAACTGAGGTGGTAGTGCGTCAGCTGGGGGTGCAGCCTGCGTACACGACAGCAGACATAAACAGCAGCGCAGCAGCCCTGACGCAAGGACACGGCCTCACACACACTCAGAAAGAGGCTAAGGTTGCACTGGGAGAAGTGAATCACCCACCCCCGGTGATTCAGGACACAGAACCTATACTTATGGGCTGCTGTGTTCATGAAACTGTACTCCGCTGCATGTGTGAGTGGGAGAGCGTGTGTCCGATGCATATGTGTATAGTGTGCAGGCAGCTGCCAGGGGATGGGCAGGGAGCATTACCATCAGCATCTCTGTGGATCAAGGAGAAGCCCCCAGTAATCCTGGCCTCTCTCCAGGCTCCCACACACCGCAATTAGGATTAATCCTCCCCTCCTCCCTCCTAGCAGCAGAACAACAGAGTACGATGGAGTGTGTCTCCGTGTTTGTGTGTGTATGGATATGTGTGTGTGCGTGTGTGTGTGTGTGTGTGTGTGTGTGTGTGTGTGTGTGTGTATGGGTGTGTGGTGTGGCTGTGGGGGGCAATTAGCCAACTTTGTACTTGGGGAGGAGATTCCCCCCCTGAAACCGCCAGACGACCACTAGGCTGTGGGACGGCACGCACACACTCACAACACACACACACACACACACACACACACACACACACACACACACAC
>CALSCE010010956.1:4495446-4510633 GCA_943593645.1 Bovichtus variegatus
ACACACACACACACACACACACACACACACACACACACACACACACAAGCTGCCACTGATACCATCAGCAAAAAGTCTCTGAAGAAAAGCGCCAATGTGTGTATTAGCAGTGTGTGTAATCACAGGGCCTTTGGGGACCCTAATGGATTAGTACACTAACACACTGTCAACTCCGGGCCAAGCTGGGCCCACACTTACACACAAAACTAACATTGTCAAATGACACAATCGCTGTGCAGGAAAAGTGCTAATTGCCTCTGTTAGACATCAACAGAGGACTTTATAATACTCAAAAGACTCATTTTTGTGCCCAGTGTTTTGAGCCTGTTGATTAGAAACAATACAAACAGTGTATTTACAACAAGTGATCATCATGAGCTTTATGAAAATGTCCTTGCTGTCAGATGTGTGTACAACGGCCATATTTTTGAACACAGATGCAACACAGATGTGTTCATCCCAGTAAGTTACAGCAGCGATAACTGCAGTTGGTTAAAGCAGCCATATATTAACTCGGATGTGCTTGAAAACATTTTGCTGTTCGACCGATCCTATATCCGTCTGTCACAGACTGGAGTGGCTGGACAGCTGTTGTAGCCAGTGCGTGCTGTGAGTGGATCACCGGGCTGTAAGGCATGAATAATAGATGCTGTTTATGAGTGTATGTTTTCCATCTGACCCCTGGGTCTACAGTGAAAACTGCAGCAGGCCTCTTAAGGGGCTGAAGGAAAAGCGGGAGAACGCGCGAGAGCGAGAGAGACAGATGAAGCTCGTCCGGGGAGGCGATGGGTCATTTAGTGCCCAGGGACCCCCCATCAGCCATCAGTGACATGTCCAATCAGAGCTTATAGTGTTGTACACAAACTTCCCTGCTGCTGCCGATACTGCTTTTACACACGCAGCACTGTGGGGAGACAATGCAGCATTTATGCTACAGTGAAAGCAGCCTTATATTAAACCCTTGTGTGCACACTCAAGGCTTTTACGGTAAATATTAACCAGAAGATAAGGTTTTAATATGACCCTCACACATATCTAGCAGCCAAACACTTGATATGTTCAGCCCTTGTGCCCCTGCAGCGGGGAACACACTGAGTGAGGACACAGATATTTGCTCTGAATATTACGACAGGTTGGTCATTAAAATGCTGGGTTCGGTGACGCCGGTAGAATTAGGACCGCTACAGCCTGACTAATGAAGGTCAGGCCTCTGCTGCAGTTAGCGAGTCCCAGACAGTTGGGGTTAACCTGCTTCGCTACTGCTGGCAATTAGGTGAGGCAGCCCAGTGCTGCTTAAGAGGCTGCAGGCCTTAAGACTCACACAGCTGGCCCGAGTGCAAGCCTCTCTCTAACACTGTTCCTAATGACACAGGGGTCAGAGAATGTGTGTGTTTTACAAGGGTGGTTACGGTCTGCGGGTCCTGACAGTATTCTCATATGCCGAGAGGTTTTGGTTTGAGGATCAAGAAGAAACACAGGGGTCGTCACAGCCCTGATCGCTCAGGCTGTAAACTTCAGTTGAGTCTTGAACCCTCCGCTATCAACTCTGCAGGCTGTCAGAGGGCTTTACCTTCATCTCCAGTGGAGGTGGCTTTGTTGTGAGGTTGGATAGTAAAGTTAGTGTAAGCATACCCCATGCTAAGAAAGAAGAAGTACCACTAGGTGGCATGGTCACTTTGAACACACATAAATGTACACACACAAATGAACACACACAAAGCAAACCCACTGAAAAAAAGAAGAAATGCACGCGTTCATATGTTAGGCGCAGCATTGTGACATTTCCGTGTTCGTGTTTGCAGCTTGATGAGTAAGATGTTTTGCTACATATCTGCTAGATAAAGCGATAAGAGGTGACACATACGAGAGGCACAAAAACATTAGGAGAGAAACGGAAGTTCCAGAGCATTATCTGAAGAGTAAATGCTGATCAATGATATATTTTTTAAAAATAACAGAGATAATGCACTCCGAATATCTTTGGCCATTGTGCAAGCAGCATTATGTAGTCATCAAAGGATGTCATGTCTTCAAACATTGTGTGATTGTAACCTGCACATTCAGCAAAGTCAACAATTCTCAGAAATAACTGTGCAGATGTTATTTTGGTGCCGTATAAATCACTAAGTGGAAGAATGACAAATCAGAAAGATAACAGGTCACAGTGTGAGAAATGCATGTACTGTATATATGTGTGTGTGTGTGTGTGTGTTTGTGTGTGTGTGTGTGTGCAGGGTGCATATCTGTGACCATGCCTGTGTGTGATCACAGTTTTAGCCTGCTGAATAATTCAGTGTCCCCCCCAGTGCTAACGCTGACACTAACTGAGGGGAGCCATTAAAGATCCATGAGGAGATCATTACAGGCCGCTGCCCGTCCGGCCTTCTCCTCTGCAGCTGCCCATCCACTTCCCTGGGGCGACTCCCTCTCCAAACAGTGGGGCCTAACCCCTTCAACATGAGCTCACTCTCCCGCCCACGGAGCTGCTACAAGGGCTGGGGGGTCAGAGGTTAGCCAAGCAAAGGCATGACCCACGGCACTAATGCACTTGTAACACTTTAAAACACTTTGGCGAGAGTTAAACAGAACACGCTCTCAAGGAGGACCACACAGAGGGCCCGCTGGCTACTCTTTCTCCTTTTTTTCCCCTTTTCCCCAAACTCACTACTTGGTCTGCTCTCACTGTGTCTTTGGCAGCTCTCGCAAGCTAAAGAAGTGAGATGTGTTGTTGCTGTCCCTTTCCCTTTTCTTTTTTATTTCACCGCAGAGCGATACACTTTTGTTTGTCTTGGACGAAACAACACATAACATGATGTTGGTTACTGGTTTCAGAATTAGGTAGACAGCTACTATATGTGTACCCTAATGTACAGCGATCATAAAAATCCCAAATAGTGAATGAAATGTATGGATTTGGAACAGTTTACTCATAGGATAAGAGCTCAAGAGGATCGAGTTCGATAGAAATGGATCGCTGTCAACGACAAAAATAAGAGAATAATGCAATTATTTTGTGTGTCTGTGATCTTTCTGTAGTGGAAAAGCAATTTAAAAAGTCCCAAATAAATACTTGACCTGCGTTTACAGAGACTTCTGAGCCAACCTATGTATGATAAGCATCATTTCACATGTCCATTCCCCCGCTACACCTCGCCTTCCCCCAGAGACCTCCGAAAACCAGAGTAAGCTGAGGGCATGAAGCACACTGCCAGTCAACAATTAACTCACATTAGAGGTCTCCCTTGGTGGCAAATCCAATCAGGTAAGGGTTATCAGTGGCTGTCCTGCCTCTGCCCAGCATCACACAGGCTCTTATTGTAAATTCCAACCACCTCTGAAACACACTCGCGGAAGATTTGATTTGCTTCCGCTCTCATCACATTGGCCTGAAAAGCTGTTTTTTCCATAGATTTCAGGAAATACCACAAGTACAGTGTGCATTCTCAGCTGTTGTGTAAAGTGTGTTGGGGCTTAGTGGTGGGCTTTATTTACATACTTTGTGACTTGAATTGGGGCTGTTTTCAGTCTCATGTAGAAGTTGGAAAATCTTAGAGATCCTTAAAAAACCTTTTGCATCTTCCGGTCTAGCAGGTTAAGATAAACCTCTACTCCACCTCCATTTCCTTGAATGCAATCGTGGTTATCCTGTTGTTACTGTAAAAAGCCTTTTAAGGAGGTCAGGTTGGTGTCATTTTTTACTGATGGCTTGGGTCAGAGGGTCAGCCATCCACCAGAGTGGCAGCTGTCATTTGACTGATGACCAATGTCCCTCTTCCCACCAGGAAGTGGAGGTGTGTGCTGGAGGCTGTGGAGTGTGTGGTTAGCTGGCAGGTCAGCGGTGGGTCCAGAGTGGTCTGGCTACAGCCACCACGGAGCTCTCAGGCAGCAGTGGCAGCCCAGAGCACTGACTGATAGTGGGCATTATCATTTGTTAAGTGCCCCCTTCGTCTCTGGTCAGGAACACTTAACACGGCCTGTGGTCACTAAATGCTGCTGGACTGCCGGTAGCAAGGTAAAATATTCATTGTCGCGGAGTGGTGGTTTTCATCTGCACCAACGCTAAAAGCCTGGCTTGGTTTTGTGTTTTTAACCAGGGCCCTAAAACCAGGCCGCACAGGAGTGGCCTTTTACTGGACAATGTAATGGACCTCAATAGAATCTGTGTACCTTACCACACAATCACAGGCATTGAAAAAGATTCAGCCACAATGTAGATGGAAGATCTGTTAAATATAGGGCAAAATATAGAAAGGGCTGTAATTAACAAAAAAAAAGAAAAAAAAGAAATGCCGATAAATGCTTTTGTTCAGTAGATTTGACATGATAAGCAACTATATTTGGCAATTTGCATGCTTGCACTAAAATTGTGCGCTGACATGGGCATGGTTGGCTTTTTGGTTTAAGAGCAGATATAAATATATTTTTATAGGTCAGCAACCTTTGATTTTCCCTTTTTCAGTGAGTCACCTGTGGTGCGCTTACATTTGGAAGATGTTGCCGCTGGTAAACTTCATGAGAGCAGTCATATCTCTGACAGTGGAGGGACTTCCCAGAAGACCCTAGCAGCTTGTCTCCCCTTTGACCAAACCGCGTGACATTTACAATTGTGTCAACTATGCTGAAAAGACTGAGCAAGTGTTCTTTCTCATTTGCTGACTTATTGTTTTGTGTGTGTTTTGGCCACTGTCTGCGACATTGTTGGATGTCAAGTCACAGAGCAGTTGAACAGACCCTCCGTTTTGTTTGGCTTTAATGGGGTTGACAGAGGAGCTCCCACCTGTGGTGAGTCTGGCATTTAGCAGCCCATAAACTCTCCCCTCTTTCACTCTTGCTCTAAGGAGTGCACACACAAACACGCCGCAGTTAGTATCAGGTGCTTGTCTCCATGTGATCTGTTTCCAGTTTCGTCTTCGCCCCAGTTCGGCTGCAGCCTATGGTGTCTGAGCACCACAGAAAAGAGTTAGAGGCGAGAGTGGTTTCTCCCCCAGTCGCCTCAGACTGACTCCCACTCCGGCTCTCGTGGCGAGCTGAGGCCTGGGAATTGTGGGGTTCTGGCTGAGGGGAGCCCTGCCCCCAAGGGTGCTTGGTAGCATACTTGGTCAACCTAGGCGCAGCCTACAGAAGGCTTGAGGCCGAGCAGAAGCCAGGCTGTGGCAGGTGTGGCCATGGGGTATGGGAGGAAACAGCTGCGTGCATAGCCACACACTGCTGCTGCAAGATGCAATGCCTCCTGTGCTCTGCAGAAGTTAACATGGCCATAAAATAATTCATGAATGGAAAGACAGTATTTTGCGATGCTGTTGTTTACTGATGACTCATTGTTTGTGCAGGTGTGCAGATTTATCTCTCAGATGACATGAAAAACCAGGTGTATTCCACACACTCAAAAACTATCACACTCTTACAGTAATACCGAATAAATATCAGAAAAAGAGGAAGGAAAATGGGGAAGAATGTGACTTTCATATCATAATAAATACTTTAAAAGTGTTAAGGAATCCATGCAGGATAAAAAGGCAACTGAATAACATGTAAAGGGTGGCGTCTGTGTTGCCAGTGAAGGACATATTACCCACTTCAATCATAGCCTGCAGAAATGAATATAAACTGAAATAGAGAGCAGAATGGCTTTAAACAACAACAAAAAAAGAGAAATGCAAAGTTGAAGAAATTATTTTACGGAGACATCAGGCACGAGCCAGACGACCACGACGACTCACAGGAGTGAGCTTGCTTTCAGCTGATTTACACAAAATTTGATAATGATCATTTTTCATTAGGCAGTGAAAAAGAAATGACCGTTGACCATTAAAACCTCACTACAAGAGGTCAGGAAGCATCAAATCATTGTAGCGTGACTCCACTAAAACCACTCTGGGAGGCGGTATTAAACCTTTGTGGTTGTTATCTGAATTGGTGAATTTCTCTAATAAATACTTTTACTGAACATCTGCGGTTGATAACTTGTAAATGGTCCACACTCTGCCAACCTCAACACACATACGCACGCACATACGCACGCACATACACATGCACGCACATACGCACGCACATACGCACACACACACACACACACACACACACTCTGCAGGGAGAGAATTTCAGAGTTAAAGACAGGGTGACGTTGCTGTGGTTTGCTCAGACCAGGTGAACCTACGCCACTGTTACCATGACAGTAGACGGACACAGTGACAGCAGAGCTGGTGGTTGGCTCGAATCACGTCAGCGAAAGCTGCTGGTGAACTTAAAATTACCCTCCACACATGTTGTTAAGTATGTACAAGTACTCTGGTATGATCAATATTTCGTTTGACATGTGTTTCCTACAAAAAAAGTTTTTAAAAACTTCCACATTCACCCCCTTATTGAGAAATTCTGGATCACGATGCTAATGCAAACTTTATATTGCATATTAGCAGCGTTGGCTGATGTATTTGTGACGTACCTTATTTAGCTTGCCCGGGGAAAGTTTGAATCTCAGATTTTAGGGAAGTGCACAGACATCTCCCGCTTGGAATGTGAAAACTCTCCAGTGACAAACATTTCACAGATACAAGTCAGTGAAGTCAAGTTCAGACATTTTAGGGGACATAAACATAAGAAAAAATCTTTTTGGAGTGGAGGAGATCTTTAAATGTCAGACAATGCAGAATTTGCTATGAAGGTTGCACCAATAACGTGTTACTGAGAGTGTACAGGATAGTGAAGGAAATGCTACAGGCAATGCCGTACATTTATCAAGTAGCATCTCTGTGCTGCAGACTGACAAATCTACGTTCAATCTGAAATGCTCAAGCATTTCTTATGCTGATTCCTGTTCTGTTCACATGTTTGAAGATATAACAGACGTGGCGTCTGGTCATAGGTGTCACCACTGTCATCACTATGAAGACTACATTCCCACGCTGGCTGATTGTCTACACAGCACAAGGGCCGAGTCACGGTCTTTCTCATGAAACCACGCCGATGGCCATCAAAAAGCCAATAACTTCCTCAGCGAGCGGGCTCACTTCCGCCTTCTGCATGTGGGGACCTGCCGTTACCATGGTTCCCTGGCCGGCGTTTGCGTGCGAGCAACTTAGACAGCCGTCTGGGGTTTCTTGCACACATAACAGGAAGACGCTGGTCATACTTCACAACCGTTTCTCACTTCTGCCTTCTTGATTTAGGGAAGGCTGGGGGAAATGTGCAGACACAACACACAGCGACTGTGAACAGCCATGGAAGCTTACTCCCCCCCTCCAAATAAATTATTATTAAAAAAAAGGTACAGCCAGGGATGTGTAATTGTGATGATTCATTTTCTTAAGCACATCTGACCAAACTGAAAGTAACAACTCTCAGTTAACAGGAAAATATGTTATGTTACGTTGCTTGCTTTGTGTTTGCTTCTTGATTTTATGTTTGATTTTTGATTTTTTTATTTCACCTGCACAACTTGCTTCTTTTCTTTTGTTATTACGTTTTTGCTACTTTGTTTTATTGTGCAAGCAAATCAAATCTCAAAAATCACATTTTTAGCACATCTAGACACAGGAATTTCAAAAGTATTTCAATATTATCATGCCTAATAAAATGCTCATGTAATTATAAGGCAGTATCACCTGCATCTCTCATATCAGGGCTCTCAAATATGTCTGTTGTTTTGTGCGGGAGCTTGTCACTGAGGTTGATCACAGACGTGGGTTTGGAATCAGGTTTGCTTTCCTCATTAGCATAATGGAAACATCCAGCTAATGAGTGAGATGTTGCGACAACCACAAGTGTTGGATGAGGTGATTCATATCTACCTCTCATCTCCACGCTGTTGACCGTTGGCTTTGACAACTTTGCTTGTGTAAACTCTGAATCACTCCGCTATACTTGTGCAGCCTGAAGGAAAAAATCTGGAATGAGACTCGTTCTTTATTATATTTATCTTATCTTATTTATTTTATCAAAGGTCATGGGCCCTCAATGGAGGGAGGGAAACTCCGTGAACTTTTAATATGAAAAGGGTTCTGCAGGATTAGCAATGACAAATATTCCCACACTGATCAACTTTGACCTTTAGTCATTCAGTTGTAGTGTTAAAAGACAACCACAGCTTTCTTGGTTAAAGCACACAAAAAAAGTTTGTGCTTCTCTTAAGAGGAAGGAAATAAGGAAGCTGCTGCAATATCAGGGTGCGAAGTAGGTAGCCAAGTGTAAATGTTAAGCAACCATAAGAGTAGCCTTGGCTGCTCAGTGGCTGTGGGAAAGTGCATAGCATGTCTGTCGCATGGTTAAGTCTTTCTCAGAGCAGCAGAGTCGTCAAGCCACAGAGAGGCAAACTATACAGTAAACTCATACCGGAACCCGTCTGTGGCCTGAACTGTGCCAAGGCAAGTCTTCCCCATGCCAACCTGTCTCTGATTTCACTCAACTACAGAAGGCAGGTCTGCACTCTGCACATAACAAACAAACCCAAAACACATTCACACACACTGAAACCTTTCAGCAGAATTTAAAATCACCTCAGAAAAGAAACTCTAGCCTCTAATATATTTCTATTTTATAAGCAAAAGTTTCAAAAGTTGTGAAAGGTCGCCGACATTCCATCACGAATATTTTATATCAGGGCTTATTAAGACAGAGGATTTGGGTTTCAAATGATGAATATCTCAGTCAAACTAAAAATGTTAATGCATATTTCTTTCTTTCCATAAAGCAATTTTTTTTGTTTGGTTTTTTAAACTGTATCACTGGTTTGACAGCAGCCTAAGGACACAAAAGAGCTGTGAGCAAATATTAGCTTTGCAGTCATGATGTCTTCTTATCGTCATTATGCACACATTAGAGCTGCACCGCAAGATCATTTAAATTGTTAGTTGTTTGGTCTATAAAATGGTGAAAAATGTCATCCAGTGTTTCCCAGAAGGCCATGATGACATCCTCAAAGGTCTTGTTTTGTCCACACCTCAAAGATATTTAGTTTACTGTTATAGAGAAGTAAAGAAGCCAGAACAAAATTCACATTTAAGAAGCTGGAATCAGAGATTTCTTTCCTAAAAAGTTACTCAAACCACATAAACAATCATCAAAATAGTTGCCGATTACTTTAATAGTTGACAACTAATCGATTAGTCTTTGCAGCTCTAGTACAAATATCTTGTACATATCTTGTTTCAATGAATAAACATGTGTAATGTATAGGAGCTTTTGTATGCTACAGTCATATCTAACAGTTTCTTCAGTGGAACAATGGCTCACACACTGCTAGTGATGCAATAGGACAAGTCATTCCCATACGCACATTATTCACAACAGTGATAGCTTACAGAAATATCAGGTGATGTATATAAGGTTGACGTTGCAGTGGAAAAGTGTGTGTGGGTGTGTGGGTTTGTTGAAACCACTTTTAGCTGAACAGCACATCTGGGCTGCTTCTATTACACACTAATATGTGTTTCTCAAAAACCTTTTGTCAATAGTTTCACTTGTGTCTTCTGATAGCTTTAACTGAAAGGAAAATTTAATTTTCCAATCAACCAATGCACAACTGCGTGAGGTCAAATCAGGACTTTGACAATGGCTAAATCTGTGTATTTAATGTGCTTGTGTGCAGCTTTAAGTGCTTCATCTGTGTGACTCAGATAGTGGTTTGTGTGAGGGTGAAGCTGAAGCCTTAAGCTGTGTCGAGATGACTCAATTTAGCAGAACTTAGCCAAGAGTTCTGGGTAGAGAGGTTTGGCTAACCGACACCGTGAGAATGTGGCAACATATGTCCTGTTCTGTGGCAGCGTCAGCCTCGTTTCAGCTCTCTCTCTGTATACGGCGCAAAAAAAAAAGTCATGCTGCTTTAGAAAGTATTTATGAATATGCAAAGATCAAAGTTGTTTGTGGAATATCATGGAGAAGAAAAAGAATCTGCCTTGTATTAAATCAAAAAGAACAGGGTGAGACGTAATTAGATGTTGTCCCGGGTGTGGTAGTGCATCACTCATCAGTAGGAAGCCTAAAAAAGAAAAAAATGGAACTACTCATCAGACACATGTGATGGAGTCATTAGTTGGTGATGTCATGATGAGCTGAAATAGTCACAATCGATATTCTCCAGTTAAGTAATCTGCTATTGTACCACATGATTAAAGCAGATATTTACAGTGTCTTTGAGTCTTGGTGAGCCAAGCTTTATCATACTGCACCCATGTCATGTGCCCACAGACCTGTGCTGTTGCTTTCAAGCCTTTAGGCCGCAACCATATCCACCTCGGGCATCATGTGACACCGTGCCGCCATGGGTCCTGAGCCAAGGCTGCGGGAATGGCAGAGCGCTATCTACTCCCACTCCAACCATCGTTTCCCCTTTGTAGTGAGCCCACAACAAGCTCATGTGGGTTGGAACAGGGCCTTTGATAAAGCCAATGCTACTATATCCTCTGATCTATCACCTACTGCCTGCCACTGTATTTTTATTAACACTTTTATGTTCATGGCATTGCACTATATCTGTGTTTTCACTAAAATTGCATTTTTAATTTTTGTCTTTTTCATCTGTCTTTATTTTGTTTTACTCTCTTATTCCTCACAGCTGTGTCTTTTAAACTTCTTTATTTAAAAATAAGTTTTATGCACTTTTATTTCTCTTACCGTGTCATTGTTAAACTGCATTATGTAAAGCACGTTGAGCTGCCTTTGTGTATTAAATGTGTTAAATATATAAACTAGCCTTGCCTTGCCTTACGGTTATATATTTAAAACATAACAACACAGAGGTTCACTGTGGAGGACAGATGATGCTATGTTGTGTCTGCAGCGTGTTGCATTTGACACATACACAGTTCAAAAATGTATGAAGGGAGAATAAAGGCTCACAAATTGCAAACACATATGCACTCAAGTAGCACTACAGCGGAAACCAAAGCCCCCTAGTCTTGTCACGAAACGCTTGTCAGTCTGTAGGCGATATAGAATAGAATTTATATTCACGTTATATTCACACACACACACACACACACACACACACACACACACACACATATATATATATACACACACACACACACAAGCAGATAGAAATACAGAAAAAAAAAGCAGTTTCTTCTCGGTTGTGTGCGCAGCAAGCAAGCCACCAACCACAACCACAAAGCCCCAGTATGTCAGCAAGCACCTGGCTATACACCCGCTACCAGACAGACAGCAGACACACACACAAATAACAATCTGCACCGAAAGACGCACACTTTGGCTTTTCTTAAGTTCTCCAAGGAAGAAGATGCTAAAAGCACCTGCTCCTTTCCAAGCCTTGCCATATACATCATATATAGGTAGAGCAATGCATGGATCACAGTGGGAGTCTCATAAGCTTTGGTGTCAGCGTGTGTTTACGTGTGTTAGAAGAAGAACCCAGCAACCTCTGAGTCCTATTTACAGCGATGAGCGTGGGAAACATCAGAAGTGTTGTCTCCAAAACTAAGAGATCGTACTAAAGTACTACCACGTGTTACATGTACATGCAACATAAACGTAAATACACTGCTTATCTACTACATCCATCTCCGTATGTGCACACATTAGACAGGATATTGAAAGATCTCATATTTCCTCTCCCAAAGGTGCCACACATTTAGCTACAGGCAGGCAGCTATAGACATACATGGAAAATATATGCTTGGATATCTGCACGCAAATAAACCCAGACACATAAGCTATTGTGTTGGTAGATGGCAAGATAGATTCAGTAGATACAGTTACGAATTACGTTGTACTTTCTGTTTAGAGGTAAACTCAAAAAGAGGCATAGAAGCACATCCAAACCAAAGAGGGTAGGTGTGAGTTGAAAGTGAGCAGATCATGAAATAAACAAATAAATAAATAGCTGGCACACTGCCGGGCTCCAATGTCCACTCATTCATTGCACCTAAGTGACGTTTCGAGCGCAACTTCTTTTCATCAGACTAAAAAAAACAGGAAAACGACCTCCCAGCTCCTCATTTATGATTGCTGCATATGAACAGAAATGTTTATAAAGAAAGCAAAGTCTGGTCTTCATTGATTTTTAAATCATATTTGAGAATGAGTATAGATTTTTACAATGATTTTTTATTTTTATTTTGTGTGTGTTCGTGCATGCGTGTGTGTGTGTGTGTGTGTGTGTGTGTTGCTATATGCAGGAGACAAGCAGAAGGAAGCATTGCCTAAATTACTATACAACTCAGCGATTACAATAAAAGTGCATTTAATCCAAAGCTACAGCTTCAACAGTAAAAATGCTGTTTAGTCATTTTATTAAACTAATTCACAATTCATTTGGAATAATGAATGTGTTTCACAGTTCTTAATCATCCATCACCAAAATTACCTTTTCATATTTTTTTTGCAGTGGTGTAATGTAACTAAGCATATTTACTCAAGTACTGTGTTGAAGTACACATTTGGTGATTTTGAATTATAATGTTTGTGATGAACTGAAGGATGAAGTGTTCCTTTATGTCTTTGCTCCACTGGTTGCAAAAAGAAGTCCAATTGTATAAGTCTATCAGAAAACAACCTTACTGCTCACTTGATTTAGTACATCAGTAAACATTTTCTTTTTCTCATTCGCTAGTTTTAAGTCTTTTTCAATACAGCATAATGTTAATTTAGTAAATTATGGTCCCATTTAGATTAGAATAAACGATAAAGCAGCTTTAGGGCGGGGCTACCTTGTGATTGACAGGTTGCTACCACGCTGTTGTCCAGTCTGAGGGCTCTCCGTGTTTGCGTCTTACACTTTTAACCCTTTCACAGTGTGTTTACAGTTCCCGAAAGTTAATTGTGACATTTTGGTCGCCTAAAAATGTCATGTTCAGTGTTCCAAGACGGTGACAGGCAAAAAAAACGGCAAACTTGAAGACCGTAGTCCACAAACCAGTGGGTGAGGTCATGGTGACTACGTCCACTTCCTATATGCAGTCTATGTGATAGCATTGTACCAGTGGTATCTTTCAGTGTGTGCTGTCACTCAATCTATAACACCATCCCAATTCTACTTACTACAGTTCTATGAACTAATTGTTCTCTCTTATTATTGACCCTTTCTCTATGAACCTTTGTAAGAATATAGCTCAGGTTTTTCAGAAAAGTTGATAGAAATAGCATTTCTACGAATGTTATCTATTACTGGCAGTGCCAACACAGTGACTATTCATTACATAAGATGTATTTCTGTTTTCATGAAAGTAGGTGATCTTTATCAGAAGCAAGGGCATCTGATCAAATCTGCCTGTTTTGTAATAATGTGATGTTTCATACCAGATCAGTCATTACACAGGAGATGCCTCCCTAGCCAGTCCATTCATCTGATGTGAAAAAGTAAAAAAGTGCGTATATCTCCATACCAAATCAACTAGAATGGCTTCTTGTTGGACTGCTCACTGGAAATCCTGACACCAAGACCCATGACAGTGGGCCTCTGCAGCAACCATGTCTCCGCTTGTTACTGCTAGAATGGTTTCATCGGCCCTTTGGGTTGCACATTTCTCGTAGTGTTAGCATGTGTAAGCTTTTCACGTGACTCGGAGGCCTTCAGAAACGTCACATTATTACAAAATATGCAGATCTCCTACTTAGCCTTTTTGATGCACAGGTATTATCACAAGCTTCATACGTAACGCTTTCCTTGGCTTTCCTTTTCAAAGTCTCTAAGTTTCTCTTCGTGGTTAAGAAGCTTCAGTATTTTGAAAATGCAGTGGTAATATTGATCCAAAAACATCATATATATGAGTAAACTAACAGGCAACATTATACTTACTACTGTAATAACTACTTTTACTTTTGATACTTTAAGTAGATGTTGCTGATAATACTTACATACATTTACTTAAGGTTCTGAATGCAGGACTTTTAGTTGTAGTGGAGTATTTTCACATTTGAAAAAACATTGCTACAGATACAAATCTTAAAACAGTCACAAATATATATTAAAATTTTCCAAAAGACCCAGCAATTTTCTAAAACAGCTTGGCTGTTTAGTGTTTTTTCTGTCTCAAACAGAAGAAAAAGTGTATTTCTTTGGGACTATTTTCAGTGGGATTTATTTAAAATATACGACAGTGCCCATGTTCATGGTAATGAAGGAACATGTCACCCAGTGCAGAAGTGTGACTCATTGCTGTGCTCTTAGACAACAATGAAGATCTATGGCACAGAGAAATAAGCAGCATTTAGCTACACAGACAATACTTGTTAGTAGGATCAATTCACTGTTGGTGTGGCCACAGAGATGGAGGCAATTCCTAGTGTCCAATTGGATTTTTTTTTTGTCCTACTTTTCCATGCTAAAGGTCAGGTACGCAGTAAGTGACATTATCTGCAGTTGTTGAGGGGCAAGTTTGTGGCCAAGGGCATTGTGGGGCATTTGTGGGACATTTCTTCATGCAAATCACAACCAGTGTGCAGTGGTGGTTTACAATGCATGGTGTTTTATAAATAACTACTTTCTTGTACAACACGTATTTCCAAATGTTTTTCAGAGGAGGGATTGGACCCATACGTACTGGTGATCCATTCAATCTGTGTTTCCCCCTGTGAATAACACGGCTGTATGCAAATACCTGAGGAACCGCATTCATATCAAACATCAGTCTGAGCAGGAGATTCATTAGCAGCAGTCTCAAGGTGCTCTTTGACTCTACAGGCACTATGTAGCATATATGTCTTTAAACTGGAGGGAGAGCGGTGTGAGAGGCTGAGTAAAGCTGGTTTAGGCAGTATACCTAATCTGCTGGTGTGCACCCCTGAGCCCCACCAGTCATCCAGCCTGCCAGTGAGTCCGGGGGGCCTGGGATGCATTAGAGGCCGGGGGAGAGGCCGCCCTGAGTGGCCTTCATTAGGAGCAGCACACCCCCCCCCTCACACACACACACACACACACACACTCCCCTCCCACAAAGGAAACACTGTACGTCTCCCTCACAATAAAAGCCAGCCCTGGATCATAGATCAGACACATGTAGCGTCTGCTGAGTCTGGTTCTTGACTAGTGAGGAGGGCCCGCCAGCGCCGAGGGATTCAGACTCAGACACACACACACACACACACACACACAGCGCGCATTGCAATGGATGACAAAGAGCAATGACCTCCAATATTAAAGAGCACAGAGGATGAACAGGGAGACAGGGAGAGACCGGGAGACTTGTGTGTGTGTGTGTGTGTGTGTGTGTGTGTGTGTGTGTGTGTGTGT
>CALSCE010010956.1:4511141-4529246 GCA_943593645.1 Bovichtus variegatus
CACACACACACACACACACACACACACACACACACACACACACACACACAGAAATCAGTGATGGTTAAAAAGTGTGGTTTTGATGCTGCCCATTAGACACATGGAGTCACACACACCTTTAACCTGTTGATAATGAAGTGGATAAATATCTGGTTCACAAATACAGTAAATTGACTAGTTTACTTCACACAATGCATATGTATTTTCATGTGGCACAACAAAATTGCCTATTAATTAAGTTTGGCATGTTCATTAATACAAATAAAGCATTAACGTTTCTCATGTTGTTGTTTTTAAGATAATAACTAATAAAGAAAATTATAATTTGAATAGTAGAGATGATTTTTCATAAGTTTCAGATGTAAGCAAATAATAAACCGCACTAACAATTTGGTCAAACCTGCTGTCTTTTCTTGTTTCTCACAAACAGTTAGTCATGTGTTATCATGCCGCAGACTCTCATGTTATCTCTCACATGCTCCCGTTGTTACTTTGTCTGAATGAGATTGAACAACAAACACTCAACTGGGTACATGTTGTCAAAGTACATTAAGAAGTTTGAGATACTTTACTTGAGTATTTTTAGTGTATACTACTTCATACTTTACAACATTTAAGAGTAAACTTTTTACATTTAAACTTGACATTTTACTCCACTGCATTTATTTGACAGCTACAGTAACTAGTGGCTTTTCAAATACAAAATGGAAATAACAAACATATGATCATCTTATAAAATCAAATACATTGCTATTGATTAAACTACCCAACAGTATGTACACATTACACATGAAATGTATCGGTAATAATAATTACACTTTGTTATATATGATAATATAACAATGAAAGGGGGGATTCTGCAGGCATTATGAATGCTTTTACTTTCGATCATTAGAGTACATTTTGATGATAATATTTCAGCACTTAAATGTATTCTAAATGTTGGGCTTTAACTTGTAATAGAATATTTTTTCATTGTGCTATTGCAATTTTTGCGTAAGAAAAACGTGCTTAATACGTCTTTAAAAACAGTGTAACCAGGCACCTGACCTCTTCATTTACATCTTAAATTGCTACAGAACTACTCTAACTGAGTTGAGCCTCAATATCACTATTTATAGTTTGCAAAACGGCCCTTGAATGCACACTGGACATATGACTGTTTCATGCAGCAACACATGCTCACACGCACACAGTGTCTAAGTTAACCACGATGCATCTGCTGGAGAGGAACATCCTGCCCCACACAGACGAGCAGGCTCGTCTGTCACATCCAAAAACCCACGTCTGAACCACAGGAAATACGTATGCGCACACTCAGAGACACGACACATGCACAGGTAATAAAACATGGTGAGAGTAGAACTCTGACAAACTAACTGCAACCCTGCAAGGCGAAACCCTCAGCTACGCAGAAAATGTGCATTTCACATTCCAGCGGTAATGATCAAATAGTGAAAAGACATTGCAACGTTGCAGCATTCCACCTGTGTTAGCTCAAAAGATCCTGATGATGCACTGAGGTCATCGGGATCAGTTGGGTTTGTGGCAATACCATGGTCTGCTCTATTCTGGTCTGGCTGGGGCTGAGCAGTGTGTTGGGGCATTTGGGGTAACTGAGGTCTCGGGTTTACGGGTGCTTTTATGTGAGGCTGCAGCACTTCATCCTCCAGCTGCTCCGTTGCCATGATGTGGTGCCTCTGTGTACCTCAGAGCTGAGTGTAAATTTACCACTCTGGTGAAGACAAGTGGTTCGCAAAACACACAGGCCCAATGTGATAAGCATTGTGAACCAAAACATGATAAAACCAGACGGAGTGTTTCGTTTGTTTTGTCACTCGTCTTCCTGATTTGATTTTCAAGGTATTAGCAACTGAATGGGATGCACATTTATCAGCCAATATGTCACACATGTTGTATCTTATCGCCAACACCTGAAAGCAGTGTTATGTTAAATGTTAAAAAAACAGAAAAGGGTACAGAGTAAAACCCAGACTACTAAAACCAGTTGACCCCAGAATTTAGAAATACTGTTCTAAAGAAAGACATAAACCACCTCCATCTAAGGTAAGAAAAACTATGTATATCATTTAATTAAATAAAGGAGCTGTATTTTACGTTTGCTCGGAATAAATAGAAGAACTTGGAACTTGCTGCACAGAATTAAGCAGCTGGTTGAACGTATTATTGCGAGCCAACTCTTAAAAAAGTTACCTGGCTGCCTTAAAATACCTTACATTTTGATATTGGTGCAACTGTTCTATCATGTTAAGTACCAGAAATCAGATATAAGTGTAAAGAATTGGATAGTACTATATTTTAAGTTGAACCAGCTTGTATGTTTTTACAGTGTGTATAGATCAAGCATATTCTGTTTTAATAAGCACTGAGACTTACTTCTTGTTCGCCTAACGTTATGCGCATCTACATTAATGCCTATCCATAGATAAATATTTCTATGATTTTTTTAGCTACCACTACATTACTGGAAAATGTAAATTCTTAATCAAGATGCACAGATTACAGATTGAACACCGTCATTTAAATATAGAAATAATTCTGAGTAAAGACTGCTGTGATGTGACTGTTGTATTTATGTTGCTCTGTGTTTCAAAAGCTACACAGGAAGAACTATTTGACGGCCATAAATTGTCGACTAAGCCTAAAGAGCACATCGCCAGGTTGTGAAGGTTTTGAATCGACCTGCTGTAAAGGAAGCTGGATGCTCGGTCTGTGTGTTGGCACAGTTTCTGAATAACAGGAAGAGCTTGGGTGAAGGGGGTAGGATGGAGGGTTTACTCCCTGTAAACATGGTAAAGTTGTCTTTAAGAGCTGCAGCAGGTGCCAGAGGTGCAACATTGCAGTGAAGGAACCCGGCAGCTGCCACGATGTTGTGCACGTAATCAAGAACTTCAATTTTATCCGTCCTCACGCAGCTCATCTCTGATCTTTGGGCCTCATTCAACAACCGTTCTTAAAAGAAATGTCTTCCTAAAAACTCCCTTCATGAAGATTCTGACATTCACTAATGTTTACTTATTTGGGATTTGCTCTTATGGAAGAACAGACCCTACGCACACTCGGGATCACACTTACGCACATTTGAGTGCTGACTTGTTTGTGAAAAAATTATTTGTTACTGTATTGTATAGTTGTATATTATAGAATTTAAATTACAATATTGTTCTTTTTAGCATTTATTGCATTTTTTCAAATAATTATTTTCATTATTTTATAAAGCATTATGGTCTTTGAAATTAAATAGACACTACACTAACACTTCAACACCAAACGAGTAATGGCATCCTTTTTTTGTGTTATTTTATATCCACTACTGACGTTACTAAATATGATTGTTTTTGGTCCAGTTTTTCACCCTCTGAAGACTTTTGTTTGGGTATTCTTGACTTCTGTGTGTGCACGCGGCCCTACAGTCTCATTCCCTTTTAATGCTGATTGGTGGGGCGTTAACCTGCGAATTAGGATCAACTGGCTTTTATTTTCAACTTTTATTTCCGAGGACTGTGGGATTCATCATCTTTATCACATTTCTCCATAAATATCCACGTTGCAGTGACACAGCTGTCCTGTCATGGCCCATCGTAGCCTTACAGTTGTCTTGGTCCTACCACAGGTTACTGCATGTAGTGCTCCACAGGAACTCTGGGATACGGCCTTCTCAGTGTGTGGCGACACGGCGCTCCCACTCCCCTCCGCTCTGTGTGGTTACCACAGTCAAGTCTCCATGTCTGCTGGAGCCAATAAATAAATAATGGGCCCGGTGATCACTTCCAACCGTGATACTGCGCGCTAAAACCACTGCATCTGGGAGTGCCTCGCTCACATTGACAACAACAACATAGACACACACATGTTGACACACAAACAGATCAATGCTGGGACAGTGAACTCGTTTCTCATACAGCCGCGACTTTCCAAAAAGTTAGATCTCTTTAGAATAACGGTTTCCACCCCAGTTTATTTCGAATGTGACAAGTTAGGATTTTTTTTTCTCCATTTTTTATATTTTCGTTTTTTGTTTTGTGGCCGATGTTTCTAAAAAGGGAATTAGCTTGAGAACTTCCAGAAGAAGACTCTCTCCTAAAAGTGTCCCGTATCAATATGAGTTACATGTAAACTTTCATGTAAAGTCAATGGGGACTCTTTCAATCTGTTTATAACTCAAATATGTGCAACGTTATAAATAACAAGAACAGACTACGAGTATGGTGTACTGAAGTGGACAGGAACATCAGTCAGTAGAATGAGCAGTGTAATATAATTAGAGGGAAATGGGCAGTATGAGGTGTGAGTGAGCAGGTAGGACATTGGACCCGTGTATGCAGCCCCCAAAAAACGGGCTCCCATGGCCTATCCCAGAGGCAGGCAGGACCATGGTGTTTGATGCAACGACGGCCACTTCATTATAAAAGCCTCCTCAAGTCCCACGCTGCATTCCACGTTTATAGGGAACATATGGGGAAGCCTGCAATTTTTAGACCACAAAATAAGCCCCTTTGCAGCTGGACGCACGACCGCATTGGGTCCTTTTTGCCTCGCGAGCCACACCCGAGAGGCGTAGGACCACTGACAGTGATTAAACCACCACAGTTTTCTCAGCAAAACAGGAGTTATATTAAGCTTAAATACAGGGGCTTGATAAACAAGGCCTGGGCAGGGGAAAAAAGAATTGAGTGAAAGACAGCCACAATGATCTTCAGACTATTTTCCTCTTACGGTCATGGGCAGTGCAAAGCCATGAGATACATTTCAAAACATGAAGCAGATGTTTACCTAGACCAAGAAGAAAAAACACAGAGCGGGCTGAGGACGGAGAAAAAAGGCCTCGACTCAAGCGCTTTCTTCAAATGTCAAGGTTTGGACTGCACTACAATGGAGCCAATTCCCGTTCTTGCACAATGCTGTGGGATTGTCCCGTATTTGTTTTGCTTTTCTCTATTCCTCATTGAAAATCCACATGCAACGTCTACCACCACAAATGGACAAAAATAAGGAAATTGACAATAATCTGAAACAGTCTCGTCTTGTGAAAACGGCTAGCAGAAAAATATACTACGCACTTAAATTAACTCTAAAAAACAAAACAACATGAATTATTACCAGCAACAAGTCACACTTGCACATATACATGCACGTAAAAATGATTATAAACTGAAACCAGCACTCTGCACTCTCGACCATCCTGTTTTCTAAACAAACACAGATGAGAGCAGAAGCCAGCAGAGACCCTCCACTCTGAATGTAGCATAAAAAACTAGGTTGCAAATGTCTTATGACTAGGGATCAGATGATATAGGATTTCATCACAGAAACACTCACAATAAGTTAATCATAGTGCATTTCTATTATTGGGATAATCGTGAATCTCCTCACATGAGTGACTTGAAAAAGCTGTCCAGCCCCCTGGTATGGTAGGGAAGCGAAAAACAGAGCCTAAAAAAAACCAAACTGGAATCATCAAAATATTTGTTTCCTAACTAAATGTAAAGTAAAGAGATTCCAGTATGTTTTAGTGCATAACAGTTTAAAGCTTATTTTGATGATTATCAAGATAATATTGTGAATCCCAATTATTTTGGCCAAGATAATCGTGACATGAAATGTATATCTTGTCCCATGCCTACGTAGTAAACTAAAGAATCTTAAAAAGGATTGAGCACAAAGGCTCAGCCATCATGTCCGTGGCCTTGCAGAGAGCAGTGTTTCCCTGTGGGCCCGTATGAGAGCAGTACCTCTTGTTCAGCAGAGAGTCACACAGCTGTAATCTGTCCCTGGGCTGGCAGGCCGGGGCCGAGGCCATGTCGGGAGGCAGCAGAGGTGTGAGAAGAGGAAGCCTCGCTGTGTGTGAGGTTAAGTCAGAGGCCTTTAGTGGCCGCGTGGACGGACTGATAAAAGCCCTGGGGCCGCGGCTGTGGCCTCAGAGTTCGGCCACACTTGCCGACGCGCTGTGTCATTTAGCCCGCGCTGCCGCCTAACTCAACGGCAACTGCTCATTTACAGGGCAGTGCGGGCTACCAGGAAGAGCGGCAAGCTCTCTCTCACATACACACACACTCAGAACATGGTACTGTATATAAACATACAAACACATGCTGTGGTCCATGCAGCACTTTTGTCCAGCAATTAGCAGAGGACGTAGTTGGCTGACAACCATAGACAAAGCAGTTTGAAGGAGTAACAGAACCATGCACACACACACACACACACACACACTCACGCTCAGACACACAGGTTTCCAGGGAAAGCAATTGGGTCACATGAGTGACCAGACGGTGGTTTGGGTCTGTTGTCCCATGGCCAGACATGGTCAGTGTGTCACTGAGAGACAGGAGAAAGGAGAGAGGAAGTGTGGATACCACAGGTTTGCAAATGCCAGTGATTTGTACACACACACATACACACACACACACACACACACACACACACAAACACACACTCTCAGACACACACAGAGAGAGGCAGTACCACAACAAACAGTTATTCTTTCTCTCAGACTGACCATTTATCACAATTTCTGTATTATTCTGAAGCAATATGAATAATTTTCTGTTTTCCCACAACTACAGAAGAAATGTTCAAATAAATAGCAGAAAGGGTACAGAAAAAGAAAAGGCAATAATGCTATGAAGTTACATCTCAGGCTGATACTGCATGAGTAGAAAAAGAAGGTAAAAAGTGTGAAAACCACAATCAGGTTAAATCGCTTTGCATTTTCACAGGGGAAAAAGACTACACTAAGCCACAAATACTGACTTTTTTTTGGGGGGGGGGGGGGGGTTCATATTGCACATGTTAAAAATCTCAAAATCTTTTTTAAAAGTTAAGGTTTGAAAGCAAAGCCAAAAGAACTTAAATAATAGTATTAGGTGGCATGTTTATATTAAGGTGAGTTAAATATAAAAAGATTTTAAAAAAGAGTACCAAAGGAAGAAAAACTGTACATGAGTGATGGAGGATATAACCTGAAGATATTGAAAAATAAGAGTTGCTCAGCAGTGCTGCTTCCAAGGAGGCTAAGATTATGATACTATCAAGTGGTAAAGAAGGGTGGAGGATTTTCAGGCCCAAAACCTCCAGCTCTTACTAACACAGATGTGCTGTGAGTAAAACTAGCACAGGACATACATATACAGTCAAGAACAACATGCTTAGTTTTGGACTGACAGTTCCTGCCTCCCAGCAGCGACTAAAGCCGGACTGACAGTTCCTGCCTCCCAGCAGCGACTAAAGCCACAGCTATCTCTCATTTTCTCTTTCTACTCTTCTCATTCACTCCTGTCTTTTGTTCTCTCTCTGTTTGGCTTAATACATTTGAATGCCTCTGCAGCTCCTCTGCAGTGGTTTCAGTGCTCTCTGCAAACCTCAGTGAGCCACATTGGCGCAGGCCGCTGCCTGGTTTGAACTCAAAAGAAAATAGAATGTTTCCAAAACTTGGACGACCAATCAAAAGTGAGAGTAAAGACGACGAGTCAGAGAAGGAGAAGCATGGAAAGTTGAAAACCGATGCAGAGAAACCAGAGAAAAAGCAAAGACGATATGAGCAGAAGGGAGGGAGGGGGGTGAAGGAGGGTGGGAGGGAGAGGCCCGGTGACCTCACGTGACATGTGACGTGGGCTCCACCACTCACGGAGGGGAGTGTGTGTGTCTGTGGAGGATGGCGAAGAGGATGCAGATACACTGTGGCTTTTAGCCTTTTACTAGCATTGACGCTCTAGTCAGGCCACCACCATCGTGGAAGAGAAAAAGAAAGACAGACCACGCTACCAAGCTAGCTGGCTAACCTCAGACCCTCAGCCCGCTGCGTGACAGAGGACCACAAGCCCAGCCCTCGCCGCCGGCCTGCGTCCACCACCCGGGCTCTGTTCAGTGGGCCTCCTCTCATCTCCAGCCCTGGTGAGTCCACCTCGACACCTGGAGACACAAACTGCTTAAACGGTTTCTCTCTCCCTCTGACCCTCTTCTCTCCACTTCTCTCTCAAATGTCTCCCGGTGCTGCTGCTATAACACATGCTGCTGCTCTCTCTGCAGGCTTGTGGCTTAGGATTCCTGCGGTAGTCACAAACCCTAGATTCTTGGTTGCAAACGGTCTCAGAGCTCCAGGAGTTTTGTCCTCTCCGCTCTGCCTCCTTCTCACTCTTCTCTCACTGCGTTTCTGTGTTTTTTCTCGTCCAAGGTCGGTGGAGATCGACTGCAGCGCGGGCTCCTCACTGTTCTGGCTTCCCTGTCATGGCATCAAACAGCATCTTTGACTCCTTCTCCAACTACAGCAGCAGTCTACTCAGAGGTGAGTGCTGATCCTTCCCTCAGCCACCCCCCTCCCCCCCACAACCCCTCCCTCCCACCACCATCCCACCCTCTCTCCACTTTTGAATATGCAGCTTTGTCAGTTTGACAACTTGTTTCTTCTTATATAAAAAAAAACACATTGACATCAATTGTTAGAGGTGTGTGAATGCATGTATCTCCCTGTCCACACACACACTGACATGTGCTAAGGGAGGATCTGATTTGCACGGTAGCCCTCATCTAGTGGACTGATATGGCCCTTAAATGCCTTTGCCTCTGCGCTCCTGTGTTTTCTGTAGGCTTGATGGAGTAGCGCCATAATGGGATTCTCACCACAGACATTCATTATCAAGTGAAACTCGGCGCTCTCTCTCACTGCGAGAATACGAGCTCAGAGGCTCCATGTGACTGGGCCCTTTACTGGAACACGCCAATACAATAAAAGAAAAAAGAAAAAACAACAAACATATTAGGCTCTCTCGTTCTGCTTTACTTCCAGGAGGTACTTTTGGTCTGTGTGGTGAGGTGAGTGCACTATAGTTGGCGAAGCTCAACGGCAGGCTTAATGAAGAAGCCATTTGTTGCCATGGCAATTCCAATCAGACAGCTTTTACTTGCAAACAGTGGAGCTCTCAAAAGTGTAAAAGTAGAAGAAGGTTGAAACTTTTACCTGATTCTAACTAGAATAGCTTGTTGAGTTTATTCCTGTAAGTGATGATAACATGAAGTAGTCCTAGAAGTTGTTAATATGGTGGCGTCCCGGGGACTCGGTTGTTCCCACTGTTCATCACACAACCACTGAGACAGCCACTGAGAGGCAGCAGAAAAAAACCTAAATCTCCTTCCCAATTAAGGCCTTGTTGCAGTTTAATTACAAACAGCCGCAGGAGAAGCACTACCAGCTCCTAATTGTTTGCAGAGTATATCTTAAAATCTCTGGAGCCTCACACACACACACACATACACAGAGCCAGACGGACAGTCACACACACTCAGTACATCTGCGTCTCACATGAGAACAATCGTCTGATATCCTCAGTGGGACCGCAGTGACAGGGGATGATGTTCCAGTGTTCTCACAGCTTCTACAGACACCCAGGCATTTATAGCTTCCTCCTGAAAAGGCTCAAGGCTTTTCACCCCCTTTTCTATCACCGCTGGATCTGCATCCTTTTATCTCGTCACTGTTTACAGATCAGTGTGTCACTGACTCCAGGTTTCACGCATGCCACAGATCAGGCTTTTGAGCCGTTTCAACCTCTAACGTAATGTGCATTCTGGGCGCCTGATTTAGATTTTTCTCCCAACAGAGCAGCGAGACTCGATGTGAGACAGTAGGTCAGGAGGGGGAAAAAGAGACAAGCATTTAAAGCTGTAATCATCCATTGGAAATCATTAGTAAATATGCAATATCCTTTTACAATTCGCTCTGTCAGGAGACTGAAACATAACTGCAAGAGAACAAAGGCCTAGAGTCATTAAATACTCCGGTTCAATCTGAAAGCATTTCAAATCGGGACTACCTCATGTAAGCAAAATACCCAAGTGGTTAGTTTAACAACTTGCATTACACAGGCAAAGCAATTTGGCAAGTTCTCTTTTTTTAGACTCAAATCAAACTGAAATTAAGAGGAACGGTACAGAAAATCAAGGAGGCTGTTAAATGTCTGGCTTCCCCAGGCTCTGACTTTAATACCGTGCGACATGAAGCTTGTGGAAATAATGTATTCATCTCTTCAGAGGTCAGGAAATACTGCTGTAAGCAACATTTCCGTCATTTGACACAGTCAAAAATGACACAAAAAGAAAACAGACTCACAGATTATTTTGTAATTATTAATTTGTAAATCACTTATAAAAATGTGTTTATTCTAAAATGATTTGGATATTCAACATCTTTTTATTTTTATTTTATCAAAGTATCTTGTACTTTGTGATTAAAACACATATTCCAAACATCAGCCCAGCACAAACACTATCAGTCTGTATTGAAGGTGTTATGTTGGTAACTGTTAAACATTTCAGACTATCTCTGCAGACAGAGAACACATGTAAGCATGTGATGTGCAACATCAGATGCACTTCGCGTGAGAAGCGAGAAGATGCCTCACCTCAGAAACCTCAGTTCTCCGCTCAAGCTCAGGGAGACAGACAGACACACACGCACGCACACATGCACACACACACGCACACGCACACACACACAGTGTCACAAAGAGAACAGACAGAGCAGCTGTCGTTCTCATGGCGTCCAATTTTTTATTGAGCACAAGAAAAAAAGCTAATAGTCTGACAGTTAGTACGTTCTTGGAGAAAGAAAGAGAAAATGAGATGGAGAGCTTTGCGTCAACGAGGCATTAATCTGATGCAGACTCACAGTGCTGCTGCAGTTCACTGATAATAACCACAATGAGGCTATACACCTGCTAAGCCTCACAAAGCAGCACCACTATTTAACCAGAAAGCAGCATTTCTGAGACCCTTTCTTTTTTTTTTTTTTTTTAAAGCAATAGGCTCCAAAAAAAGCACCGGACTTTCCCCCTGTGAAGCAGAATTGTATAAACTTTACTGAGTTTTCCGACCCGGACATATTGGCAGTGTTTGCATCAGGTGGGGTACCTGGTTTATAGCAGCTGTGATTGGGCCTGTGTGGTGGGTCATATCCTTGGCTCAGTCTCTGTCACCGCATTTCCCTCCACTTGGAAAGGCTGCCGTTTTCCCTGCAGGCTGTTTTATACAGGGGTCCGTTTTTTTTTTTTTGTGTGTTACGCTCTTGGGAGCCAGCTCCCTTTGTGGCAGAGAAAAAGGCCCCTGGTTTATTAGGGTGGGAATGGTTTTTATATGTTTGGCTTATTGCGCTGCATGAATGGAAGTGAGGGCTTGTGTGTGAGAAACGCGCCTTGCCTCACCACAGTTGTAGCGAGGTTATTTCGGAGGATTCCGGGAGGTGGTTTGGTTTGTTCGACAAGTTTCTGGAAGGGAAAAGCCTGAGAGACACATGCACAGTGAAAAAGAGAGACACTTTAAATGCATCTAAATGAATCACTCACAGGGGATAAAACTCGAAAAGAACGTAAAGCTAAGAACCGCTGACAAATAAAAAGGCGATATACAGTAGCGCAAAAAAGAAAAAAGGGCTATAAATGTGACAGAACGCTTGGCTGGCGATGGCTGGTGCATTTATTAATAACAAAGTCATATGGTGAAGATTTTCCCCCCTCGTCTCTTAAATTAACATGCTTGATTGGAGTCCATTCAAAACCCTGCTGAGTGTGAGGCCCCTGAGTGACGCCAAAACATGAAGACTGGCTGAGCGGGCTGAAATCTGTAACCAGATATTAAGAGTTTCAATATTTTAAAGTGAAAGCAAATAATAGAAAACTCATGACAGCCACAGAGCGCCGAAGTCCTGTCTCCAATTTAGCAGAGTATAATATCTATTTATAAAACTCTGAAGGCATATTGGATAGAGGGAACGCTCTGGACTTGATTAGGGCTGTAAACGTTTTTGGAGGCACTTATTTACTTTTTGGTCCGTCTCGCCGTTTTCACCGTCTGTCAACGCGACTTTATGGGGAACACTTTCAGGGGTTGCCAGCAAGATGGCTTCCAGGTAGAGCATGCAGAGGGGCATGCTGATTATGTGGTCGACTAATCCCAAAACCTGCCTCCGCCCTCGTACACTTTTGACTCCAAATCACCATGCTCGGCGTTGCGTTGGTCAAGGTTAAAGTCGCGCTAAGTGTAGTAGTAAATACAATTTTCTGGTGGTCGATAAGCAACCACAGGGGCCAGATTCTTTTCAGCCAATCTGATAATATAGATTTATGCTGTACAGGTTTCTCTAACTGGGGGGAAAAAGTGTACTTAAAGGTTGAGCAACTTCTTTCAACAAACACTCCTGGACGGGGTGGGGGTGCTTCTGTAATTCTACTAGAAAATAAACTGTAGGTGAGTTGACTTTGAAGCAGCATCCAGCGAGGAGCGAATGTGATCTGAGCCTGGTGTCGGGCCAAGCAGGCAGGGAGAATACTCTGCGTCTCGGCCCACAGTTCATCTAGAGTTGGTCTGCATGTTAAACTCTGTGATCTGATGGCAGCTGTGAGAGCAGTGAACTCAGTACGCTGAACACTTTTACTGAAACTATGTACGATAGTCCTATGATATGATAATTCATATGATAATTAAAGAGTGGCAGTAGAAAATAATTAGTATGAAGGATGCAAAAAAAAAATGTCTGTAAGAGGAATTCATAATGTCTAGACTGGGTCCGTCTGACATGAAAAAGAAATCGAAACAGGAACTACATGCTGGCAGGAAAATATGCAGACTTTAAAAAATGCTTGCGTAATTGGATAACGAGGTGGAAATAATCACAATATAAAATTCTTTCGGTTGATTTTTAAAAAAGTAATGCCCAGACCGGATGAGGCTCTTCTATTTCTATGACTCATTTCTTTATGGTTAATTTGCTTCAGTTATGAGCTGATAATATTTTATAGAAACCCTTACGTTAAAAAGATTAAACCCACATCCGTTATTAGACTCTTCATGATCTCATTCGTCCTGCATGGTGGATGACTAAATGAAAGAAAAGCCTTTCTCGCAATTTTCTGTTTCTTAATTTTGTTTTAAACCTACGCCCTAAACCACAGGCCAGCCCCACAGCTTATTACATGGTAAGGCTGGGGTTGCAGAAAAAACACAAGTATTGTTGTAAGCTAATTTATGTATTATTAACCTAAATTTATATAGGGGTTTAGGGTTTATTTGCTTGCAATTTTCAGCAAAGCTAGAAATAAGGCAAACAAATGAAAGTAAAATCTGAAATAAAACATTTGTGTCATCCCAGGTTCAGTTTGTTTTCAGTGACTCTGGCTACAATTAGAGAGTTGTGACCTGAGTTTGACTCAGATGAAGAAGACTTATTGTTTAGACCCCTCCCTGTAGCGTTAAACAGATGTTGTCAACAATATCCTTTCTGTTGCAGTAAGAAGGAGAAAAGGCAACTGCCTGTGACTAAGCACAACGCCGATTGCTGTGCACTTTTGTTTTTAGCATTACAGTTGCTTTGTAAGCCACAAATTACTTTAATGGGCGGGCATGGGTCTGGTCGGCAGCACATAAAATGACTCAAACTTATGGAGATCCCACATGTGCAGAAACATATCAGCAGACATTTACTTTACTTACTTTACTTTTTTTTTTGCATAAGATGGAACACAGGAGGAACAGAGGGTTTTATTTTATCATGTGTGAAGATTTAGCAAAGATCTAAGGCCCAGAAGAACTCTGTCACCATCAAAGGATTAAAAGGAATGTTTTTCACAGGCAAAATATCCTTCCTCCAGACTGAATCTTCACGTCATTATGTGCAACTTTAATCATCCTCAAAACATCCTTATAGCCTATCCCTCTTCCCATAAGCAATAAAGAAAAGAAAACTTAATTACGGTGGAGGAAAAATGCAGATAATGATAGGATGTGAGAAGCTGCCGGCTATGAAATGTTTTCTGATTCTCTATTTTCCTCTATTTTCCCAGAATGTTTTTTTTCTCAACTTGTTTACATACAGTTAATTGTCGTTGCTGCAATAAAACATGTTTTTGGGTTGCTTCTTCCCTCCCCTCAAACATAACTTTAACCACAGAGAATTGATTTTTGTGGAGACAGCATTTCAAAAATGGGATTTTATTTTTCTCTTGGCCTATTCATTGGGGGGTACAAATAACTGACTGCATCAGTAATGGGCCACCTAATTGTGCTTTTCGACTCACAGCAGAGGAGGGATGCAAATTTGAGCACTTTGTCTAAAAGATGAGTGAAGGAATAGTTGGACATTTTGGGAAACAAGCTTACGTGCTCTCTCTTAGTTAGATGAGAAAATGTATACCAATCTCAGTTAAATATGAACAAGCAGCCAGTTAGCTTAGCATAAAGGGTGGAAAGAGGGGGAAACAGCTAACCTGGATCTGTCCAAAGGTCACAAAATCTGCCGTACAGCTCCTCTAAAGTTTTCGTTGTCTTGTTTGTTGAATCTGTACAAAAACCAGTGTCAAAATGACAATTTGGGGTTTTACCGAAAGGTTGTGTGTTGGTAGCCTGGTAGTCGCAGGATTAAGACGAACTTCAAGAGGTCACTTTGCCCGACACACAACGCGAGATAGTCCCACACGTAACCCCCCTGAAAAAGCAAAAATTGGTTTACACTTTGGCTTTAGTCCAAAAAAAACTGTATTTCCCAAAACAAAAAAATGTAAATTAATCAAAGATACATTCCTCCTCAAATGCCCATATTTCCATATTATAATCCTGATTTTGTTCTGCAACGTTCTGGCATCATAAAAAAATCATGCCGAATTGACCAAATGATCTATTACCCCATTATTGCAGCAGGTTTTGCCCTGAAGTAAAGTTTAGTGGGCTTGTACTTTCTCTCCAGCTGCTCACTTCTGTATTGGCTCAGTAGGAAACACCATGCCAGGGATTCCCCCTCAGCTGTGCAGCAGAAGTGGCCCCTCCATCTCTTCTCCATAGTCTGTCTGCTGTGAGGTCACTCCGTCTGCAGCACATACTCTTCTCACGGGTGCATCCGTCACAAGCACCGAAGCACAGGGAACTTCATGCTATATGCGCACAAACTGACGCTTGCACATATAGGCTACACACACACACACACACACACACACACAGAGACGTCTACCGCCTGAGTTTCTTCACCATGCTGAGTCAGAGAGGAGCAGTGCATGTCAACATGATGACCGTGACGTTTTCCCCCTCTAAATGCTGTCTGACCTCACCGTAATAGCTGGTCAGGACTAACATATGGTCTCCCGATGCCTTAGTCTAGCAGAATTACCCACATGGTGACTAAACAGCAGAGGACTTAACTGAAAAATATCGGTGACAGCTTTCCTTGATTTTATTAAAGTGCCAATTGTGTATCTTCTGCTTTAAAAAACATTTAACCGACTGTACTGTGGTTACACTTGTACTAACAGGAGTGAGGGTTTCTAACCAATGAGCCTTTCCTTTGAGATACAACCTTGTTAAATCCACTGTCCCAAAATCTAAGTGCAACCTAGAAAGGCCCTCTCAAACCTTTGCATGTCAAGGAACATCAATTTCACTAAGAGCGGTTAGATATGAATTGTTACAGAATTATATAAGTTGTATAGTTATGGCAGTAAGGTACTAGTAATCCTGTCAATGTTAAAATGAGCCAAATGACACTGAAATTAAGTTGGTCCTCAATTAAAACAGGGACTCCTCGCAGGTCTGCACATTTTAGCATGACAGCTAGCTGTGCTAACACTGCCAACCTGGCAGGGAGACGTTTGTGTTTTAAGGGCCTGACGGACTTGAACACAACTTTTCCCCTTTAATCAGTGTGATGACATAAGAGGCAGACAGCGAGCCAGTCATTCAGTCAGTATAGAGTTTGATTAACCTAATCACCAGGCAGCCAGACTCCAGGCTGCTGATTGGGTTTACAAACGCTCCTTGTCATCGTTGTGTCATTAGCTCGTCGTTAGCCACGGCCGCCTTGACGTGGAGCAGCGACGTGCCGGGCCTAAACACAGCAATCAGGGGATTAGTGTGCAGTTACAGCAAAGCCTCAATGGACGCCTCAGGCTCTGAGTCAACGAGGATAAAGTCCTGCCTTCATTTGCTAGCTCCACGTGGCCAGGGTGCTAACTGTACATGGGCAACGCCACTACTGATTAGCAATGGACACGATGAGAGGAAACATTCAGTCACTTCGGACACACGGGTGGTTTCCCAGACTCCAATTAAGCCAAGTCCTTGACTTAAGCAATGATTTGAATGGAGGGACTCCATTGAAAATAAGTTTTAGCCTCCAATTAGGTTTGCTCAATCTAGAACTGGGAATCCAGCCCAAAGGCATCACAGAAACAGAGCTGCATGCAGCACAGTGACTCTGTGCAGTCGCTGCAGAAAGACTCAGTGAGCTTTGGAAATGATTCATTTTCTTTTGATTTAATTTGAAATCAATTGGAATGGTTGACGATAATCACTTACTGTTCTAAAGACTGAATTAATGCATTGTGACAATAGTATATGTCTAAGTGCTCTCCTGAGCTCCTTGGCTTGCAGGCTGAGAGTCGCCACACCCTTGTTTCCTTACGATGAAATGCCCCGAGGGCCAACCAAGTACTTTCCAAGAGTTGTCTCACGTCTGCAGAGGAAAGTGGCACGGACACTTGTCAGGAAACCAGTGCTGGGTTCCTGCTCAAATCTGGTTGGACTCTGCGGTGAGTCAGACGGTGCTCGGGAGGCTGAATCCCTCTGAAGAGGGAAATACATGCAAATTCAATATTTGGGGGCTTTTTGAAGTTCATTTGCACTTGAATGAGTGTGACAGAACCTGGAATGACCCCGGTTGAAAGAGTCCCATAACTGTGATGAAAGGAGTTGAAAGGGACAAACATTGATGACAAAAGTTGAAAAGTTGGTGTGTATTTGTGTGTGTTCCCATAAGGATATGCTTGTCATGTGTATCATGTGTGTCTGCACTGGTGTTATACAGACACCAGGGATGACTAATAAACATTGTCTCCTGAAGACCATTTGAATTTGAATACGCAATGCCACTCAGATGAATACATTTGGCCCAGTGCCTGGTTGACGGAGTCCGCCCCGACTAGTGTTTTGCTGCTTAGTGTTCATGCCATTTATTTCATGTTACATACCTCACCGTGTTTCTTCATAGTCCAAAGTAACAGGGACCTAGTCTCAAAAAATAAAAACATGTGGCTTTTGTTGCAGAGAGGAATGAACAACAGCATTCCATTTGCAACCACATCAAAGGTCCTCCTCGCCATGGGGCTAAATGAGGGCAGACTGTCCTGCTTGCCCCTCCTGACATGACTGCCACTAATTAACGAGAGATCTAAAAACGGACACTTCATCTTCATCACTTTTCCCTCACATCTTCACTCTCATCTGCACAGTTTTTCAACGTGCATTGCTTCTCTTCGGGTTCCAGCGAGAGGGGACAGCCACACAACAAGCACAAAGGGGCATTGTCTGCTGGTGAAAATGTGGTTTACAGGCTCTGCTATAATGGCTTGGTGGTTGCTGGAAGCAATGCACACTTCCTAATATTCAACTCACATGCGATTTCATTTTCAGAAAAGACTGAGCAATGGGGCTTTGCCTTTGTGTGAGAGGGACGCCTCACAACTTATTTTTCTGATCCGACAGGGACGGGCTCCCTTACCCCCTCCTCCCCGCTCTTCACCCCCTCTTCCCCTCTCTGGTGGCGCTACTATATTTGTGTGGGATCTCTAGCGATGGAAGAGTAGACACAGGCTGCGTTGCCAGTCAAGCGTGTTCGGGCCGTCAGACTGAAAGGCTTCCAGCGCTGCGATCTGTCTCCTCTCCTCGTCAGTAGGAGCTGTTTGATCTGACAGAGAGACTCCATTAGAGACACAGGGAAGTTCAACTGCTGGGAGGTTGGATGGCTTCAGCAGTCAGAGTAGCAGCCCAGAGAGGAAAAGGTTTGCACACACAGTCTGGTTGCAATCTTGGTGTCTCGCTGTGTATCTATAAATGTCTCTGAGCATTACTTGTCCTTATACTAGGTGTGTGTGGTTGCACGTTGACGAGTGCAACATAAGAAAGCCCAACTGGGCTGACATATTTTGGGGCTCTGTTTGGCAAAGGGGTGATGACGCAGTGGATAATGATATCCTAAATGTGTGGCGCTGCTGAGCTGCAATGACAGAGGGAGAGAGAGAGAGAGAGAGAGAGAGAGAGAGAGAGAGAGAGAGA
>CALSCE010010956.1:4529256-4539794 GCA_943593645.1 Bovichtus variegatus
GAGAGAGAGAGAGAGAGAGAGAGAGAGAGAGAGAGAGAGAGAGATTGTTTGCTGAGGCTGTGAGAAGAGCAAGTACGACGTGCCGTCTTCTTCAACACACACCATAGTTTTCCCTCAGTCTCACGGTGGTGATGACCTCATAAACCTGCGCCGCAGTCCAATCGAGCAGAGTAGACGCTGGTGTCAGGGTGGTGAGATGGTAGACAATGGTTCGATAAATATGCATCCACGGTTCAGCCACAGACCGTCACTACACTCCATACATTTAATGTGGCTAAAGCTTCCACTAATCAGCAGGAACTCTGACAAATGACTCACTTCTACAAGACGTATTTACAAGTAATATTAGGGGATTAGTATTAGACCTTTATCATCTGCTTGCACAGTGTGATAGCTGTTAAAAAGGAGCAAGGGGAGTGAGTTGATGTGGCTCCTGTGAAAGATTCGTCTCCTGATCTGTGTGTGGCAGCTGGGCTTTGGCAGGGCTCTGGCACCGGGGCTGCATGGCAGTTAAACTGTCACTGGCAGGAACTGTAAATCTTTTTGCAGAAGGTGAATGCAGCATGACAGCACCACAGGTGTGTGTGTGTGTGTGTGTGTGTGTGTGTGTGTGCTTGCCAGTTGCAAGTTTGTCACAAAACTATAGTTGCTTGTCTATATGTCTTTGTCTCTCAGCCATCCTGAGAGGCAGTCTCCCATTTTTTTTTAGTTGGACACATTTGGCAAAGTCAGAGTGAGTCAGGATACTGTTGTGTGTGTATGTGTGTCTGTCAGGGGTGGGGGTGCTGTCACTTTGGCAACGCAACTGCACATATTGCAGCGATTACCACAGCGGAAAAATGTTTTTCTGCAACATGCAATTACTACAGATTACAGATTGCCGTCCTTGCATCAGAAGCTCTCGCTAGAAAAAGGAGAAACACAGCGCGTTTGTGTGTGTATGTGGATTTGTGTGTGTGTGTCGTTACACACAAATAGACAGAGAGACAAAGAAAGATGAGAAATGATTATAGCTCACACTAAAAACCACAACTGAAAAAAATAAAATGGGGGAGTTGACGTATTTATGGGACTCATTTAGATTTTAAAGTTATACTGACTTTCAGAGGGTAAATAAAGACCCTGGCAAAAAAAATACAATCTGTCCTTCAGTGAAATGAAGGAAAGTAGAGCAGGGATCATTTGGTAGGCCTTTTGTCCATCATCATCAACATTATGAAAAACATACACCGATGTCCTTGAAGTACACAACCCTAAACGCCACAAGTCATATCAGTTTTGGACTTTACATTTTGTTCCAGGTTACAAATCACCCTAAATATCAAAAAGCTTCCTTCAGATCACACTAAACAATATAGCCCAAAAGTGGTGCCCCGCAGCAAGGCAGGGCCCTATTTACAAACCCACCAGACCAAAGTGCTCCTATAATAGCACTGGGGCCTTTTGGTGAGCTTACCATCCAATGCTACTTTTAGTGGGTTTCCAAAGAATAAACAGGCCCCGGAACCACATCACAGGCTGCTGACTGTCATCGTTGGGTGAGTGTACCCGACGGATGATGTGAGGGCGGAGCGACAGCGCGTTCCCCCCTGCCTGACTCGGGTGTGGTGTGTGCCATTGAACTGCATCTGAAAGGACAGAAAGGGGGTCTGACCACGTTCAACCCCCGAACGCTGATCACAGTGAACCCATCAGCGTCTCCCTTGGCCTTTCATGAATTATTTGGCTATTGTGAACAAGAAAAGGATTGAGTCTGGATTTCTGGGTATTAAAAACAAAGATATGTTTGATTGGGCAATTTGACATGCACACACACCCAGTCCTCTCCAGGGCGATGGTGGAATAAGTGCCAATTCGCACAATATAAAAATGATTTGAATTCTTACTTAAGCGCACAATAGATCATTTTCTCACAATCAAAACAAGAACAAAAGATGGAGTTTGGTTGAGTCATGAAGTAGCGTGGGATCGCGGGAGTTTGTCATTATAGCTTCTCCCGGTTAGGATTCCTTTATTGTTCGTTGTTGAGGAGGTTTTTACCGAATTATCCACAGAGGTCTCCTCCTCTCCAAAACAAAGTGATTAAAACCAGTAAAAACACGGAATAAAGCAGTTTCACGCTAAAAATCAGTGTTTCTCTGATGCTGCTTGGCAGACAACGGATGCCCAGTTGACACTAATGTTTGCTCAGCTTGTTTCTCTGATAACTTTCGATACAGATGTCGGATCACTGAAATCCTTTTATCCGGTTAAAATATATAGTTAAAAACGAACACGATCTAAAAAGCGTATCGTAAAAATATGTCTTGAAACTGGATAAAAAGTAAATATATGACAGCTGATGCATGCTGAAAGCCATTGTAATACAATGTACCATAAATATTATACCTAATTATCGGCAAAACGTGCGCGAACTGAGAAACGTTGGCTGAACAGCAGCCACCGAGTGGTGATGACAAGAGGATAATAATAGTAAACGGTGAAACGTAGAGTAACAGTGGCACAAGTAGAGAAGAGTCATTAAGTCAGCAAACAGTTACAGAGGAATATCTATCTAAAGTTAGCTAGCATTAGCCAACATATGCTACTGGTCATAGCAGACCAAGTAAAGCTGTAGCAGTAAAACCCCAGTTTCCTGAATTGAGAAAAGGTGCATTCTAATAATGGTGAGTTAAACTTTTCACTTGTAAGACAAAGATTGTGTTATTTATTATTTCAAAAATAACAGTGTCGCTTTTAAATACCATAAATACTCATATTATGCAGGATGGCCAGGGGGTTGAGATGGACCTGGTTTCGCCAACTTTATATAGCAATAGTTTAGTCACAGGATCTGAGGGGTGGTGAGATGATGGAGTATGAAGGAGCAGAATACAGAATTATTTCACACACATTCATATTCATTTTTAACTATTAACTATTGTCTTATCTTTTTATTAAATACTGGATACTCTTACCTTTGGGCATGGTACAGTTATTTATATTAAAGCATCTGAGAAGATTAGAGGGGACAGCTCATTGATATATTAAGTAAGGGTTAACAAACCAAAAAGATAGGAAACCACTAGTTCAATCTTTAATAATGTGTTGCATTTTACAGGTTTATCATAATGTCTTTTTCTAAATGTAAAATCTTAATATGAAAAGTAACTCACAGCTAAAACTGTCAAACAAATGTATTGGAGTTAAACGTACAGTATTTCCCTCTGAAATGTACTCAAGCTGAAGTATAAAGGTGCATAAATTGAAGTCAAATGTACTTAATTACTTTCCGCCACTGCTCTAGAGGATTGGAGAACATTGCAGCGGCACCGCTACCAATCTCATCCCATAACATATTCAATAAGAAATGAAGTGTCAGATAGACAAATACATGCTTGGTATGTTTGAAAATGAATGCAGTCTTTAAGAAGTCCATTTACATTCAGCAGACAGATATAAAAATGCAGTTGGAGTCGTCCCCCAACAGCCATTATCCTGCTCAATTGATTCAGAGGGCTTTTATAAGCCCTTGGCTCCGCTCTGCACCTTTTATAAAATGTAAGCAGAATATTAAAGATGCATGAGATGAATGTGCTGATTGTCTCCTCTGGTGACTGCTGCATCCCAACTCATCACGCTTACGTAGTAATTAGCTGCTGGGTTTGGAAATTATAAAATTAAATAAAATATGACTGGATTAGATGAGATTTATTGTCCTGAAAGTAAATTGGTCTTGTAAACATAAAGTATCTGATGTTAAGAGAAAACTAAATAACAAAGTGCACATGTACGGAACATACACAGGCTGTCACCAGTCCGCATGCACACACAGCATGAAATGGAAATGTCACCATCCTCTTCATCATGTTTAGGATAATATACTTATACTCCAAACGCCTTCGAGGATCTGGAATAGGGACCTGAGACGCTCATGAGTTACTGGATGTATAAAGCACTACAAGGGGTCAATTATCTACGAAAACTATAGACATTTGAATAAAAATAAAGTGCTTTAGGGAAATTAAGAGCTAAAACAAAGTTTGAATACACAAGTGCATTCCAGTCATCATTAAAACTAACACAGACAGCCCGGGTGGAGAAAAAAATAACATACAAATTTATATGAACAAAATTGTTCAATGTGTTTCCTATTTTCTTGTCTGAACATCAAAATGGACAAAAATGACCACCAATTGTGATGTGCTGACACATTATGTAATCAAAATTTGAGAGAGAATCAGCCATCAGAGCAGCAAGAGCCCAAAACCCAAACAGTCTGTACCCACTCACTGTTGTTTAAAGGTTTCTCCATATACTTGTGTATATAAACACTCCAACGCTAGAATATGATTTGGCTTTGAGGGGACTGGCACAAATGGCTTTGGTGACTTACATCATGCTTGGATGTCTAATCACAGACACTCTTGTCATATCAAGCAGAAAAAGTCCATTTCATAGCAAGCTACGTCTCCAAAAAAAAAAAAAGAGGAGGGAAGGGTAAACAAGCCCGGCGTTCCACAGCCACCGCAGAATTCATCATTCATACAAAAAAATACCCCGAGCCCCAAAGTAGAGCTAATTTAATCCGAGAGGAATAAAACTCCATTTCATAGAAGTCGTCCATTCAGAACACTCATATTTCCACTGAGCAGAAACCCCCGGCTGAAATTTGAGCAGACACTTTTCGGAAGGAATGCATTCGGTGGGTTGAGGGCCAAAGCTTGCCCTGTAATTTGTGAATGTACAGAAATGTGTGACCGCCACAGCTCCTCTAAAGATAGAAATCTTTGTCTTATGTCATCGCCTAACCTCAAACTATTTCTAATTGCCCCCATAGCCCCCTTTTCAAATGAATAGCTACCCATCCAAAGGCTTATGTGTGCATGTCTGAAAATAGCCCAGCAGTTTACACAAGCTAATAGATCATATTCAGTAAAAAAAAAAAAAAAAAAAAAAAAAAAAAACGATGATGATGAAAACTTTAAAAGGGATCTCCACGTATCTGACACTGTCCCCATCTTCAAAGTGACTTTTAAGTGGCGCTGAAAGCCGTGTGGGTGGCATTTAGAGTCAGGTATATGTGTACACACCCCAAGGACTTTCACTGGTTTCTCTGCTAATGGGGATCATACTAATATTAGTCTTTACAATGTGACTCATTACACATAAAACCCAAAGTAAATGGGATTTCCTTTGGTTTTATACACAGAAGAGGAAGTGCTTCTTTGTAAGGACTCCAAGGAAGCATTAGTTAAGCTTCATTTTGATCATTTTCTTCAGGTCCCATTCAGAACCGTTCGTCTTCTTGGGGTTTTTATATATTCTAATAACAGGGAAGCCTTTTTTGCTACGAGCCTATACTATGATTAAGGTCAGGAATAAAGGGATAAAGGCAACCTCTCAGTCACAAGTTTTCACAGAGCAACCATCCGTAAACAATGATGTGATATCTTGATTTATATCTGAAGGGTTCATTTTCTTTTTAACCTTCATTGGTAAGAATCCTATATGCTGAGGCCCATTTGAGGTGCGTCCGGGGTTTCACATATCCTCCACGAGTTCTATCTTGATTTCAGGCTCAACCCTCCGGATCATTAAAAATCGTTCAGGGGCACGGCGGGCTCCGTCCTCAATGCCTGTGTGGCTGAAACCGTAGAAACTGCATGTTGAAATGTGGAGGTCTAAATGTGACAGGCGCCCGGAGCACACATTACAGCTGTGGAGGGTAGAGCTGGGGCGTGTGGTCACGTATTAATAATGAACTCGGGCAGAAGGACGACTAAAATATCACCGCCATTGTCATTGTCCCAGTCGAGCTGGACTCAAAATAGAGGCGGCATGATAGGTGATCTGATCAGACGTGATTTTTTGCAGTTCAGACTGTGAGGATTTAGCTGCTGCTGTTATGTGGAGGGATTTGAATTCAACTCTGGAATAAGCTTGTGTGATTTGGGGTTCCAGTCCTTTTTTTTTAAAGTCAAAACACCAACATTTAAACACCTTATGGCAATGGGCCATGAGGTCTTTCCCTGGAATTGTTGTTACACTGAACTCTCACAGACGGTGGTAATGGTAATGGCTTCATTAGCAGAGTTTTTGGAATCATTTCTAGTGAGTAATATAGTGCGCTCTTTTTTCCCTTTTAAATGTGTCACCCCACCCCACAGAAACTGTCCTAGATCACAAAATAACATGGAACCGCAAAAAAAAAAAAAAAAAGGAGTGTCAGTGTTATACATGTTTGTAGGTTAATCTTTCTGTGACACCAAAAGAGGCACTCTAAAAAAATATATTTTAAATGAAGATGAAACCACAAAAAAACATTTGATATTTTATGTAGATTTGTTTTATAGAAGTAATGTTTAGAAACACTTTCTCAGAGAAGATAATTCCATTTTAATTAGTTTAATCATTTCTTTCTACTTTTCCTATATTAGTGATATTGCATGTAGCATTGAAGCATCACTGATAGTGTGAGGTTTGTGGCCAGCTTTGATGCCACATAACTAGCTAATTGTGGGGAGAAAAGCTTTAAAACTGGTGTTATTTGGACGTTTTAATTTATTTTTTTACTTCTAAAATCTTCCCTCTGCATCTCTCTATCTTACTATAACTTTGATTGAATGTGATAGGGAGAAATTAAGGGGAAATGCCAAGCCACTCCGATGACTCCTCACGCCACTTAACTGCACTTCATTTATTCTGAAGCAAGTAAACAACTTAAAAACCGCCGCACGCACGCAGAGGAGCGCGCACACGAGAATAAATTGGGATGTTATTAAAATGAAACATAGATTTATTGGATGCGTTTTAAAATGCGCCTCAACGAAAAATCCACATAACTTGTTGAATGATTATTTTATTGTCAGTTTTCCTGTTTGCATCAATTAATTTAAAACAGTTATTTTATCATGTTTTTGGGGTCATTTTTATTATTTTTAATCAAAACTGCCAGGAATTTCTAAATAGATTTCTGCACCAATCATATTGCAAAATCTATTACAATAATGTTAACTATCCGAATCAATAATTACCTCAGTCAGTGCACACTACACCCAACATGATAAACCTTTGAATAGTGTTTTAAGCGATGTTTGATAATGTGCTTATACATTTACAGTAAAAGACACAAAACGACGCACTAATGAATTTTCTAAATGTTATATTTATTGATGGAAATGTTCACTCTAATCCATTACGTGGCTTCAGCGCGCGGCTATTAAACGAATAAATGTCAGTGCTTTTATAATAATTGAATTTCTCAACAAAAACAAAGATTACTGAGATTCAGGCTAAAACTAAAATGCAAATGTGAAGGAAAAACAAATGTCCCCTGTGCTTCTTTCGACGACGTGAACGCCTCGCAAGTTTAACTGATTTGGCTGGAATTAATTCAGATTTCCGACTATCTCAGAGCACAGATAAAAGTTTCATTTTCTCTGCACATGTGAAATGTCTGCCTCAGACTGTCTGAGCTGACAGCGATTAAAAAGGCAAATGCGCCAACTAGTGTCAGAAGGTAGAATGGCGGAGGGTGTGCAGGGTGTGCCGTCATTTGATGAAACCCTCAACATTTTAGGTTTTCTAATGAGTTCAGCCTCTGGCACACACACACAAACACACACACACACACACACACACACACACACACTTATTACTCTGTTGTGTTTTTTGATGTGGAAAAGAAACACATTTGCCTGTTTGCTTTAATTACCTCTATTAATTCAGTTCAGTCAATTACAGTGATACGGATCTGTCTTCCACCCATAATTTCCCTTCATGAAAATGTAATTTACCTACCTGGAGAGGAGGTGCGAAGCCGCCATATATAATAGTAAATGAATAAATGACAGTAAAACCACAGGCCTCTGTAGTCTAAATCCCTATTTAGACAAATTACAAACGGCTCAAGTTAAAATAGGCCAGAGAAGGTGCTGTGACACACCAGTGTGACAGGGATGCAGATGTTTCAGTTTATATATTACTTCATAAATTAAACTGACTGATAATTCCTAAGAGCACAGAGGTTGCTTTGCACTAAACCAGAACCACTTATTTTTCATGTGTAAATCACATTCAATATCTTACACGTTTACAGAGTTTCTTCATCTAATGTCAATGGTGCTTATGTTACTGGTATGTTATATTTAAAATGTCCAAATAATTCATTTTGTTCATGCAGTTCTGAAAAAAAAAACAAAAAAAAACACGTGCCCTTCTTTTAACTCTCCCAATTCTTCTGTGCATCGCGTTAACGTCTCTCTGTATGCTGTATAAAAACACAAGCAGCAGAGAGAAAAGCACAGATATGTATCAATAATTCAGCTCGTGTGTGACAACAGTGCAGGGCTGGAGAAGGAGCAGCCGAGAGTGTGATTGGTCTGTTGAAAGCCCAACCCAGCAGATTCATTGGTGGAAATCATCCCCACACTCCCAACCACTAAACACTAAAATGACTCGGGTAAAATAATATCGCGGCACTCTGCACTCCGTTCAGCCTCACGTCTCCTTCTCGCGCTCTATAACCCTGCGCCAAAGGATAACTTTAAGGGAAATTCAGCTGGAGCGACGGAGCAGCTCCTCTTGTACCAGAACAACGTTGTCTTTTTGTGGCGGGGAGATCCACCGAGGATAAAGTTTGCCAGAACTTTTACGCAAGAACAGGACATTGATGTGCTGCAGTAGTTTGACTGTAGATATTCGGCTTTGAGACTTTTAGTTTTGCGCTTGGAGTCTGGAGAGGCAGTCTGGCAAAGTGTGGCTGTTTAGTCGAGATCATTCTTTTAAAAAGTTAAGCCGAGAAAGCCAGTCAGCTGGATTGTCTAACTTTCTGCATTGCGGCTGGATTACTTTTACAGATTGTTACTGATCGGCAATCATTTATCCGTTGACTCGAGATTTCAAAGCGAGAGCTCCAGTAGTTTGTGGTGTTCATATATTGTGTACACGCGGCTGAAACTGTCTGTCCATCAAGCGTGCGACAGATAAGAGCGCCGATAAGTTCAGCACTGTGAGACACTTTGTTTGTACGTTTTTTAGTTTTTTTTCTGCTGAAGTTAGTGAAAAACCCGAGAAACCCTGATGTTCCTCAGGCTGACACATCCTGTGCAGATGATCTAGCACACAGTTATCACCGTGTACTGTGAATGTCAAGGTAGCGAGGCTCTCTTCACTTAGTGCGCTCTCGCCTCCATCCTTTGCACTCCCACTGAGGACTCCCGAGACCATCAGCGTCTGGAGGAAAAAGAAAATAGAAACCTGCTCTTCTAAAACAAACCCAGTCAGGTGGCACTGACCCAAGCTGTTGTGATGCATATTCCCGTAGAGCCGCCCACCACCAGACGGTTCACGCCGCCCTCCACGTCCTTCCCCTGCAGTAAACTTGGAGACGGCAACGGGGCCATGGCCACCCCGGGGCCCCTCAGGTCAAGATCGGACACAAGGAACGTGGTGGACGTCCTGGCGGACCATGCCGGAGAGCTGGTCCGCACCGACAGTCCCAACTTCCTCTGCTCCGTCCTCCCGTCTCACTGGAGGTGCAACAAGACGCTGCCCGTGGCTTTCAAGGCAAGACTCATGGCTTCTAATTTTACTTTATTACAGTTTTATTTTAATGACGCTCACTGTGGTTTTCTAACGGTGGGAAGTGCATGAGACAATACTTATTAAAAAAAAGTATTTAAGGCCAACCAGATACGTTCAAGGAAGTAACTTTAATGCATTTATTTAGAAATAAATGGGCTCTGTAAGCTGTGCTTATTTTTTTTCTGCCTTTTGTATTTGTGTAAACTATTAAATTATTCAAACGTATGGATAAACTCAGCTTTTATTGGCCTCAAACGGCTCCATCCAGAATAATAACATACTTAATCGGGCCAGAAAGTATTTTAGATGATAGGTCTGAAATTCGGTTATAAGATGTCCAAGCAAATGGATTATGAACTAACGTTGTCTTAATATTTGTTTCTGTAGGCCTATTATAGATGGTTTATTGGTAAATATTTGTGGCTTGTGTCAATAATAAGCCTTAAATTGTGTAAATCAAGTATTTCGATCAGATGGGATGAAAACACAAGGAAAATAAATTACAATAATAAATAGATAATGAAACGCATGTTTATAAAATAATCTAGATTTAAATGGCATTAATCTACATTGGATAATAACATATCACAGCTACATTATTTATGTAATGTTTTATTGTTGACATGCTGGTGAAATTGTGAAGATATTCCTGCTTAATATTATGGGAGTTGGATGCGATTTTATGCGCGCACTGTGTAGCCTACATTTGGTTTGGTGACCCAGAGTGACCGGCCGCTTTCTCCCGTGCAGGTCGTGGCTCTCGGTGATGTCCCCGACGGGACTCTGGTCACCGTGATGGCCGGGAACGACGAGAACTACTCGGCCGAGCTGAGGAACGCCTCCGCCGTGATGAAGAACCAGGTGGCCCGCTTTAACGATCTGCGCTTTGTGGGCAGGAGCGGACGAGGTGAGCTGAAATTCTCTCACACACACACACACACACACACACACACACACACACACACACACAC
>CALSCE010010956.1:4549587-4557087 GCA_943593645.1 Bovichtus variegatus
CAGACAGACAGACAGACAGACAGACAGAGAGACAGAGACAGACAGACTGACAGAGTGTCAGCATGTGTCCAACCATGTTCCTGAATAACGGCACGGAGTAAACTGTTAGGCCGGTCAGAAACACACACACGCACCTTTCCTTTGGCGTCCAACGTCCTAATACTCGGGAAAACAAACAGCTGAGGAGCAGCAACAGAATTGTTGTCTTTGCTCAGACAGATTAGTCATGACTGCGTCTCTCTTTCTCTCACACATAAAAGTGCACAGATCAGTTGATCAGTGTGTGTGTGAATAAAAAAGTACCATTCTGTGCTGCACCTTGACTTTGAACAGGAGGGATTTTGTATTAAGTGGCTGCCTGCGTTCAGACATTGCGTCTGTGCTTCAATGCGTCCCCTTTGTGCATCTGTACGCATGTGTGTTGGGGGCTGTCAATGCTAGATATTTCTATATAGTTCGTAAAGATTGGATGGAGGGGAGGCGGTGGGCACAATCAAATGGACAGAGCGGTAAACGAGAGGAAACTTTACCCATGGGTCAGCCTCCGAGGGAAGATATATTGCCCATGGGTCAGTGGAGAGAAAGGACGAGCAAAATCCATATTGGTCCGTCTGCCTTGCCCCCTTTATATAGTGATAAAATATTCAAATCCAGCCATTACTTCACATTAGGCTACTCTGTAGAGATGCCAGGGAGAAAACCACAAAATGTATACATGCTGGTTCATACACAGTTTTGGTGCATTGATAGTTACATTAAAATCTCTTCCTCCCATTAGAGGCATAGCCCTCATCCGGACTGACGTCTGACATTTAAGGTGTGTTCACATGTAGAGTATGTGTACATATGTATGTGTGTGTGTGTGAACATGTTTTGTACATGTCTGCGTATGTGTGTGTCTACATAAAAGGCATGTTCAGGTTTTTTTTTTCTCTTACCATCTCCCTGAACGGGACATCAAAGTGATAAGGGCGCTAAGTGCGTTGGTTAGTTTTCCGGGTCTGGATAAAAGAGATGCAGCAGATATGCTTCAGTTATTCAGAGTTAATTCTCACATCCTGCGCGCACACATACACACACGCACACGCACATGCACCAAAAGCTCTCTTTTTGTCTTTCCTTTTCTTTAACCGTTATGTTTAAGACTGATGACTATATGGTCTGGTAGCCATGTCAGGGTGTTTCCTTCTGACTAAGTGCTGTGTCAGTCAGACCTTAAAGTGTGTGTGTTGGGGTGTGTGTGCGAGGGGTGGTTATTGGGGGCAGAACTACTCACTCTCTTGTTTTTTAAGCGAGGTGGCAAGATAAAGATCACTTAGCTTCAGCAGTTAATAGAAATGACTAATGCCAAGATGCATAGTTGATTATTTTTTAGACTTTCAGGGAAAACAGCATTCCTCAAGCAATTATTTTCAACCACTTATGCTATCGCTATCTGCAGATGACGCGTCAGCAGGTGCAGCTTAGTGTCTAGCCGATGTATGTCAAGGTCTGCTAACATTCTAATAATATTTTTGCATTTGCAAGCTGAAAACATAGTCACAGTGTCTCTCCCCTCCCCGTTGTATAATTTAAACCGGTGTGAGTGTTTTTGAATTACAATATAGGATATTGATGGGCGTCACAGTCCAAGTCAATTTTACACTAATTACGGTTTAGACAGGCAGAGAAGTTTTCTGCCAGGACATGTCAAACTGCCCCAAAGAAATTTGGCAGACGGAAAGGTTTTCCAGTAGGATTCTTGTTATTGTTTTTGCTATTTTTGTACAACTCTGGAAATATAAAGTGCCATCTTGTGCCTTTTCCTGGTTGTGTAGGTGGTAAATTGGCAAGTCCTTGATTTCTCTCTTACCCGTCCTCCTCATGTCGCTGTTTCAGGGCACAGAGTGAAGATGGAAGACCCCCAGAAGATGCAGTTCTCGGACAGGCTGTCAGAGATCGAGCGCTACCAGCGGTCGATGCGGATAGGCCCAGTGAACAATAATCCCCGCCCCATCCACCAAACCCACCTAAGCACCACACAAGGTGAGGACCACAACCAACCAACATCCCCATAACCAAAATCACCACGACACTGTTAAGTCAGCTCACATTAACTGCCACTACGTACAATTAAATAACTCCTTCAATAAAACAAACATATTTTTGTTTTATTTGGCCTGGAGGGTAAGTAATTTGCAATACAAATCTGTAACACATCAACACAGTACATGCAGTTCATCCAGTATTAAACTAAGACAAGAGCCCTTCATGTGCGTATTTCCTCCATGCAGGGCTTTTGAGTTCTTTTCCACATTATCTGGGAGCTGTTATATGTGTTGGCCGTCCGAGGGGAAGCTCATGTCAGTTCTGTCCCCGGATGCCCTGCGTTGGTGGGTCCGGGCCCCACATAGTGCAGGGTTGAGTCTGTGGCCAGGTGGCATGGCGGGTGCTGCCAACCGAGCTTGGCCTGGGTGATGAAGCTGGCCTCCACACACCGCACACTACAGCCTCAGGAATGTAACAGCCGCCCGCTACCTTGGCAATCACGTCACTCTCAGACTGGTCGAATGTGCGGGGGCAGGAGGGGGGTTGCTGAGACTTAGACTGAGGTGGTGCGATGGAGGGGAGGGGGTTGTTTCATGCATATGTGTGTGTGTGTGTGCGCGCTGTGGACAGCTGCGTGGGCGATGGTTGGAGTGAGGATGAGTGTTCCCTCTCCGTAATATGTCAGAGCCTCTTTAACAGGATGCCATGTCTGGAAGCACACAGACTAAACACACACACACACACACACACAGACACAAACACACGCACACACACACACAGAGAGAGAGACACACAGTATGCCCTCCTCACCCACCCACTCTCCAGTTCTCATGCGAGCTAATGAATCTCATTACCTTTGTATCAGTATGTTGCTGTGTACAGGAGGGCTTGTTTGGGAGCTCTGGGTCGTGTGTGGGTGGAACTCTATCAGTGTGTATCACCAGTGTTTGGCCTTGTGCTTAGCTTAGCCAGCGCTGAGTCACCAGTATGGGCCTATCTAACAGCTGACTGCGGAGAACACAGGGTCTTTTTGCCCTGCTCCCCCATGTCCTTACTTACTGTTGATATTGATTTTGCGCCCTTGCACGGCCTGTACTGAGGAGAGAACATGTCAGCCATTTTAGAAACACCGCCGACCGGTTACGCTGAAAATAAACACTGCGGCGCTTCAACACAATACAGCCACTGTGATGATAATTTTCTGATGGGTTAGAGTTTGGCGTGAGCTCTGTAGGTTGTCTGCCAATAAAAAGCCCCCTGCAGCTAAGCTTATACTGGGAGCTTTAAGTTTCTGGGGGCTGACTTGAATACGGAGGGGGGAGAGGTGTACAGACTTGGTCCACACAGCAGACGAAGAGTAGCTCTTTGCTCTGCTCTCGTCTGCCTCACACAGGATTAGGGCGGGAATTAGAGCGTCATAGGCTTGCCAGGCTTCAAAGGACTGCAATGTTGCAACACACACATGTACAGTACATACACGATGAGCAGACACAACATATTAACATCAGTTGGAGCTGTCAGAGTCGCTGAAGGCCTTGGAGCTTTGCGTTACAGCTGCCAGTGACTGGAGGCCGTCTATAAGAAGTGTGTGTGAGTGAGACAGACGAGGGGAAGGGCTGTAAAAACCACACACCTTAATCTGTGGTATTACCATCATGACGGCACACCGCAGGGCAAGAGTGGTAAAATAATTAAATAACAGAGCAGAGGGCCCTTCTCCCTCCCACCTCGTCTATCTGTTAGTGTCAGAGCAGCACACTGAAAACGTATATGCCGCGGCACACATCACACGGAGAGCTCCTGTATGTGTAGGAATCATGCAGCAGACAACAACACCACCGTATTACAAGCGAAGCTCAAACAAAAATAGACTTGTTGTAATAAATCCCATTTAGAGACACAGGGATGTGTTTACATATCAACAGCACACACTGCTCTGCTTTTGGCAGCCCTGCCAGACTCTGTTGTATTTTGCAGATACTTTAAATCCCGGTGCCTGTTTGTTTGAGAATTGCCGGGTGATAGATTTGCCCATCAACACGTTATAATTAAATGGATTCCCGCCTCACCGTTACAAAAGATGTTTTCCATTATCCGGGGCTGGAGCCTTGCGCTTCTCCCCCTTGAAGACAGCTAAATAAGAAAATACAGTGTCATCTCCTCCTAAAGCCTCCTTGCTTCATATTGTTGTCTGAGCAATGAAATACTGTCTCAGTTTTCTTGTCAACAGGACGTGTCTCCAGACATCTGCTCAATGCTACCCTGGATTCTTAAATCACACACAGACGATTGCACAATAAGCACATTGAAAATACAAAACATATACACACACACACACGCACACACACACAATTGTGTGCTAGTGTTGCAAGTTCTCCGCTAGTGCCCCAGACAGACAGGGTAATTAAGAGCTCATTACAGTGCATGCAGTGACAGGATTCCTGTACGCTGGCAGACGCTGCATTCACAGCTTGTTTTTGTTCTTCTGTGGCCACAGGTAAGCCTGCTAGACATGTGGAATGATTCTCAGCAAGGGCGGAGGGAATGTGTGTGTGTGTGTGTGTGTGTGTGTGTGTGTGTGTGTGTGTGTGCGCGCGCGCGTTTGGTTGAAAATGCATGGTTCAACTAGTGCAGTCAAGCAAATCTGACACTCAGACAATCAAGTACTAAATTGTTATTCTGGTTTTCAAAACCTCAAGTGAGGTAGCCTACATGGGTATACTATACTATATGTGTCTGTGGGTGGCAGTTTTTTTTTCTTCCTCTGATACAGAATGTAGTTCATCCTCTAACATCTAACTGTGACATTGCATTCATAATATAGACACAGTTATTTCCACTCTCAAGAAAAGCAAACAGATGATAAAAAATTATTTGATTTTCAAACAGATTCCAGTTTTACCTTGTTCCATTTTAAATGCAGACAAAACTCAACAAGCCCCTGGCACAGCCTGTAACAGACAGCCGAGACAAAAGCGGCTCTTTTAACTTAAATGTGTTTTAACAGTGAGAGAGAGAGGGGGAAAAAAAGAAATACAATTTAATCATTCTGGCACTTTCGAGGTGGTATCATTTAACATGTTATTTGTTCCAACACCTGTGTGTTCCTCTCTGAAGATGAATATCAGATACTAGCATAACGTTCCGCCATCAAGTCGAGTGCTCGATGCTTTGATGAGGGCCCAAAAGTGTGTGTGTGTGTGTGTGCCTGTCTGTTTGTTATTAAAAACGTCAGTAGAATCTTGCAGAAATAATATATTTCACATTACATTTTTGAAATGTACTCAGCATTTATTCTGGAAGTTCTTTTTTTCTTTTTAAAAGCAAGCCTTTTTTATTACTTCCATAAATGTTGGTACCTCTGGATTCCTCCTGCAGCACTGGTACACATCTGCTGCAGCTGTGCTTTGGCCCTCTCGTCCAGTATGTTCAGGCTGTGGCCTCTGGACTGGACTTAACTTTGAGAAAGTCCTGTTTGATGGAGGACCAGCCCAATGCAGCTGTGCCCCTCCCGCCTCGTCCACAGTGACCACACTGTTTACACCACATAAACAAGCTTGCCGGCCCCCCCAGGTTCGAGGCGGCACTCTGCTACTGCCGCAGCAGAGAGGCTCACACTAATTCACACATCCAGCATGACATGATCAGCCAATTAGAAGCAAGAGCAAGACAGGAAATTAGCACCGTCAGGTAGCTGTGGTGTGGACTTTAGAGTATAGCCGTCACGCTAGTTGGGTTTCATGCTGATTTCTGCCAAACCCAAGCAGGAAGCTGGCCCTCTGAGGCCAATACAACCAATACAAGCAGGAATCTGGAGCAGTTCTTTAGACACTATGTTTTACTTCTGCACTCCATTATTTACATAATATGTCAATGGCCGCCACAGAGTTTATTTGTTATGGTGCCTGAAAGCTTCACTTGTGGTTACTCTCTTTTTGTGACCCTGAGATGAATAATTCAAACTGAAAAAGTTTTTGTTCTTCAACAAAAAAAAAAAAGAATCTCTTGAAGCCGCTTCCTTGGTGAAAAAAAAAGAAAACGAGAAGTGAGAGCAAGTTGTTTTTTACCAGACTCAACTGTTTGTGTAAGTTATAATTTCACATCAGAGTCAGGCTGAGTTTTACATTTCAGCAATTACAGAAACTACATGTGTGCCATGAACAGTCTCTATTGAGTCTGGGGAGAGGGGCAGGGTGGGAGGACGACGAGCTCTCAAAGAGAACATAGGATTTTTCAGCCCATGTGTTTGTTTTTGCTCACGTTATAAGTGAGGGCTCAAAAGACATATCAAATGTCCCACATAGCTGAGCCAAGGCCGTGTTCCTCCCCTCTCTAACACGCTCTCTTTCTCTCTCCTTCCCTCGCTGGCGTCTTTCTTTCTCTCTTGCTTGCTCTCTCACATTCTCTCCCCGTTGCGACGCCTAAGGCCTAAGCGAAACAGGAAGCCAGCACAAGGACCTGCATTCACTGTGTCTCAATGACACGCTTCATTACGGTGGGCGCATTACATGTCTGAGAGGCGTTGCTGGATCCGGAGTCACGAGGAGAGACGCCATTTTGGCTCAAACATCTTTCTCAGCCAGTCCTTTCATCTACGCATGCACTTCAAAAGCAGCGCATGTGTTTATTTGTGTCCTCCCCAAAACTACACTAGCACCGCCCCAAAGCTACTTATTAGTGACTCAGTCGACGCTTGGCCCCATTCCAGCCCCCGCCCTGCCCACTCCTCAGCTCCGCCCAGGGGGCTGGTCCTCTTATTAACAGGGGTAATCTGTGCCTCTGGTATTGACGTTGTCTGCTGGCCAATCAAAATATTTGAAGGAAATGTTTATTTTCTTGAGCGAATCGCACCAGCTGCTTGCAAGCCTTTCTGAATAAGGCCATTTATGTGTAAGAATTTGCCATTGTGAGGTATAATGCGGGACCTCTCTGTGACTGAGTGCTGATTTGGGCCGTTGCAGAGGAAGTGGAGGAGCTCCAGGGGAAGCACAGATCTTACACATGCTGAGCCCAGTGCGGCTATAGGTGAACAGCCCAGCGGCAGCGCTACACCCCCCCGCTTCTGGCATCCTGCTCTGTCCTAATTGCCACTACAGGAGGTTAGGAGTTTACTATATTGCGGTATCTCAACAGCAAGGGTAGACTCATAGTGATACCACATGGCTGACTGCTGCTGTCATTAAAAGCAGAGCTCCATGAGAAGAAATGTGGTTATATAGTATGCAAGTTTAGGTCTTAAATATTGTATGTACGTTTGAGGAAAAAAGTTTTAACTATATATAACTCTGTTCAGAGGCTTGTAGAAGACACTTCTGCACAACCAATGTGCGGAGACGTCCACAGAGCTCCGTGCTAGTTGTCATGTAACATCTGCAATGTCTCAGACCGAGAGCAAACAGCCCCCCATTTGTGCCAGCCCTCCTGCGGTGTGGCCGTTGAGTGTGAAGCAGGGTCCCACGCGTTGGGCCAGTA
>CALSCE010010956.1:4562087-4564130 GCA_943593645.1 Bovichtus variegatus
TTGCACAACAGCGCAACAAGCCGTCGGTGTTTATACAAAGCACCCCTCAGCAGTGACAATGCCTCTTTTCATTGCTCAGAGAAAGATAGAATAATGTACGTTGCTCTCTTTTTGAATGAGTGGTTGGAGGGCCGTGGTGAGGGGGCCTTTTCATAACTTCAGTCTTGTGCACAAGGCTGTGGGATGATGTGCTGTCAGTGCTTGATGACTGTTATTAAGCAAAAAAATGTCTCAGTTCATTACTTTGAGCAAACATTGCCATGGACAGACATATCGCAGGAAATCTGAGCTCAGAATTGGGGGTTTGGAGAGATTTGCTGTACTGGAGATCAGGGGTCGTTATTCAAGAATAATAGAAAATGAGAAATCTCTGAGCCCCTTGTCTTATAATCACAACAGCAGTTTTAAAGCTGAATGTTTGTTGACTCTTTCCAACCTTTTGTTTCTTTGTTTATGACAACAGGGACTACGGACCTCTTCAACCAGAGGACCACCTTCCCGTCTCTTTCGCCGCTGACTGACCCTCGCTTCTCAGATCCCCGGATGCACTACCCCGGAGCCTTCCCGTACTCCACCAACACCTCCAGCACCGGCATCAGTGGTCTCAGCATGTCAGCCTCTTCTAGATACCACACCTATCTGCCACCACCCTACTCAAACAACCAAAGCCAGAACTTCCAGTCCAACTCCTACCTGTATTACGGCACAGGCTCTGGATCCTACCAGTTCTCCATGGTGGCTCCGGGGAACACCGGGGGCGAGCGTTCCCCCACCCGCCTGCTATCCTGCTCGGGGGCCACGGGTGCAGGAGGGACCAACAGCCTGATGAACCCGGGCCTGAACAACCAGAGCGAGGGCGTGGAGGCCGACGGCAGCCACAGCAACTCCCCCACTGCCATGAGCGCCACAGGCCGCTTGGATGAGTCCGTCTGGAGGCCTTACTGACTGACAGACAGCTAGACAATCAGAGGAGTGCAGGAGAAGTGAGGAAGGAAAAGTAAAGAGGATGATGAACAAAGAAACATGAACACTGAAAGCATAAAAAAAAAAAGAAAGAAAAAAAAAAGAGAAATGCTGCATGTTTGTCTTTTATTTCTCCGGCACTCGCTTTAAAGACTTTCTCTGTTTTTAGCAACTCTGTTAAGACTTCCATGTATTTTTTACATTTTTGAGTAAACTCCTGCACTGGGCTAAAACATGTACTCTTAAAAAGGACTATAAAAAGCCATAGAAGTTGAGAAGATGTTCAGCTGAAACTGTAAATAGATGTGAGGGCAAAACCAGAGAAGCCATAGTAATGTTTCAGGTTCATGTGCCTGGTGTAAACAGGTACTGATTACAGACAAAAGAACAAAAGACAATAGAGGTATGATCAACCAGTGCAGCTGATGAAGTGAAAAAAACCACAGCGGACATTCATCAAACAGACTGCTCAAACTTATCCGACTCACTTGATCGGTGGATATGAGCAGTCGGACTGGACTGAGTGACTCCGACATCCTTCCAAGCCATGGCTGCACTGCTGTAGCAATCGGCCCTTTAAAGCTTTACATTTCTGTAAAAGATGAATATTGCGTCAGTTGTGAAAACATCTTCAGTTGCATCCAGGGCTGTTTCATGTGCTCACAGTACTTATGCAGTACCTTATTGCCTAATTTATTATCCAAATGGAAACATTAGCCTTCGGTGCTACAGTATGCAGTGGACGTTTCAACACAATCGCCGCATCTTTGAGAGAAAAGCATTTTATCTGTCACATGTTTAAGCAATGAATTCTCCTCTGCTGTGTCATCAGTGTATCGAGTTTCAACAGGACAATGGCTGATATTTTGAGGAATGTAAAAGACTAACGCAGAGGGGTGTTTATTGGTTTCTTTTTCTGCAGGAATATGTAAGTCCTGTTGTGTCTACTCTTTACTTTTTCCTTACATTTCTTATCCAAGCCCTATTCTGAAAAAAAAAAGTCCTAGTCTGGTATTTTTTAACTGGATGACATGGTTTACTTTTGATATTTATTTGAGCCAAATTGTGAGAAAATGTGTG
>CALSCE010010956.1:4569963-4581464 GCA_943593645.1 Bovichtus variegatus
ACATACACACACACACACACACACACACACACACACACACACACACACACTCTCTGCCAGGCTCTCCCCATCACGGTGGTGTCCTGAGTGTGGGGGGTGGGGGGGCAAGAAGGGGAAACAGAGATCCCTGCGGACCAGGTCTTTGTTCACTTCCTGCTCAAGCAGGGGAACACGATAAATAGGCGGTTCACATACACACTTTCTATCTTTCTATCTCCCTTACTTTTTTCATCCATGTGCGTAAAATGAAAATGATTGCTCCAGTCTGTTTTAAAAGCATTAAAAGCTTCCATCGTCCCTTTGTTTCTTGTTCCCACTATGTACTCTGGCAGCAGCAAAGTCAGATAAATGTATGCCTTCAATTGTTTGTTGCTAAGTTTTACGTCTTTGTCCATCTAAACGTAGAGGTCATTCTGGGACTGACCACCATTTACATAACTAATACCCTTTCACCAGTAAGGGCCCATGTGGCTGTTAAGAAATCAGTGAAAACCGCTAAAGCACCACTGACGTACAGCCTCCTCTGACCCATAAAATGTTAGAGCGACAACATTAAAAATATATTTTCCCTAATCCTCTCAAGTGTCACTAAACAAAAGAGCTTTGCAAAAAATTGTCATGTTTCTTGTACTATCACTCTCTCTGTAACAGTCAGTTTTATTGCTGTTGCTATTTTGGCACTTTGATGGTAAACATTGCTGCCAATGTTATCAAAGCCAAGTTTGAATAAATCATGCTACTGCTGACACCCAATAAAGTGTCAGCTATTGTTACTGTTAGACAGGTGAGGTGACTAAAATCCATTGCTTTAGTGTTTCTGTCTCTCGTCTGCACTGTGTGTGTGTGGCAGTATTACACACCCCCGTGTCTGGAAGTGGCTGCCCCGCAGGCCTCTGCTAACCAGTTCCCATGGTTCCATGGTTCCACTATAGCGACTGTGGACTTCCTCGGGGGACACCTCCCACTCACTGGTTTGTTTTCATCCTTAATGGGAGCTCATCTTACACTCTTTATGGTGTGCGTGTGTGTGTGTGAAGTAAACAGTTTGTGTGTGTTTCTCTTTTCTGTGCATGCACCTGCAAGGACAAAGGCAAATCCTCAGGTATGAGTGTGTATGTGTGTGAGTTTACACGCATCAGTGCAGCAAAAATGTTGTATGCGTGTTGATCTACAGACACCAGACACCTTGATTTCTCCTCCTTTTGTTTTTGCCCATGAGGCAGAGAGGAAGATGAAGGAAGAAAAGTATCTTTTGAGTGTCTGGAGACGTCTGTTAGGGATCCATTCATATTTCGGAATAATTGCTTTTAAGTGCTGAAATATAACAGCCAAATGGCCCGTGGAACAAAGAGGGTTTGTGGGGGGATGGAAAATGAAGCATTTACATCCAGGGCCTAGTAATGAGGGGGTTTTCCTGAGAGATGACAGCGAGGAGGAGGATCAGAGAAGGACAGCGGGAGAGAGAGGTAAAACAGAGAGAATACATTAGATCAAGGGGTGGCAACAACACTGATTCCAGACAAGCGTTTTGGCTGTAAAGATGGCCCCAGACTGTGACACACTCTGGCCAAAGGATCATGCATACAAACACGTTATCCTCCCCCAGTTTTAAGCCAACAGGTGTTTGTGCTTTATGAGAGGCCCTACACTGTACCTCAGCAGGGTCTGCAGAAGCAGAGCGAGCCAAGGAGGATTTGGGCTCTGGGACGTCTAGGCGGATTCAACCACATTATGAAGTGCGGCCTTCTGGCAGGCCACTCGCAGCAGGGCACGGCAGACCAGAACATAAACATAGTCAGTCCTTAAAAACCATCCATCAAAACAGGTCCACCAGGGAAGCAAAACCCATCAATTTCCCTCACTGAGACGGACACAGAAACAGATTATTGAGGACACGGAAAGGAATTATATTGTTTTTTGGTAGACGTGTAGTCAGTAAGATATACGACTGCCTCTAGATGTTTTATTTATTGCGGGGCGGCTGTGGCTCAGGACGTTGAGTGGTCGTCCACCAGTCCAAGTGTCCTCGGGAATGATACTGAACCCCAAATTGCTCCTGATGGCATGACGAATGGTGTGCGAGTGTGCGTGAATGTTTATCACTACTGATGAGCAGGTGGCACCTTGTATGTATGGTAGCCTGACTCTGTATGAATGTGTCTGAATGGGTGAATGCCGACGTGTTGTGAAGTGCTTTGAGTGGTCGCAAAGATTGGAAATGTGCCTTATAAATGCAGTCCATTTATACACTAAAACAAAACATCGATGTTTTCAGAGAAGTGCCATTCTACTCTGCTTCACAGTCGCCCTGTATTTTGCCAAAGAGTGGCCCTGAAGTTTTCTTTTTGTGGTTTTTGGAAATGCCCCCACTTTTCCGGCCCTGCTCCAATTTTCTTTAAATACAACCGTAATTGGTTTGATTTCCTACCTCCGGCCTGGCTGTGTGTATGTGTGTGTGTGTGTGTGTGTGTGTGTGTGTGTGTGTGTGTGTGTGTGGGGGGGGGGGGGGGTAACGAGGAGTGGTGGGAGCTAGTGAGGGCCAGGCGAGAGGGGACCCAGCCCACAGCAGGCGATCTGCACGCTTGGGTGGCAAATACAGTTTGGACTTCAGTGCCAGCACTACTATTCCCCCGTTTAAAGGCTGTTTATGGGGAAATCCTGGAAGCCCATCAGTGGAAAATGACATAAATCAGCACAGGAAAGCACACCAGCACACCCAACCACACAACATTCAGAAATCTAGCTTCTAATACCTGAATGTGTCGGAATCATAAGCATGAACACATCATAACTTTCCAGACCGGGAACTTTTCTCCTTTTGTCTCACACACATCTATCACACCCCTGCCAACAAATCTTGCGACATTATCACAAAGGCATTCCAGCCTCCAAATCAAAACCAGTCTCCTACAAAAAGTCTTTCCTTTGCGATTTCTCTCACGGCCATGCAGGCAGACAGAGAGGAGTGCGAGTGTGCCGCTCATCAGGCAAGCGTGAGTAATCAAAAAGGAAATAAGACGTAGCGTCTGCGAGAGGCCAAGCGGGCCCCTACTGATCTGCAGCCAGCTCATTGTTCTTGCCTTCTATTGTTTCCTGCTTGGTTGGCAGACCAGAGAGCAGCCAGCCAATAAGAAGCCACTAGATCTGTCCTAGTCATCGGAGCAGCTCTGAGATACTACTCAGGTTGCGCCACTGATGGTAAAGGACTAATCCTGAGAAACTGCCAACCATTGCGCTGCTATAAAGATTGAGTATGAAAGGAAGGTGAGGAAGTTTTGCGTGTGCCAAAGCATAATGACATTCAGTCCATTATTGCATAATGTCAAATTGGATCTAGTCTACCAAGCAAGCCAGAGATTGAAACCCACAGATTTGGGGGGGAAACTGGATCTACACATTGAAAAGTCTCAGTCTGGGGTAGACGAGGTGTTGATTTTTTACTGCAGCCTGCAACCAGGAGCGGACCTGTTATATAGGGTCCAGGGCCAAACACAACTTGTTAATATAGGATGGGGGGACAGTAGAAGAGTGTGTCTTCTTTATGATGGCTGGAAAAAAAACAGACACACTTCCAACCATAGCAAGATTCTGGGGTATATGTGGGCAGCAGAAATGGACCCAGGAGGCTTCCGTAGCGCTGGTGCAGAGAGAACACAGGGACTCTTCCAAAAATGGCACAAGTGCACGCACGCACATACACACAACGCGATGCCTTCCCGGCAAGCGACATTCATCTTGGTGGAAAAATATGGTAACCGATGCATTAAAGCCCAGGACTTTGAGGGATTACAGGGACGCAGTGGCATTAAAGACAGACGGACCAGGAGGAAACACACCACACAATATTCAGAAAGCAGAGGAGTTTGTTCGGCAAAATGGGTCACCGCAGAAGCATACACACACAGACTGGTGAAAAAGAATCAAACTAATGTGATCCGGGTCATGCATGAAATACAGTTGAAGAAGTAAGTGTATATGTGCATGTATTTCAGCGTATTTGGGCGTATGTGTCAACCCATTAGATATGTGCAGCCTCTGTGCATATCAAAATGCCAGTGTGCGCACTATAAAAGCCAAACCTATCCAATAATTACAGTAATTTAAAACAGTGTAGGCCACAGTGCCTTTCTCCGCAAGAGACCTTGCTCCTAATACACAATTTTTATAAAAACAAGATGGCTTTAGAAGCAGAACAGAAAACCGCTCAACAACAAAAAAATCCCCAAAACCCAACAGACTCTGCCTTTCATGCCGGTTGAGGCCTGCGGTTCTGTTGCCATACAACACCAAACGATGCACTTCCAACCCCATTCCTATTGAGGTCCTTTCCCCACTATGGAGCCCTAGGTCTCTCCTCGTTAAGTGAACCGTACAAACGTTCAGAACTCCTGGCAGCTCTTCACATGTCTGTCAGTGTGAGACAGGACTTTTACTGCGCACAAGTCCAGGGACGCTGCGAGTTTACAGGGGGAGTGAGTCGCAGCTTTCACTGCTCAATCGAAACAAATTCCCAAAAGACTAAAAGCTGATCCGGCTCAGGGCTTACCAAAAACAGTGTAGCCAAAGTAACGCTCAAAATGACGACAGTAAACCAGCCTTTTGGCTCGACTTGTGCGTTCGTGATGAGCTGACATGCTGGAGAAGTAACATGGACTGTCTTATTAATGCTTAAAGCATTCTGACAGAGCCTTTTGTTACTTACTTAAACCACGCTGCCTGCAACAACATAATGGAAGTCTAAAAGCCATTAGGCTAGTGTGCTTAGCCAACACAAACCATGCACACAGGCTATGAAGGAGCAGCTAAAGGCAATCAATATATCTTCCCTCATTCTCCTCCTCCTCCTTTTCTCCTCCAGTGTTAAAGCTAAATGTCATAGCATCATCTATGGCTGCTGGCGAGTAAAGGAGACACTTTTAGATCAGAGAAAAAACAGGGACGGAGGGCCGGCACCTGCAGCGTGGGCGTCCATTAATGTCAGCTACAAGTTAATTGCTTTTTGCTCTAGGCTTCTATGTTCATGTTGTTTCTACTGTTCTCTAATGCCGAGTGTCTTGGTTGTGCACTGCTGCTGCGTCTGAGAACTTTTAGTCAGTTTTGAGATAGCACAAAAGCCAAAATCAAAAGAGAGAAGATCTTTACTGTCAGTAGGGGCACGTGAGTGTAGTCTGTTGTCATTTTACCATGGCGACACGGCAGGGAGGAGCCATTCTGGGCGTTTCTTTTTAACGGGCCTGGCCTCTGCAATGGCTGGCATGAAAAGAAAGCCAGTGAGCTGGAGACGGATGGCAGAACCCAAAACTTCAAAGACCTCCTCTCTTTCCCCCTAGATGTGCTATATGGCTCTGAAAGGGAACCTGCTAGTTCACTTTAGCACAAAGACATTCAGGCACACTGTCTATTATGAACGAACACACACACACACACACACACACACACACACGTTTCCTGATTTCTTTTTAAAAAAGAACACACACACGTTTCCTGATTTCTTTTTAAAAAAGAACACACACACACACGTTTCCTGATTTATTTAAAAAAAAAGAACAACAAGCATTTGGTTTGGTTATGAAAATACACAAATGCTGACACATAGTAATACACGCATGCACAAGTGAACAGACACAGCAATATTTCAACACATACCAGACAGATATTCGCCACAGGCTTTGACACACTAACATAACATACACTGTGAGGTAAATATTCCTCTGTGTGCAGCTAAGGTGGGGGTGTGGGTGCTGACAAAGCAAAGTCTTTTATGTCTAATAGTTTTTCCGGCGCAGACAAAATAAAACAGGCTACTATTGTACTCTCATAAAGAGACAAAACAACCAGGACAAAGGCCCCTCGAGGCATGAAATACTTGACGTCACAAGGTGTCTTTCAAGCACACAGCTGACAAGGACTCAGAGTTGTTCTTTTTCTCTTTAAAACCACTTACTTTAAGAACCACATCTCTCCTTACCCCTCACTCTCACACACCCACACACAACCTCCCTCATGCTTCCTGTGAAAAAGTGCTGACCGTGTAAAGGAGATAAGAACAAACCCCTGGGAGAATAGTCACCGCCAGCTTTGAGAGTTCCCCCTCTCTCAGCTCACTGTGGCTGAGTACCCTCTAGTGGTGATTACGGTGAACAGCAATTCTCCTTCCTGATATTTGTATCCTTGAACCCCTCACTGTGCCTCTTTACCAGCCAACAGCCGCAGTTAACCGCAGCTCTGCCACAGGGTGTGACTGCAGGACCCAGATGGGGTGAGTGGCAAGCAGGGGGAAGGGGGTGAGGCAGCTTTTTGTGGGCCGCCCAAGGGGGTCCACCACAGTCCCCTATCTCTCTACCACAGTAGCCACCGAGCCCCGGAGAGAGAAAGCCACCCCACCACATTTTAATGAGGGCTAAAATAAACAATGTGAGCACACAAAACCCACCCTGACTGGCTGACTGCAAGCACTGAAGCGGGGCAGATAAACTGGGCTGTTACTCGGTGGTCTGGGAGTTGATGGAGTGAGTGATGCCACAATGAACTCCACTATGAACTCCTCTTATATGGCAACGTTGGACCCTCACAACGCCCAAATAATGAGTGACAGTGTTTGTCGCAGTGACAGCGTGCACCCAATGGAAGACTGAGGATACACACTGAAGGAACAGTCTGTAAAGCTTCGATTGAAATTGACCACATTTGAAACGGTGGTCAACTTCAATTAAAAGGGGACAGTTTAACAAAATTAACACATTTTCTCACTGACCTGTGATGGTGTGTAGCCATGCAGATACTGTAGGTTTGGTTTTCTTTGCCCAGGTTTTGAGATATCTATTTGATATTTCTGCATCTACCCAGAAACAAAGGAGGAAAGTGGAATTTTATACAGTATATGCTGCTCAAAGAAGTACTACATTTACACATCTACAAATTCACCAGTAGTGGGAAGTGTGTATACTCAAGCACTGAATTGTAGGTACTTGTACTCTTAACTGCGTACAATTTGATGCATTGTTATAAATTAAACTGCCCCACAACAATGAAATGCTACTAATGCAATATAACATTAGAAGGAATAAACCAATAACATAATAGTATGACTGTCACAGGGGTCATTTGCTGCATTATGAGTACTTAATGTGTACATTTTGCTAATAATATATTTACTTTAAATATTTTTTTAATGTAGTAATTTCACTTGTAATAAAGAAGCTTCACAGTGTAGTTTTACTACTAAATGAAGTGGAAGATATGAACACTTTCTATGGAAAGATATGTTAGCTGTTGTGGTTTTACGTGTGATTTTTAAATGTCGTGAGCACCACAAACAACATTGTTGTCCCCTGCATTGTGTTGGAGGGGCAGAGACATTACCTTACTTGAGAGAAGAAAAGAGTTTTCTGTACTTTGACTGAACTGAACTTTTAAAATACACCTCTTAATAACACGCCCTGGCCATGACACCGGATAAATTGCCAAACTACTGAGATTCATTGCATTTAAACACACCAAACACATAGGAATATTCTCGAGTTTCATGCTAGCCTCCAGTGTGCCACTCTCCATCACTCTTAGCATGTTGATGTGTTTTTCAGAGCAAGCAGAGTATATATAGGCCTATTTATGAGTAACTATATACCTACCAGACAAAAAAAAAAACCCGTGTTGCTGCCAAAGAAGAATTACAAGATGATGGGTCAATGACAGCTTGTACGACTTGGAAGAAGTTTGCCAAGAAAAACACACCTTTTTGCACGGTCGCCATGGGCCTCGGCGCTCTCGCTAACTAGTCGCAGACGACGAGTATTTAGAAGGTCGCGAGCTCATGCCAACATATTTTCTGAATAAAGGCCAACCTCACTGAAGATGTAAGGAGCATATGAAGGGCATGGGAGGCATTATGGCGGCGGTGAGGTGTACAGTACTGTTGTAGTCGGACAGAAATGCTTGGAGTTCACTGCCAGACAACCACAATAACAACATACCGTGCGGTCTCCGCCAGGCAGGCAGCCGCTGTGCCTTGTGTGGCAACATACTTCTCACCTGTGGACGCATTACAGTTAATTATGAATATTAACGAGCTGCTGTGGTGAGCAGCCATGAATGCAATTATAATGGTGTCATATCAATTATTTTAAAAACCTTTTATTGACCTCTCTCCCCAGCTAACACTGAGTTCTCATTACAGGGGAAAAGCACAGGAACTAATAACATTAATTACGGTTTAGTTCCATTCAGGTGTGCCAGTGTCTTCTTGCCTCTGAGCCAGCAGCATATAGGATACCACAACGCGTATACTGGCACACCACCTTGGAATACAGCCATTATTAATGTTATTAATTCATTTACAAGTCACACACGTGTACAGTGTTACACCGTGTTTAGACAGCGAACGTTGAAGTGTGTGTGCTATGAAGCAACACATTGGCTTGTTGTGGCTGCTTGACGTCACATATGTTTCCTAATTTTATGCTGTAACTGAAAAATAGGAAACTCACGTTTTGTTTTTCATGCCATACTGTAAAGCCCTTTGAGCTTCATTTTATGTATGACAGGTGCTATGCGAATACAGTTTTATTATTACAATTGATTATTTGATATTGTTTTATTTGACTTAATGTACTTTTTCTCACAGGTAGCTTCTTTTGCTCAATGGTGTTTACAGTTTAGACTGTTTAAACAATATATATATTTATCATTGTTTGTCCAACATTTTTATTTTGTGCTGTAAGGCACTTTGTAACTCAAGTTCGGAAAAGTGCTATATAAAATAAAGTTTATGACTATTGTTATTATGCTACACACAATTCTATTCATTGTTTCAGATGTTTCCTTGATCTTTGCGTCTTTCTTGTGAATACAAAAGAAAATCATCTCATTAACTCCAACATCTTTCTTTGGCCTTTTTGTTATAAGGGACCACAAACGGGTTAGCGAACCACTGCCTTAGACTAATTCTTTTAGCCCTGAAGAAATCATTTTTATGTTATATTTATCAAAAAAATTAAGATTTATGTATGTGCACACCTACTTGAAAGTATTGTTTGTAGCCTCCTGTCTAGCTCCTCTACAACCACTATAAAGCCCAGCCTCGAGGCTACTTGTGGCTTATATCTTAAAATGATAACGGCAGGCCTTAACTGTTGGCCACAGTGAACTTTGAAAACCGTAAAAAGAACATTTACCCTTTCCTTTAATTTCGCTGTCATGATAGAAGTGATAGTGTATGAATGGAATATAATGAAAACCTATTCCTCAATTTAAATCATTATTTTCAAATTGAATCCCAATATTCTTGCACCCATGAATTTTCATGTAGGCCTGTGTGCTGTCAATCAACAGCGTGAGCGAAATACAAAGCAACCTATGTAGCCACATCAAATGTCAGGTGCACAGAGTCCATATGCAAAGAAGGGTTTTCACACATTGTAGGTCCAAAACCCAGTTGGGATATCACTGTGTACCCTTGAGTGAGCTACTTTACCAGTGTAAATATTTAGCCAGCTGTATAAATGGGTGTGTAAAACCTGCAAACTGAACTTGCACTGCAGAGAAAGAGTCGATGCCAAACGGAAAAGGCTCCGGCGAGCATATTGAGTATTGAAAAATACACCGCGGATTGATTTACCTCTTAAAAAGGTAAATCAAGGGTAAAGAAATTGGCTACATGTTTTCCTCATCCTAAAATCCAAGGAAACAACTGTGTCTGTAACCTGTGTGTTGGCTCCCTCTCATGGTGTGTAATATAACCCTAGTCTTTACACACACACACACACACACACACACACACACACACACACACACACACACACGCGCACGCACACGCACGCGCACACACACACACGGTCTACATGTTTGAGAAACAATACTCAACCCCTCCCTACCTCACCTTCATTACCCAATTACACTAATACACTCACCCTGCTTGTAATGAGTGTGTGGTCTGAATAATAGCCAGCATTGTTGTGTCTTCATTTACCACACACATACACGCACACACGTCTGGCTGTGAATTACAAGTGGAGACCGCGTCTCAGTGTTCACCAAAAAGGGAATGTCTGAGGCTGAAACATGACACTTTAATGATCTGGAGGGCATCCAAAAACTGTACACCCCCACACCTTTTTTTTTTCAATCTCTTGCGAAACTTTGTCTGCAATCAGCTCTGCAGAATAGACTTGTTTGTGCTTCAGAACAGTAGGGAATTGGCTGAAAAACACCATCAAGCTGACAGACAGAGGGTGTCTTCAGGGGGAGGTGGAGCCCACAGTGGGTGGACACCCACATGAGACATTCCTTGGAGACAGAGAGAGCTGTAAACAAACATGCTTTGGCCCAGGGGTTGCCAAACTTTTCTGTATTTTTGTATCAGTGACCTGAGAGATTAACTAAAGAGAGTAAAGCAAAAAACCCAATATGAGATGTTTTAATATGGATGATACAACACAGGGATGCAAAGCTTTCAATTAAGACATTCCTTACATTCATTTTTCAATTGATATTGCCTTTAAAAAGTAAAATAATAGTAACATTTCTTCTTTTGCTAAGGAGTTCATGGAGGCACCTCACGGTCACCAGGCCCTCTACGCTTTTTATTTATTTTTTTAACATTATAAATTCTGATTTGGTCCTAAATCTGGTATATACCTGAGTTGTGACAATGAAACTTGAATTCATGGAGTGACATAAAAGTTACAGAACTCTTATAACTTTTATGTCACTCCAGAACAACATTTCACATCAATTACACTGATGCTTGCAGAGAAGTGGAAGACAGGCGCAATCGTGCCATTCCCATTGCCATGTTAATCCAAAAATGAGAGCCTTTAAAATATAGGCGTTGTAAGGTAAAGAATTTTGACAAATAAAAAGTGTCCAACTTACTGTCGTGGTCTTCCTCTGGTGATGTCGGTGCATATTTGTCATCTCCATGACAACTGCGGGGGGCTACAAGAGGTTTTGGAATCGACAAGTAAGTTGGGCCCAATATTGAGAATTATTTTTGTCAAATTGTTGTTCCCAAGGTCAAGAAGAATATTAGTTTAAGCAACATACATGATGACCAAGGTCAAAGGGACTTCATTTGAACTGGTATACTTGTGTATTAACATCTTGGATGAGAAGTCTTTCCCCATTCTTTTTAAAAGGGAAAGTACAGAGGTTTAGAAGCGATGGCGGTCTGCACGCCCGCTGTCTGGAGAAACAGACAGGAGTACTGGCACAGAAGTATGTATGTACAATGTAGTGCTGTGGACGGGGGCAGCAGCAAAAAAAAAACTCAAGACACCTAAAAAAAATAAAATCAGTTTAAATGTAAAATATATTTAGAATATTTTCACTGCTTTACCTTGCCGTCAGACAGCCCTTTCCAACGGGGAAGTGAAGCAGTTATCTATGCTCTCTTGTGGAACACAAAAGTTGCTGGTTTACCGCCACCTTGATCAGTGGGTTGTTTTAAAAAGGGTTAGTTCTGATTTACTAGGAGACTAGAGCGCAGATATATATATATTATA
>CALSCE010010956.1:4586464-4626666 GCA_943593645.1 Bovichtus variegatus
TATCTATCTATCTATAGATATCTATCTATAGATATCTATCTATCTATCTCTATCTATATCTATATATCTATCTATATCTATATAGATATCTATCTATCTATCTATAGATAGATACTCTATAATTTTGAAGGGTGAACATGCTGCAGTTGGTAACTGATATTGTTATGAGCTATTAATAGTAATCTAAAAACATGGAAGCAGTAAATGGAAGAGAGGGTCAATGACAAGACTGTAAAAACACTTAAGGTAATACAAAAACAAAAGTCAGAGTGCCAATAAGTTTATTTCAATTCAATATTGTTAAAAAATTAAAAATAAAAGCCATGACATAGCTTGGATATTTTCTTTGTAAAACATCACTCATGTCATAATGAAATGATCTCTGCAAAACATCAGCAGAGAGAAAACAAGTAAGGCAAAGAGGAGATAGTTTTCCTAGAATTAAAATCCAAGCTGGCAAGAAATCAGCCCATTTTCCTCAGATGAAATGTATAAAATGTACATATTGAATTCTGAGCGATCAAAACAAATATTTACAATTCCTTTTTCTTTTAAACGTTTTTTATTTGTGTCGTAACAAATGTCTGAAAAAACATGGCAAATGGGAGTAAACAAAACATGTTTTGCTTTATCCGCACTAAAGCACTTTTGGAGCTACTGTATCATAACATACATTCACTACCACAGAGATCAATCTACATACTGAAGAGAAAGGTATTCGTTTCATTGGTACTCTCCTCTTGTCATAAATATGTTTTGTGTCGCCTTTCCTGACTGCACATTAGTGTCCTTCATTCTGTATGCTATGGAGAATGAAATAAGCGAGTGTGTGTGGTTTCTTTTTTTTACATAGCCGGAGTCATCCTATCCACAGTGAGACCAGTATAATGTGCCCCTTTTTGGTCCGCTGTGTGTAATCCAAACTACAGCTACAGTCAGCACGACCAAAGACTTTCCTTCATGCTTCACAAGAGAAAAGTAAGTGAGCTTTGCTGTGCCGATTAACAAAAAAGCCAGCCTACACATCTACACCTCCTTGAATATCTGTAAGATACATATGTTTGAATATTTCTTAGACCTCAGGTTAGATTTGTCCTGAGTTGTTACTTCTGCAGCGGGTTCAGGAAATTCCCTACAATTCTACTGATCTGAGCTACAAGACTTTTGCCTTATTTGAGGCAATGAGGAAATCAGAGCATGGACACCAGGTAGCCTTACCTGCAGTTACAATTATTTTTGATTTATTTTAAGCAGCACAACATTAAAATAAAGCATCTCTCACTTGATATGTCAACCACTCCGGTCTGGATTAGCTTCTACTTAAACCGGTCAAATACTTGAGCCGAAAACACTAACGCTTCAACACTGTTTACAATGCCTCTTAATACGCCAAAAGACGGGATAAACTGCTTCTCAGTGTTCATTTTAAAGCAATCCTAGATAGAGCCATTTCAATATTAAACAGACAACAGAAAATTAACAACAGCTTGTGGCCGCTCCCCTGCACGCAGAGAGAAGGTCAGCTTGAAGGTCACTTATCAGGGAGTGTGTTTGACGAGGCTCCCAACATAGATAAGCACTGATACACGCGTCTGGCTGCTTCTCCCACCGACTCGCAACATTCATCAGCAAATGAAAAACAAAAGCAATTAATGATGAAAGGTGGAATAACGGTGACCTTTTGCTGAATCAACTAAAAATAGGTCTTCGTAAAAATTGGAGGGAAAAAAAAAAAAAAGATCAAGAAGGGTTCATGCATTGGGGTTCGCTCTAGATGAGGAGAGAAGGAAAAGAAGTCCAGAGTTTTTTCTTTCTCGTGAATGAGCACATCAGTCCTGGTGCTGGAGATGGGGCAGGTGTAGGGGTGTGAAGAAGAGGGGGGAGGGGGGTGCGGGTTACGGGGTGACGGATGGAGGAGCTTATTTGACCAGCCTCTTGGCTACGTCTCCATAGGCTATCTCGATCTCTTTGTCACTTGGGCAGGTGTTGGTGAACTCTTCGCGCGTGTAGGCGATGTTCAGGTACTTCCAGATGGCAGTCATCTCTTTGGGGATGTCGAAGCCTCGGTACTTCTTGGCCACCACCTGCAGGGAAAAGTTAAAAAATCTCACCAACCGAGTGATGAACCCTTTCATAAACTCAGAGCTCCTGTGAAATAGACCGTTTAGTCTTTGTAAAGCACTGTGATAAAGTTTATACTGTAATTCATTTGCAGTTCAGAAATAATCTAAATCTGACAAAAATAATTTCACTTCAATTCATCAACTTGGACATTTTTATGAGCATTTTTTTATTGCCATTTATTTACACAAGCGCAGTGCCTGTTCGGCCGATTGCTTGGTATTCTCAATGCACCCACAGAGTATGAAGTCATTCGGCTGAATGGTTGTCGAGTAAATCGAAAGACATACGCATAGAGTAGACAGACTCCTTCCATTTTAGTTAGATAAACCAAATGATTCATTAATCAAATGGTAATTTTCAAGTTTAAAAGAACAATAGAAATCATCAATAGTTGCAGAGAAGAAATCTAATTGGGTAAATGAGGTGAAAACACTAGTGGGGGTGTTGCATGGGTGTGTCATGTTACACCAAGACATCACAGTTAACACGACAATTCGGTTGTGTTTAAAAGTCTCCCTTGCTCACCTTAACTATATGCAGCTTGGGCAGCAGGTTACAGTCAGCCAGGGTCATTTCATCACCGTCCAAGAACTTGCGGCTGGAGACCTTGACGTCCTCGATGCTGTTGTGGTCAATCTCGTCGGGCAGTGGTGAGCGAAGATACTCATCCAGCTTCTGCAGGGTCTTCAGAAGGCCGCGCTCCAGAGCTGCAAGGAGACAACAGATATCATAAAAACAGTAAGAAACAAAATGGTTTTATTTAAGTTTAATTGTACATTCAGTACAAGCAAATAATCTTTAACAGTGTTTAAACTATCATGGCTTCTCCTGGGGCCTCCTGAAGCTGCTGCATCCATATGCTGATCAACCACATGGGGGCAGCAATTCATCAGGAGTGTATGCATGTACACAGTGTACATTATACACAGTGCAGAAACAGACACACCATGGACACTTGTACAATCTAACACAATAGCATTGTGATTCAATTATGTGCTGCTGTAACAAATATCATCTCATTCAAAGCTTACCCACCACACATTTCAGGTGTTATACTTCATCCTCTCCCTGTATCCATCCATCTATAGATCAATCATTATTAATTAATTGAGACATACGCTTGAATGTTAGATCTAGTAGTTCAACAGTAGACTCGACCCGATACTCATTACTCATCATTGAACCATGAGACGCAACATAAAAACTCTGTTGACACAGCCTTGGCTTTCACAACCAGCCCACCATGGTTCAATATTTTCCCAAGGTAGAGAGAGCAGTTATCTTAAACATGAGACAGAATCTTGGTATTTCATCAATACCATCAACATCCTTCAAAAGGAAACTATTCCAGTTTCACCCAGGATGCAACACAATATATGGAGACAATAGACTACAGACCGTTCATGTTAATCCAATAATCTTATCTGTTAAATGTATGATATGACCAGCAGGGTCTGGGGTGCGTGGACCAGGAACAGGAGGGATGAGACAGAGCACTAGTTTGTTATTAGGATAGCTGCTCTGTGGTTTTCCAGAGAGCTCCACCAGGTGAGACGGGTAGCATGACGACAAGAGGAACAAAAGCTTTGTGTTCTTGAGTGAGGCTGTAAACCACCAATCAGGGCAGGGCTACCAATGTCGCCTAGCAACCAGAAAGCTCTCCCTACACAATTGGAAGGTTTATGGATCTCCGCTCTTAAAAAGCGTACCCAATCACACGCGTGTGTGTCAACTACAGATACAGGTAACTTACCCTCATTTGCATCTGGTTTGGAGTTCTTGATGAATGCTGAAAACTTGGCGAAGATGTCCATACCAGTTGTGTTTGACTCTGGGTGTCTTGCACCGAGCTTGATGTACCTGCACACAAGCACACATACAAGTAAATAAACAAATATGTATGTATGAGGAGGTTAAAGAATAATTCTGATGATATTCTCCATCTTACTGTAAACAAACCCCATTAAAAAAATTTAAATAAAAAATCCTATTAAGCTGGATGCTGTTTTTTTATTTTGACTCCCCAAATGTGTATAATTTTGCCACTGAAAATAGTTCTCAACAAGAGCTTCATTTAGTCATGCTTGAGAACTTAAAAACTACAGTGTCCAGTCGTTTAGGCCATTTATTTAAAAAAATAAAGTGTACATTTGTGACCTATTTTTAGCCCATTTGTTTCTCTATACATTTCATTATATTTTAGGAAAAAACTAGTCCCATGTGCCCAAACACTAAATGTAGTATGATAAGAAAATGGCTGCATCTCAGAAACTACAACGGGCCCAACCAAGCACCTATGAACTCATCACAAGTTGAACATCAAAGACAAAAATAGACGACATTTATTAGACACAATGTTAGTCTTTTTCCTCTTTTCTTACTTTGACTTTTTCCATGTGATCTAAAAATGTCAACGTTTTACTGTTAAATACTTGCTTAAAGTATGTTAGCACTACATTTCTTGACTTCAGCCCAATGTTGTGGCATTTTTCCTCCTCATGCTAAATAAAGTCTTAACACAAATCTGTTAAGTAAAAGATTTCTCAGTTTAAGCCTATATGGCCTCTACCTTACATTACATACTAACAGAGCATTTAAAAGTTGACAGTGTGCATCAGAGCGTTGCCGCGGGGATGAGAAAGCACTCACTTGGGTGGGCAGAGGACATCCTCAAGGAACTCCTCGATCTTGTTGACGTCGGTTTTGACCTCGCCATTAAAGGTGATGAAGGGCGGGTGTGTGCCCGGGGCCAGGTTCTGGAGGTCTGCTGGCTTCCTGAAAGAGAAGAGGAGCAACTTTAGTGGATAGAATCAAAACGGAACAAAGCCATGATGCAACCAATTCAAACATTTTTATAATGTATGAGGATCTGGTCTACACATGTATATACACACTGTATACATTTCAAGCAAGTTAAAGTAATTGAGAGCTGTGGTTCTTCGATAGCCTGCTGCACTTAAACCGCTCGTTTAGAGCCAGCCAGCACTCCTTCTCCGACTATAGATGCTCAGTACTAGCTCTTTAACTGTGTGTGTTCATCTGTCTCCATGAGTTTGTGTGTCCCTTTCTCTCTGCGGCCTTCAAACCAGCACATTTTCTAGCAGAGTCTCTGGCAAGCAGATGACACACACAAATAAAAATGAGCATGTGTTGAATGAGTAGTGTGAACACAACTCACTTGTGAAATCCACAGAGCCCAGACGCTTAAATCCCTTCAGCATAAAGACAACATAACACAGCAGTGTCTGTTAGAGTCTAACAGATTGACGGTAGCCAGCAGACTGTGTGAATCCTCTTTGATCTAATGTAACTAGCAACAACATGTATCCATATAGACTCCTAACTGCTCCAGGCTTTTGCTATGACAACGTCACCAGTGGTGGCTGAGATTTGGGAGAAGCCATCTGAGGGCACAGAAAATGGGAAATGACTTCAACTCTTTGGCATGCGAAGGGGAAGTGGCACCCTCACCCAAAGATATCACTGAACAGAGGATAGCAAACTGCCTTGAGACTTGCATGATTTTATATCTATCTATATCTATCTATATATATATATATATATATATATATATATATATCTATATCTCACTTGTTCCTCTGCAGCTGAACAAAGGGTTGTTTGAGGAGTGAAGGGAAAACAGACACTGCTCAGTAGGCAGACATCCTACATTGCCTTCTACAGGATATCAGTGATCTCTGAATTGTGTTAGCTGCCCTTTGCTAAGGAAAATACATGCAAATATACCCAAATCTGCACATTCATGGCAGGCATGTGTAAAGAAAACCAAATGACTAGTCGAAAGGACACTGCTTTCAGTTCAAAAGAACCCAAAAATAATAAGAAGAATATAGTAGAAAGAATCGAAAAAATGTGTTCGAAAGAGACTCAGTATTTAGCAAAGTAAATTTCTGTTGTGTTTTGTCAACAAGCAGCAGTCTCCATGTCGCAGAGGGCGAGATGCCTGGTGTGGAAGCAGCTGCCACGCGGATTAACTGCGATTTGGAACAAAACTGCAGCTTTCTTGAATCTCTGAGTCAAAAACGCATGACGAAGAAAGACCATATAAACCAGACATCCATCTGACCATGTCTGAAAATAATCTGCCACTTGCCCATCCTGCTAGTGGAAAAACATTTAGGGAGCATTTAGATGAATCACACACAGAGAAACATAGCGGGTTTGGTAAAGAGCTTCTGGAACTGGAATCCACATGTGAGAGCACGTTCACTTGCAGTTGGAATTGCAGAGGATCACTGTTTTCTAAAGCCTGTGAAGGAAAATAACATGCTATCCACCAAAATCTAGGCAGGAAGAGGGCAGACACTTAAATAGCCCCTCCAGAGTCTGTATGTTTATTTTCCTCCGATTTTCTACGGCCTGAGAAAGGGTCATGGGAAAACCAAATAAGCAGTGAGGAAGCAGCGAGCGTGTCAAGAGGTGGGGCTGGATCAAAGCGTTACAGAGACGCCAAGGTCTTTGTTGAAACGCCCAGAAAAACTGTAGGAGGCTATCAAAAAGGAAGAAGGAAAAAAAAGTTTTTTTTCTCCTCTGGTTGAATAGCCAATGAAAAGAGTACAAGCTGCTGAAGAGGAAGATAAGGAAGAAGAAGAGAGCGAGAGGGGAGGATGGGGAGAGTGAGAAGGACTCACCTTTTGAGGTCCACTGTGGTGACGTTGAAGACGACTCCTTTAAGCCACAGGATCATGAAGAGCCTCTGGGAGAAGGGGCAGTTCCCGATGCTCTCTCCGTCACTTCCCGCCTTAAATAAAACACACAGATGGCAAATTAGAATAAGAGTGGATTAACTCTCAGCAATATGTTGCAGTTACCATTGCTGAAGACTGAGGACACAAATGATGGCATCAGTTTCCATTTCATGAAGAACAATAAAAAAGGGATAGTTCAGATTGTATTTAGGCCCACCTAAAAACAGTTTAAGTGTACGTTATATTTGGAATAATTCATCGCTTGCTGTCAGACAGCCCTTTCAGAGGGGATACTGAATAAGTTATCTAAGCCCTCTTCAAAGCCACCGGATTCCATTGACAAAAACAGTAATTTTACCTCACGGAACCATGGAGTTACTGGTATACGGCTGCCTAGATCGGTCAGTTTGTTTGTGTTAATGCTGGGCTAGTGTTTTAAAAAGGGTTAGTTTGGATCCAACAAAGTCACACAATAACACAAACTAACCGATCAAAGCAGCGGGTAGACCAACAACTGCCATGTTCTGCGAGGTAAAATTACCGTTTTTGTCAATGGAGTATGGTGGTTAAATTCAGTCTACACTTAAACTTGTTTTTAAGTGGGCCTTTTTAGGTGGCTAAAATACATTTTACTGTTGCCCACTGTCTACAGCAGTATATTGCTTAGCTTCCTTGCTGGTACTCCTGCCTGCTTCTTAAAACTGGGGGCTGCCAACAGTCAACTACTGTAGGGGAATTATTGCAAGCATAAAACACAAGATAGCAGACAAAGATCTTAAATAAATCTGCAATAGGTTTCGATCACTGATAGCACTGAGAGCGAAAAACAACCAGACAGACAATCTTGATAGAGATCACATCTCTGTTGCACAACCGTTATGGCTCAGGACATTTTACTGCGCTCACCCAGAGAGGGCCCATCTCAGACAATGACTCTTTCATACACATTACAGGCTGCCCTCGAAAAGACTTGAGGAGGAGGGAAAGAGTGGATCGAGTCGACCCCCTCGTCTTAAATACTTCAGCACACTTCCCCTCCATTAATGTGCAGAACTACTGTCCAAGAGTAAGAGGAAACTTCAGGAGTGATTAAGACTGGGACCGCCTCTCGTTTCCTCTTTTGCTAGACTGCACAAACACAAGACTGAACAGTGGCGCTGGGAATTGCATCAATGGAAGTGGCACATGTCCTCCAAATTAACGACAAACGCTCATTTGTTAGCATCAGACAAAAAACAGGTGGGAGTTTTGAGAAGAGATTTCGAACCTTAAAAAACACAACAGGCCCCTTTTTTTGTAACTGACTGATGGAACAGTCTGATCGCTCCATGGACGACAAGAGAAAGTAACAAGAGCATTGATTTCTCGCACACGCACACGCACGCACTGGGAGGGTGATTCAAACTGTCAGAGATATCTCCGGTCTTTCCAACCACCACCCATCTCTTTGTCTCTCCAACTCTCTAAATTATCCCTCACTCTGCTCAACACACAGCCATGTATGGAGCGAGGAGGGTGTAGCAGAATATGACAAATATGGTTTGAATTCCACATCAGGAGACAGAATAAGAATTTAATTTGATTAACTGAGCTTTGCACAGTATCTTAATGAAATCTGCAATGCCGACTGGCACACAGTAATGTCTGCTCCAAGAAAACCCATTATATTTTTTGTTCAACCACGTAATTGCAAAATTGAGGCATCACTGTGAAACTGACATTGTTCTCATTTGCTCCTTTTCATTCATGGTGCATTGGCGAAAAAATGTAATCTTCATTTTACTTCTTACGTATTGACTTGCAGGTGCAGAGCAACATGGCTCTGTGCATACCAAGCCTCTTAAAAAAAAAAAAAAGGTATGCAAATATCCAGGCCAAAAAAGAATGCACATTATTCATTTATTCACAAGGACAAGCATGAAGGTCATTTAAGTATCAGCGCTCTGGAATGCACCTCTTCATTCAGCACATTTCTGTGGCAGAGCCTCGGCAAAACGGCAACATATCGTTTAGCATTTGTCTTCCTCGTGTCGTCACTCACTCCTCATTCCCCATTCACTGCTGCAGGTGCAGAGGTGATATGCAAAGTGGGACTGTATGTGTAATGCAAAAGCTGTACACAAAATCAACTGTTTACACACACACAGACTGGCAAAGAGCGCTGAATAAAAATAAGATTTAAATCCATTTTGACTTAACCACCATTTTAGCAGAATATTTGTTTAGCATCAGAGATGCAGGTTCTGCATCATCTTTAATAGTGGACTTTGTTCTGGATGTGTTCAGTCGGTCCAGCAGCTCCTTGCTAGTGCGGACAGGCAGGCTGCTGTTGTCCTCTGTGTGACGCCCAGTGGGATGGCTCTGTTTGATCTGCCTGCTGGCTCCCATTGTACTGCGGCTGCCCCCCCTCCCCTCTGAATTCAATATCTGAATAGCTTGGATTAGATCACTGCCTTTGTTCAGCAAATAAAGGTCTCCTTTTTACCTTACATGATTCAATTCTAGAATAAAGCGTCGGCCATGAAGTGTTGGGGGGGCATCATGGTTCATGGCCATCACTACACTAGACTAGCATTAGCTGATCCTTAGCGGATCAGAAACACATCAATGTGATGAATACTCCATTTTCCAGACAGCGCTTACACCTACAGAGCCCCATTCAGTTCTGGATCAAGGGTGGCAATGCAGCACAGCTACTGATCCCATGACAATAGTCAGACACATATGACATGGAAGGCAGAGCACACAGCAAAGAGGGGATTATCAATTCACAGCTCCTTTTCTATAGGGAGAAAAATTTAAAACCACATTACGCAACACCTTATGTAAATTAAAAAGATGTCTACTGTATTTCAACACAATAAGCTGCTTTTAAGATCAAGTTCTGCGTCTCAAGTGGCCAAGAAGAAGGCCATGGCAGCTGAGAAAGACAGTTCACACTTTTCTTTTTTCTTTGTCAGTCTTCGGCGCCATGGCAATGCTCCTACCCTCTGGAGTCTGCAGCAGAGCAGACTACAGCTCTCTGTTAAAGACACTCACAGCAAGGATTTGCTGCAGAGAGAGAGAGAGAGACAGACCGTTAAAGAGAGATATTACAATAGGGAGGAAACTAGGTATCATAGACGTGAAGGAGAACAAGCGGTAATAGATGCTTTGTGGGAAGAGGAGAAGAGATGGCAAGCTTCAGAGAATGTGTGCCGTTAGGCACGCTGCTGCTGCTGCTGCTGCTGCTGCTTCTTCTTCTTTCTTCTTCTTCCTTCCCCCTTTATCCCTCTCCCCTTATCATGGGCCCCTCTGTGGAGTCAGAGGGGGGTTGGGCATTTTGGAGAGGAGGCAGAAACTATTCCAGAAATGTCCTGTTACTCCCGCCGAAGAGGGTGCTTTGTTTAGTTTAAGTGGTGGAGCTGCATTTCCGCTGCCCTTGACATAAAAAAAAACAAAAAAAAAAAAAAAAACAACAGCTGTGCTGTTAAGTAGGGGTGTAAGAAAATATTAATACTCGAGTATCGCAATAATATGTTTCAGGATACTCTATCAATTCTCAAAAACATTGCATCTACGTTAATAAATAGCTTACATGCAAAGATTTTATTCATTTTACTTGCTTACAGTATCGCCATATATTGAATTGTAATTCCTGAATCATGAGTGTCGTATCGCTAGATTCTTGCCAATACACAGCCCTACTATTAAGGAAGGGCTGTCCATCATTTCACACTATGAATTCAGGTTAGGTAGTCATTAGCAATTATTGTGCTGAATAACATTACCAAGTAGCAATGTTTGATATGAAGCATATGAAAAAAACCAAAGCTATGGGAAGATTATCATTTATTCTCATTAATTTATCAGAAATTGGTCCAGATAGAACCACCACATGGTCTGGCCCAAAACGAGTATGAAGGTTTAGGAAACCTCTTCAAATATTGTCCGTGCTCCACACTACTAACACTTTCCAGAGTGCAACTGTTATTCAGAACATTCAGAAAAGGACTTGTGGAGAACCTTCCATACAGCAACAACACAAAGCACTTTCTGTTTGTAGAGTTTTGGGCACGTCACTAGTTAGCAAGGGGGGCGACGACATCCTCATAAAAACACACATGCAAAGCAAAAAAGTACCTTGAGTGTGCCCTTTTATGGCAAGGCACATCAGTTTTTAAAAAAAAAAAAAAAAAAAAAAAACTTCCCTTTTTTTTCTAAGAAGTAGAGCAACGATTCGATTCCATATACAAGCAGCATTCACAGGAACACTTGCAGTGCCCAGTGTGGAGCCTGCTAGTTTGCCTCCCGACTCACATCTTGCAGACATCATCTTTCACAGAGATTCATACAGAGATTTCCTCTAATGTGACACAGCTATAATAACGTCTGGTGCGCAGAAGCCGCTGACTACTGCTAACACACTCCCAAGCTTTATTCAGGCTCAATGGATAGACCGCGAGTCAACAGATGGTTGTTTATTTAATGCCAAACACACACAGCTGGTCAGTGGAGGGTGCGAGTCATGCTCTAGTCGGATGTTATCTAGGAGTCTGTGTCCAGGACAGCGTGGCCCTGCAGCAGAACAATGAGAACTCAAGTTAGCAAGGGGACCAGTTGCGTCTTTAAAAACACCGCACGCAGAAATCTACTTGCCCGAAGTCCATTTTTTTTGCCCTTAATACTAATCGTTTTATTTATTAGCGGTTATCAAACAAACCATTCTTACGTCACAAAATTGGTTTGACAATGACCCCTTATTCTCCCCAGAATTACATTTTTAACTGAGTGACTGAAAGTACGGGCTATTGCAGATGCTTAATTCTTTTTTATAAGTTACTAGATTTATTGGCCCCAGGCAATCCTTATTGTTGAGCCCTGTGTATTTACTTGAAGGCATGTGCACTTTTAAGAGGGACGGACAAAAAAAAAAAAAAAAAAGTTTCCTCTTAACAAGTCCAGTCCTATAAAATGTTACAAGCAGGCACACAAAACGCAAGAGCTGTTCAACTTAACCTCGACTGCTTTTATGCTCCCACTTTCAAGTATTTACAGATATGTCTACCCAGATAAGTCTACCAAAATTTTTCTACAAAGTTTCTTTAAGACTGAAGTTGTACTTTTCTGGACTGATGACGCGAGACCAGTTACAGTAGTCAGCATTCAGGGACAATGGATCCTGTTCGGGCTGGGCACAGTCTTCCCAGTCTCTGCTCACAGCCTAATTTTAGTAACATGGCTGACGTGCTTTCCCCTCCCAAACAGACTTCATGTTCTAAATTGGGTGGGCTGCTCAGCAAGTTCAAGCCACAATTTGACCGAATAAGGAACTGACGATGTAACAAGCGCTGCAGCTTTCCTCCGCCTGCTGCTCTGACACACAGCAGGAATGTCCGTTTGAGAGTGGGCAGTCATGGTAACGTCATGGCAACGCCTCTCCCTGTTTGCTGGACATGTATACCGTCTGGGCTAGGGTTAGGACTGAGCTGTTGAACCCAAAGTGGCTGTTTAAGACACGGTTAATCAGCCCACCGTGTTCTTAAGATGACTTTACTGAACCAGGTTGAAGGAACGAGTTAGACTCGTGACCCCTTTACTTTGTCATATGTCCTACTCGAAAGGCTACAGCTACAGAACAGCTCTACACCTGGAAGGATTTGATGCTCAAGGACATGTCCGCAGCGAAGATACTACAGAAAGAAGAACCCAGGTCGTCAGCATGAATACCGACTGTCTAAGCAAAACACTACAGTGATTATGAAAGCCATTAACAACATTTTTAGATTCAAACTGCTGATGTGTTTTCAGTGTTTACATGGAAAACACAACCAGGTTAAAGATGAGCTGGGTTTAGACGAAGTCGATTATTTGATATAAAAAAAAAAAAAAAGAATCTTTAACTATTCTGATAATCAATTACTCGTTCAAGAAAATATGCCATCCAGTCTGTGGTAGCAGCTTCTTAATTGGGAGGATTTGCCGTCCTGTCAGTGACTCCCAACCTGGAGTTCAAGATCACTCCAGTACGTTACAGAATAAATCTGAGGGTTTCATGAGACGCGTACTGGAATAGAAAAGGGCATAAAATGTATTCAATTAAGATAATCTGATAATCTTTGTATGCAACATTTTTCAAAAGTCCTATGGGCAGATGCCTGCCATCACCAAAAAAGGTATTTTGGCTCATGTCTGAATGACTAGGGCTGGACTGGGTGGGGCTGAGTCCCTGAGTCGACGCGCTCAGAGAGGAGAGTGTACAGAGGACTCAGATCCTGTTGGAATGGAAACGCCAACGCCATCACATCCTTGGCGTGGCTCTGACTCAGGCTGACATCACTCAGTGGAAACCTCAAGACTTCCAGTCAGACACTGGCCTACTGTGCTGGAGCACAGGAGCGCTGTCTAAGAACCAAGAGTTTCTGTGGAAAGCTGGAAAGAGGCTTACTGCAAAACTGTGCTACTGCAATGATTTAAGCCAAGTCTATAATGTTAAAAACTACTGCATTTAGCCTCAGTGTAGGATAGATAAGACAAAACAGCCAGTTCAGGTTTCTTGAAGCACATGACGGGCGTTTGGTGACGAGTAATACGGATTCAAAATGATGAAAAAGCAAACAGACAGCCATGTGGGAGATCAGCATGAACCAACAACCACCCTGCTCTGACTGTTGTTTCAAGTGTCTAACACAAACACTGAGCTGCAAACTGAGGTCAGCACCAACTCCAACCCTCCACCCACTTGCACATTCATAGACCCCAGGCTGATGACTCGGGCAGACTCATGTAATCATACTTGCACACGTGCATACCCAAAACCCACACTTTTAATCTTAATTATCCCCGTTTTTCCTCACATTTGCAGAGGATATAACACTACTAGAAAACTAGCCCTCATGTGTCCACCAAAAAACAAAATTCTTCAAAAATCTAATTCTCTGCACAGGGCTGAAATCATTCATTTTGAACCTAGACGAATCCTGTAGCAATTCCTTCAGGACACATGTCTTGTCGAGACAGCTGTGAACCACCCTTTGGCACAGATACAATGCCAGCATGCTATTACCACACATGCCATGCCAGATATGTACGGCAGCAAAAGCCTGTGGCCACACGAACACTGGCCTCATCCGTAATTCAGAGCCGACAGAGAGTCTGTCTGGAAAGTTGCCGGATGCGTTCACTCTGATCTGTAATTGAGTTGCCTTTTAGTACCAGTCTGGTACAAAAAAACAATTGTGGAACAGCCCATGCCCAAGTCTTTATAAAAATAGACAGACAATTCTCCCCAAAATTAAAACACATTTATTCTCTTTTATCAATATAGATTGTTTTGGCGCGAGTTGCCAAGTGTTGGAGATATGTCTGCCTTTGTTTCAAATATAATGGAAGTAGATGGTAAAAAAATAAATAATTACATTTGAAAGGAACAATTTTCCTTCTACTGAACTACACAGGAAATGTACATCTACTCAAGGACAAGAGGCTTGTGCTTGTGACAGCGCGAGAAGTAAACTTTAATGCCGTCCTCCTCGGCTGAGCTATAGCTTTAGCTAGCTCAGGTGAGCCTCTCGCCTATAAGTAGATGCACGCTTTCTTCGCCGTGGTAGAAAGAAAATAGTTCCTACATTAAACTGCTGACAAGGTCTATGGATTATCTGGAGTAACAGTCTCATGATTTCTGGAAAGAGACATTGCCGTTTACTTTTTCCACATGTATTTTTTCCTTTTCTTTTGCTTTGAGCACCACAACCCGATCTAGGCTTGCACGCAGTTTCCCTCTAGTTTCATTATATTAGAGATAATGCAGACATCTCTACAGCAGATATCTCCAACACAAACCAATCTAGCTTGATAAACTGCAATACAGGCAAGAGGAAAAGTATGCGTATTTGATTTTGGGCTGAGTTGTCCCTATTCAGTTTGCTAGAGTGTAGATATGTATCATGTTACCACATGTAATATAAAGCAGCCTAACAAACCAGTATTGAAATGTTTTATTTGAGATTACTGCTGTAGTTTAAATAGTAAATCAAGTTTAAATCTATACTCATGATTTCAGCCATAATAGTATAATAAATCAATTTTAGCCTTTACTGAGCTGCAGTGATTGGGATGTTAACATTAACAAGTTTAGTGTGACAATACTCTTCTTCTGCCTGGTCTCAAAGACAAAGAAAGATGGATATTTGGGACACTCCGCTGTGCACCTCGATGGCGTGAAGAGTCAAGAAAGATGCCCGTCATCCTATCCTCCACGTTCAGGTACTTCACTTTGGGCTATATACACACATACACTTCTTCAGGCTCTGCTATGAAGAACACAGCACGTGAAATACAAGCAGACTGGATCATGTTGAGAGCGATAGAGCGAGCAGGGCAGATTCTCCTCATTTAAGGATTCACAGTCGGGGGCTCCTTTTTCCTCTGCATTCTGATCTAGTAGGTTATAATTGCAGCAGTGACCTGTAAAGTACTATAACTACAAGCACTTCCTTGGGCTATACATGCCTAAAAGAACATTTTTATTCACACAACCAGGAACAACCAAGCCTGCATTCTACAGACAAGAACATGAAATGAGACTTCTGAATATGCAGTCCGATAAAAATGCAAAGATTGATCTGAAAGCTCCTACTCCAAATTGGTGTAATAACACACTGCCAGATCGATCGGACCAGCGCTCAGAGTCAGTCAACCGGACAGTTACACTGAAGAAGCAGTGACAGGTCAGGTGCTGCAAAAGCTAAATTCAGAGTGCAGAAACAACCGCTGACAGCAACAGCACTCTACAACAGTAACAAGCCATTAATCTTTGTCCCCTAACTCAAAATGCTGACTGCAGCATTGCTATATGCTTGGGAAAAAATAAACTGCTCTATTGATTTTCCTATAAAAAAGCAGCACTCAATCGCCTAAAATGCCACCTCGAGCACAGTAACTGCTGAAAAAGGTCATTGTGTTTCCATAAAACAGCACATCACAAGGCATACGGCTGATTGTCACATGTTGCAACTGATACCACAATATGACAGGAGAAGCTCTTCCCAAGGCCTTTAGGATGAATATAAAAGAACAGAATCTACTGTCAACTAAGAGTTCAGGGTGTGACACATGAACCATAACATATTTACTCATGTGCAGGGAAGAGAGACTTAAATCTGGAGTGGGCATTGTGATGCGTTGTTGAGCATTAGTTCCTCCTACAGAGTGTAGGCCCTGATCCACCCCTACAGAAGTTCTGCTTTGTTGGGACCTTGCTCTGGCATCTTGCAGGCTTCCATTTCCACGGTTCCCATGGAATTGTGCTGAAGGACATACACAAACACAGATGGCCTCTTATGCCATCCAGACTTCAAAGCACTTCTCCAACTTGTTTACTGGCTCTGTTGTTACTGCTGGCAGCAAGAGTATATAAGTCTGGAGGCAGCAGAAGGTTTTGTAACCGGTAGTCACCTCGGCACACTTGCAGCCAAGAGATGCATAAACAAGTAGAGCTTGTCCGTTTCTCTCGACTCTATATTCTGTTCAGTCATACAGTCAGGTCACATGCTGGTGGAGAATGACTCACTACTTTGTAAAACTGAATGGAAACAGAAGCAAACTTGTAATGATTTAATGATTTAGTGATGCACCTGAACAACAGTGAATCTCCGTCACCATCCTGGAGAAGTAACACAAGACAACCACTTAAGTGATGTCAGAACAGCTTTCAAGGAAATGCCCGATTCAAAATCAGTGACGAGTGCAGCAATCAATATGGATGGGCCTCGGGTTATAAGAGGAAAGATTTAAAATAAGTCTACAACTAATGATTATTTTCATTGTAGATTAATCAGTTGATTATTTTATTGATTAACAGATTTGTTGTTTGGTCTATAAAATGTCAGCGCACAGCGAAAAATGTCAATCAGTGTTTCCCAATAGCCAAGATGACAACCTGAAATGTCTTGTTTTGTCCACAACTCAAAAAGATATTTGGTTTACTGTTATAGAGGATTAAAGAATTATTCAAACTGATTAATCTATTATCAAAATAGTTGCTGATTAATTTAATAGTGACAACTAAAAATCGATCTTTGCAGTATTCATTTAAAATACTATAACAATAACTCTAAATAAGTATATGCAGCTCTACCCTTTCATCCCTTTTGGCTTCATGGCAGAGTAATACATTTTCCAACTATCACAGCATATAAATAAGTCAGATTTAGGGTTTTTTTATTACCCCTTTAGCCATGTGATGTGTGGAAGTGAAAGAGATCTAGGTGAATGCTGGGAAGTCACACCAGCTACTGCTCATGTGTGCAAAACAATATCTAATCTGCTGAACTGTGATGAGGGTCAAGGGTCGATCCTCCCTCTGAAAGTAATTATAAATCGTGCTTATTTGCAACCTAGAGCAATATAAAGTCACAAGCTTCACGGCTACGCCCTCCGAGACGAGCACAATGTAAAGTGTTGCCATAGCAATGTGACAACTGTATCTTTAAACACTACAGGTAGAAGAGTTGCATGATCAAAGTATCTCTAAACTGGGACAGTCAGCTACTTTAATGGGTAAACAGTGTTGTCACGGCTACATTTTTTACAGACAGCGGCAATGTTCTAGAAACATAATTAGTCAGCTTTGATATGCGACAGTGCCCGAACAGATCTGACACTGCTGTGTGTGGAGAGTACACACAGTTCGTTATCAGCTGTTCGCAGAGGCCCGGCTCGCAGCAGTGTGCCTATGGCAACCTGCATGCCTACCATTGTCTCCCATGACTGTGTTTAACGCAGCACGGTGAGAACAACGGCCTTAATAATAGATGTGGACATGGTCAAAAACTGGCAGGTAACACAGTGCCATGCAAGGGACAATAGAGGTGAAGGGCCATCACACACAATGGAAGAAACTTCTGTGCACAACAGGCTACACAGTCCAAGAAGGGAGGGAGGGAGAGGGAAGCGTTGGCCACATGTGTAAACCTTCCAGGGGATGATGTAACCTCTCCTGTAAGCTGGGAGAGGTAGTTCAGAGGAAAAGGTGCCGGACCACTTTGTTTCCATTTGTTCTGCCGCTACACTAAAAAGGGGCCTGCAAAGCTGCTCAGCCTTATCAATGCCTCACTACAAAGGCTGCTCTTTAAAAGAGTCAACAGGAACACTCCAAGTGAGGTTTTTTGCATTTCGAATGAATCTGAAAAACAAGATGACTAAATCACAGCTACTGCAACTAAAGTGTATAACAGTTGGCAGGTGGTTTGAATAAAAGTACATTTGTAGATAATCTTTTTTATTTTTAACTAGGCTTACCCGAAGTACTTACTATCATTTATTCCAAATGTTTTTTGCAAGCATCCACCATCAAGTGTTCACTCTTTTGGTCAGCCACACGCACACACGCACGCACGCACGCCTGCCTGCCTGCCTGTCCCAGCCCCATGCTCCCCCTTTTTTTTTTTTTCATTCCTCTGCCATTTTCCCGCCCTGCAAAGCAGCAGGCTGAAGAAAGAAAAACAGCCAGTCACAACCCTGCACTGGCCATCACCAGTAGATACGCAATTCCAATTTCAGGAAAGGCAGTAGTACTTACAATGTGTGTATATTATACGACTGATTATTTCAGGTAATGTGTTGCCTGGACAATTCTAAATTTCAAGCCCCTGGAGAGTTTTAGGCAATTCTCCTTCCCTGCCAACTTATATACATTGTAGCTCTTTTACATTGTTTGTGTGTAAATGATGAAACAAACAAAACCATATACAAAACTATTATCTGAGGAAAAATCCATCAAGCTCCCTATTCTATCATCATCATCATCTCTAAATGATGAATTGTGCTTTACAGATGGCAATATTAACAGTTATATGACATTAAATAACAACCAGTGTCAACAACACCATGGATGACACATGTCTGAAACTACAGGAGCAATAGCCCACACTTATCTTTCATAAGTCAACTCAAACACGCCCTAACTAGTGTGTCTAACAGAGATCTTTGATGGCACACTGAGTGATGGCAAGGTGACCCAAACACCACATTTAACATTCAAATGGCTGTTTTAAATCCACCCCAGTATCCATGAATGGCTGAATAGAAAGAATGTATGCATGTCGAAAATAATCCATCACTCTGGGCCTATATTAAATCAATGTATAAAAGAATCACAATGCAACTGGCTGCAAGCGAGCACATGTCAGTGTTGAATCGGCTGTTGTGGTTCACGATTACGGAGCTTTTGTTAACGAATTAGCGCCCAGTTGTCAGCATGGCAGGCGCGAGGGGAGGAGAACTGCGTCCGCCCTGCCCGTGACACCGCAGGCTCCACATGGTCACAGCGTAAAAGAGGATTAGATTTATTTTTTTATTTTTTAAATGACACTTAATACGACACTAAAACCCTCTTCTAGAGTTTCTATAAAATGTAGAAAATACCCGTGGGTGAAACACCAACGTGTAGCTAGCTTAGGCGGGTTTAGCTACACAAAAACCTAATTTAAAAAAAAAAGGAAGAACAGGCAAAAAAAAAAAAAAAAAAAAAAAGCATTCATCACCACAATGCACTGAAGTGGGTTTATCCAAGTTACTCAAAAAATGAAAAACTTCTCCCTCGCGACTTGTGCCGCGGTCTTACCTTCACAAACAGCTCGATAACGGGCTCGTTATCCGCCTTTACTCCGTTCTGCGGTACCGACAGCGACATTGTGGGTGCTACTTTTTGAAGTTTTTGCTAACAAAGATGAGTTTTTTCTCTTGCTACCACGCCCGACAGAGCTCGGTCCTCTTGTCCACCTCTCTTCTTTTTTTTTTTTCCCAGCACTGAAGCCCAGTAGGCGCTTTTTCTCCCCAAGGAGAACCCGGTGCTGGAAACACAAAGGCTGCTGAAGAACACGGACGAGGAGGCAGCGGTGTCTGCCAGATACAACGGTCTCAAAGGTGCTATATAACTTCAGCTAAGCTACACACACATCGTTGGACCGTGAGGCTCTTTATGCTGGTGGAGTAGTGATGATGAGGACGGGTGGGAAGAAGCAACGGGAATATTTAAAGCCGTGATGTCATCCGAGGCGCACACATACAAAAATGTGGGAGGGTCCGAGGAGGAGGGGAGACTTCTTGTTGGGAGGGTGAGGATGCCTGGGGGACGTAGCACTCCTGGGTAGTCTTGCCAGAGATATATTCTACTATTTGTCAAGAAATGCAAGCATGTTTAATCTCCAAACAGCACTATTTTCGCCCTTTTTAATGAGTACTTTCTTTCTTTATAATTTGAAGGGTTCATTTGGTAATACGGATATCTCCATTTTTTGCTCTCCATGGAACTTCAGACAAAATGGTGTTGGGTTATTTTTCATATCTCAGTTTCTATCGTTTGTTTTTGCAAATGAACTCATGTCTATGCAGTTTTCTTTACTTTAATTTGAATAAACGTGAGCATTTAAATGTTTGTTCTACACTTGTGCATTGGCTAGTTTTCCACTGTTACCATTTATCATTAAAAATGAATCAGTGATAAACGTTCACTGATGTGAAAGAACATAAAAAAAAAAGTAGGTTGGCATGTGAGATTTTCATAATCATCTAAAAGCTATTGACAAAAGACAAGTTTGATTTAGTTGCAATGAACACATTTCAGCTAGTTTTAAATATGCTGCAGCATATGTAGTGGTAGGTTTGGACTTTGCAGGTCCAGTGGTCATCCCAACCCTAGACTGTATAAAATAGGATCCCAATCCAATAATTCTTAATTTGTTTTCATTGACCTAAATTAAATGTCAGTTTTGACAGATCCCATCCAAAACAGAAAAGACAAACAAATCTTAACATGAAGGAAAGCACACATCCTATAAAAAGGTTTTAATTCTGAAAGGATGACAAGATTACAAGAGCCAGGGGGTACTAAATACAAATCATAGAGCAGTCCCACAGAGATGAGCTTGTTGCAAGGGTGTCAACATAAAATTGCATATCAATCCATTTGGAAAAATGAAAGCATACTCTGTATCACACCAGGATGTTTTAGTCTTAAAACAAGACAATTTCGAAGTCAGAAAAAACAGCAGGTTAAACTTTGCTAAACACCTCTCTTAAGTTACAATATGGGACAAGACATTCTGTTACGGCCTCCGAAGGTTCACACAGCTGTGCAACCGCTTCCACTAATAAAAGGCATTAGTAACAGTATGTTACTGTATGTTGGTTTTTCTCTACACTCCATAAGGTCAGTGGTTCATGCACATTAGAGACGATCACTGCACATGCAATCATTTCTTAATGGAATCTATTGTATGCTGTGGAAAATATCTTAAACCTGCCTAACTCAAACCGTTTCCCTGCTCAACAATTTAAATTTATGGACAACACAAGCTTCTTTACAGTTAAGATAATACACTAACTGACAAATCAAGCTCTTAATGAAACACGCTCTTCAGAATGTACCAAACCAGTAAAAAGAAAACAAAAACAAAAAAGACTCGAGATTTAACAATTTGTACATTCTAAAGCTGAACCAGGTTGATGACAAACATCAAGAGTGAGTGGAAAATTCAAAAGTGAGAAAGCTCCTCGTTTTCAGGACATCTGGGATGGAGACAGCTGGGCCTTCCTCATAGATCGGAGGGCCTTCTCTCTTAGGTGCTTCTCCAGGTCGTCCAAGCTGTCCTCTACTTCACTATCTGATTCCTAAACGAAAAACAGCATGAAATACACGCAACTCTCAACTAGCCACATGGACACAGATACAGAATGTTGGTGCATGGCAAACAACTAAATATTCTCCACTACTTATATCTTCCCTACTGAGTGGAAAGCACAAGGCCTGTGTGGCTAAAAACACAGAAACTAGACATCACCTTTCTTGACTCTCCGTCCTCCTCGGCGCCGTGGTTTTCTTGTCCATCTCCTGTCACAGCGCCACCACTCTTCTCCTTCTTGTGCTTCTTGTGTTTCTTGTGCTTCTTCTCTTTCTTATGTTTCTTTTCCTTCTTCTTTTTCTTCTTCTTTCCACTGCCGTCAATATCGGAATTCTGCAATAAAACAGATTTTTATGGAGGACAGCATTAACAGGGATACTAGATGAAACCACAAACAAAACACAGGAGTGATGTTTGAAGTAATATTGTGCAAAGGATGGATTATGTCACAACAGGGTTGCACTTATTTCAATACTTAATTGCTTTATTTTTGTGGTTCAGAATGCATTCAAGGACTGTCAGTATTCAAGGTCATTAAAAGTGTTTGAGAGGGGATGATGTTGCCTATTCAATCTTCAGAGTAAACATCACAATATTGTATATATTATACATCCCAAGTTATTGAAGGACTTATGGAAGTGATGGTGGATGGCAAGATGATGATAGCTAATATAATCATAAGACATTTTTGGCTCGCTGCATGCCTATTTACACAAATATAAGGCATCTGCATACTTTCAATGCAACTTCATCCAACAAAGTCAGAATTTAAACTGACACCAGGACAAAAAAAAAAAAACAACTTGATAGGCATCTTTTTACATCAACATTTTTCCAGAATGCAATCATGCATTTGCAGACTGTCCAAAAATATGCATAATATTCAAGACTTAAGTTTTGAACCCGTATATATGCAACTGATCTTAGACAACCATATTGGTTAATAAACTAAATATCTAACCTTGCTTGGGGATTGGCTGCCAGAACCACTGCTGGCCTTTTTGGCTGGTGGTGGAGACCCACTGGCTGAGCGAGACGGTGAGGGGGAGGCAGATGCAGGGACTGGACGTTTCTGAGCTGCTGGTTGAGGGGAAACAGATCTGGAGGATGCTCTCCTCATAGGCTGGGGACTTGGAGATGGTCTGCGGAGATGACAAAGGTGACATTGAAAAGGTCATTGGCAAAACTGCATTATTCCGACATAATCATGATGGAGATAAATGCAATGTGCCCTGCTTACCTCTGGTTGTTGCGTGGCTCTGGAGTGCGGGACACTCTGCGGATGGGTTTGCCACTGTGTGAAGGAGACTGCTGTCTCCGCTGGTTAGATGGAGATGTACTGGAGTTTTCAAAACGTCCCTGAGGACTAGTGGAACCCCTAACAGTGCGACCGCGGTTTGCAGGGGATAGGGAAAGGCGGCTGGCTGCTGCAAGAGGGGATCGTGTATCCCTGCTTGGTCTGATGGAAGGCAACATGGGGCTCCTCCTGTGTCTGGGTGGAGATGAAGATGGAGGCGTGCGTCTCCTTTGAGCAGGAGAACTTCTGCGCTTGGGGGACCTGGAGGGGCGTCGCTTGACCCCTGGAGAAGAGCGTTTTGTGGGAGAGCTAGACATCTTCCTCTTTTGTGGAGGCAAAGGTGAGGGGCTGTAGCGACGCTGGATAGGTGGAGAATATCGTCTGGGGGATGGAGAACGACGACGTGGAGGTGGGGAAGGAGACCTGGAAAGCACCAAATTTAATTGTCAAAATCTCTTCTTGAATAGTCAAGATATTAATATTCAAAAGGATAGCTCTAGAGACTAAATGAACATGCACATACCTTCGTCTAGGAGGAGATGGAGATCTGCGACGCCGTGGGGGAGACGGGGTGCGACGTCTGCGTCCAGGAGATGGAGAACGTCTTTTCCTGAAGGGGTACAAACTCAAAAAATTATACATATGAACAACACAGAACATGGTCAACTTAAAACATTAAAATGTGATTAAACATCAAGTTAAACACTAGTACTGTCTAACCTTGGAGAGCCATCTCTGTGTCGCCTCCGTGGTGACGGTGTACGGCTGCGTCTCCTCCTGACTTCCCCATTTCTGGCACCAGGTCCTGCTGTTGGCCTCTTGGGCCCCTCTTCTTCAGATGAGGAAGACCCTGTATCTGAAACCAAACCGACAGAGGACATCAAGTACTGTTTAATTCTAGCCTCAACTGTATGCGGTGAGGAAAAACACCAAGGTTGGGGTTAGGGCACGGCTTCAAAAGTCCATGAGACGATGAGTGCAAAATGACATGGACAGAGACTTGGTTAGAGAAAGGTGTTGGGTATGGGAGAGGACAGAACGGGGATAAAAACGCTTATAACCTGAAGACGACTGTCGATTCTGCCTGCGATACTGACGTCGCTGCTGCACCGAATCTGCTGTTGCCCCTTTGTCATTTTTATCCTCCTCTGAAATGTAGAGCATCTCATCAGTGTTAGCAAAACCAGTGAAACAGACTGCCATGGAAACGTTAAATAATACAGAAAATTATTTATATCTCTGTGGCTCGAGTTTTCATTAGGTTTCTACGGCAATTTGACCATATATGTATACTACTATTGTCACTTGTGTTAGTACAATGTGTGTTTCATCATGTTTTTGTTCACTCTGTTTTTATGGATACTCCAAGTCGGATCAATACACAATTATCAAAGCAGCTTAATAAATGGGATCACTGTAACAAGGTCCTTTCTTCGCAAAAAAAACAACAACTTAAATTTTGGCATGTGGTTTGGCAAGCCCCTGGAAGAAAAAAATAAATAAATAAATAAAAGTCTGTACAGGTAGACCAAGCTTCTACCATTAGCTTAGCTTGTAGGGCATTTAAAAAAAATGCACTTTGTGCAAAACCAATCATCCGCCACCGTGCCCCTTCCTGTTGAAAACCAGGACAAACGAACTAAGCAAAAACATTGTACATTTCTGACCGATAGAAGTGGCTGAGAACTACGACCAGATATAGCAATTTGTGAGGTCATTACAGTTCTTTAAACAGACAATGTAGCGCTTACCTGACTCAGACCCTTCAGAAGGTCTGGGCTTATTATTATCAGATGGAGAATCACTCCTTCCTCCTTGTTTACGCTTTAAACCTGAAAAACAAAACACCAAAAATTATACATGCACTTATGATAATCATGTTCTTTGACTATAGCTCTTGAAATAACAAGTCCCGAAGACATGTACACTTTAAATGCACATTATTTGCCTCTCTGTAACCTCTTTTGCAAAAAAGGAATAAATGCATGAAATCTAATTTCTAAAACACAGAAGGAGCTGAGAAGCTGAAAGTCATTGTGGTTGCCAGTATGAGACAAGGATGTAATAATTATGGAGAGCAATGAAAAAAAAAAGTTAAAAGATCATACCAGATGATCTGGCTGGTGATGCAGAGCCTCTGCCCCTTCTGGCCCGTGGAGATGGTGATCGTCTGTCCTTCCCGGCAGGGCTCATGGCGTTGTCAGGATGATGGAGCTGTTTTCTGGGTGGTGTGTTAGATATTCTTTTCATTGCTTTTTTAGGTGAGCGAGAGTTGGAGGAGCTGCTGCCAGAGGATGAAGCAGAGCGAGAGCGCCTCCTGCAGGACAAAAAATATATTCTCTAAGTGGAAAAGCTGGTCCAACATCTTCTGTATGGCTCAGATCTACTGTACATAATTGTGATGACCAGTAAAATACTAAAATAATAATAAAAAAAAATAGAAAGATGTCATAAAAGAATTAAGCCTGCAAGACTTCAGGATTGTTCCTTGAACCACTAAGATGCAGGAACTTACCTGCGGACAGGGGAGCGTCTATGTCTGTGTCTGGTGCTGGTGGGGCCACGCCTGGGGGGGCTCCTTCGACGAGGAGACATCCTTCTCCGGGGACTCGGTCTTCTACGAGGGGAGTAAGATCTGAAATGGGGTGTAGAGGGAGATAAACTTTGAATGTTTTTGTATGTTTAAGAACTTTGAAGTTCTTGATTTTAGACAAGATAATTTAGACGTAAGACTTTTGAAGAACCAAGGGACCCTATAATAATTTAATGTTACGAATGTCAGAAATTACCTAGAACGGGAGCGTCGCCTGCGAGTGCGGGAATGAGAACGAGAACGGTGGTGAGGTCTCTCCCTCCTGCCGTCCTTCTCCCTTTCCCGGGACTTCGGCCTTTCCTCTTTCTTAAGAGGCTTCTCTGGCGAAGGTTCTTTGACTTCAGTCACTGGATCTGGTTTCACCACCTCCACAGCTGTGTCACTAAAGGCCAGAGAAAGAAGTTTAAATTCTAAATGTCACCCTTCAGGTTTTTATCTAAAAAGGAAAACCACACTACCATACCTATATGTTTTCAAGCTGAACTAAAATCATTTTGGATGAATATTACTTTGATCCAGGTCACTGCTACACTCCACTCCCCAAATTAACCCTAAATGAAAGAACTAACATGGAAGCAATTTGAAAGAAGTATGACTCGAAGAAAACTGACATGGAATACAAAACAATAAATTAAAAAAAAACACAAAAACTAAAATACATTGGATTTGAAACTAAAACTGACACCAAGAAAAAAATAAAACTACCGACTTTGAATCCAAGAGAAAATGGTCAATTTTAAGCAAGCAAGTATTTTACAAACCAGGTGGAAGGAGTTTCTTGGATGACTGGTTCTGGCAGTGCTCCTGCTAATGTATCTGGCTCCACAAGCTGCTCCAAAGGTTTTGTGGGCAGCTGCATCAGGGGTGGAGGTGGTGAACTGCTACCAACTGGACTGGGTTTGCGTCTTGGGGACCGAGAGGGACTGCGTTTCCTTTCCCGCTTTACTGGCGACCTTCGCCGTGGTGATGGTGACCTTGTCTTCCGCCTGGACAGAGAAGAGGCAAACTAAATTTGTTTTCATGTTCTGTGACAAATACAACCACTGATCCGACATGATTTTCTTACCTCCTTGGGCTTTTTGACTGAGCCCTCTCTCTGTGTTCCTTTTCCTTCTTATCCTCATCGACCTTCTTCTGAGAAGCTAGCTTCTCCTGTTCAATCTGCCGGAAATAGAGCAATGGGGGAACAATCACATCACTGTCGCCAACAATAGAAATTCTATCCCTGTGGTTCTTATGGGACATGTTAGCCACACCGATTATTACAGCATTTTACAAAAGGGTTTTTGAGAAATTGTGCATGCGGTTTCTACCTAGAACATTGTCAAACATATTTACACCAGTCTTTTTCCATCTGCCAACCACTGATCTATGACCTTCCTACAGCTAACAAGAGACATTTTGCAAAATGTACCTTAGGGGGAAGCTCACCTGTCTCTGTTTAATTTCCTCCTTCTTTTGTTCCAGAAAAGCAGAGGGGATGCCAGCAATGTTCTCCTGGGCACTCAGCAGCAGGGGCCACAGGTCCCTCATGAACTCCCGGGCATTCTTCCCATTCAGGAAGCCTGTCAGGTTGATCTGCATCATCTTGCTATCCGGGTGCTGCAACACACACACGAAGAGGGGAGAGAAAAGACCATATGGCCATTGAAATAATGGAAGGCAACATATCCAGGAGGGGGGTAGGATCCCACAAACAGGACTGCCTACCCACTAGTCCTCACTAAACTATACCTGCGACTATGTATTTAACCATACTCAAAACATGTAAGTCACTGACTGGAATACCTAACATACCTGGGTCCAAAACTTGATTCAATAACCTATCAAAATTAATTTGATTGATTTAAATTGTACCCACAAACTCATCAAACTGAGAATGTGAGCTAGCTGAGGGGAGACATATCTAGTGATATAAAAACTGCATGCAATATTGCTTTTATACCAATTTCTGATACAATTCTGATAATTTCCAGATTTACAATCAATAACACAAAACAAATATTTTGCCATTATTTGATTTCCTCAGTATTATCCCCACTACTTTACATTTCTGTGTTCCTACCCACCCCTTGTTCTCCGGTCTCCCCACAGTCTACACTTCAGGAGTTAAACAAATAGCCACAATACAGAGTGCATTAAAACCCAACACTGCAAGTACAGTTCCGGTGTCTTCAGTGAGTCCCGTGGGATCAGTGGGCATGGAGCTCCCATGGCTTGCTTCCGCCTCCCTACTGCTTGAGACTCAACCACCTTGAGCTTAATGTTATATCACTAAATTGCAAGAGACGAACAAGCAATAATGAGTACACAGTTACACAAAAAAAGGAGTTTTATTTCAACAACTGAAATAATTATTTTTGAGATACCGTAATCTCAATTCAAATTCCCTTTCTTACCATTATGCAACAGTACCCTTTAAACTTAGCTTTACCAGCCCGACCCCCCCCATTAGCTATGGCAAGAAAAAGATCAAAAATGTTTATATTTCTAAGTGCAGTGCTGGTGTCACATATACTATTTTTTAAATAAATGCATGTGGTTTTTAGCATCTAATCCATATAATTGAGAATGAAAGTCATTAACGTGGGATATACGCATATATACCAAAACTTGCATTGAAGCATACTATGGGGATGAAATCTACTGAAGGACACTGTTTGTAAATTACTTGGGTTATTTCCCTCCGATTAACCTGTTTTCCGATTTCCAAAAGTGGAGTCTACTTAAGTAAAGAAGCAAATAGCCTATGGGATAAAGAACATGCACAATTCAGTATTAAAAAATGAAATGCATAACATCAGTGGGGCTCAACATTACAGCTCTACTGGCAAGAACGATTTTGTTAAGGTCAAAAACATGACCACTACAGACATCTCAATAGCCTTCCAGTTTAAAGAGTAACTTAATACCATACAGAAAAGTATTGTTACTCAAATCTGTTGCACATCTAACGACACGCCACTGAGATGCTGGGTGCTGTTAGAGGTTTAACAGACTTGTTACAGAATAATGCAAAATCAGATGAAAATCTTGTTTTTGTTGACCTCCAGTGGTTGAAGATCTCCACTTGCATCAGTGATAGAGACACACTTGGGGTGTGTTCAACAGAAAACACTTTGACCGCACCCAACAGAGGTGCAACATGAAATTTCAATCAGAGGTGGTCGGTGAGACAATACTTTTTAGCTTGGTGTAAAAACACTCAAGTTACTCTTTAAAGAATGTAAAGAAGGAAATCCATTAGTCTTAACAATAGGCTGTTGACAAATTGTTAAACCCTCCGTGAATTCAGCCTATAATTCCAGTTACATTTAAAGGAATCTGGGCAATTTATGCTGCACTGCAAATGCCTACGGAACATGATTATGGCATTGTTCAGGTGTGTCTTTCACTGACATGATATTGGTAATCCCTGCATATAACTCACCTCAAACCACACACTGCATCATGAAGGGAGAGTTGGGCTCAGTGACTTTGGGCTCAGGAGAGAGCTAATTAGGTGTTGGTGCTATACTTCTGATGCAAGGTATAACATCCATATTGGTTCAGGCCTTTTAAATCATAAATCACATCATCATTAGAAGACTGCTGAATGAAGGCACTTTGTCACATAACATCAACACATAGTTATGTCATAAATCAGTTTTACACCAATTGCTACTTTACCCATTAAATTTCAATTTGACTAGGATGTGCAATTATTTGCTTATATTCCTTCTTACTAACTACACAATGCCCTCAAATTTATGACAGTTTTGAAAAAACAAAACATTAAACACATTTAAGACATTACCTTCTCCTCAAGCTGGTTAAATATGAACTCTATGACGACATCATCCTCGAATCCCAGAATTTCTGTCACTCGCTGAGTAATCCAAGGTTTGATGACTTCCAGGTTCACTTTGGTCATGTCCACCTAAGGGTGAAACAAGCAGCCACAGCCCCCAGTTAATTAAAACAATCAGTGACTAAATGACCTGAGCCTACAGTGTCTATGCATTTCAGGTTTATGCAATCAAAAACGATGACTGGCACATCACAAACCTAACTAGTCATTATAATGTCTATTGCAACAATTTCTTTTGGAAATAAATAAGTACTGACAGTGTAAAATAATGCAAATGTGGATGATCTTATACCTTCTTGTCCAGACATTCTGCAAACTTCAGCTGCTTCAGCAGTTTCTTCTGCTTGTTGCTGAAACGGTTGTCTTGCTCCGCACTTGTACCCTAAAGAAAAAACAATCAACTCTTAGTTGGCTAATGTAAGTTGACATATAGCCACACACATATCAACATATAGCTCGCAATTTATTAATTTCAGTTGCACAACAGCTTCCTTGTTATTTGGCCAGGGTAAAGAAAACGTGACTGCACTCCGAATATTGACATCGAAACCAAAACACTGAGTTCAAGTTAAGTTAGCAAACATAATGATACATGTGCTAACATATGACGTTGTAATAAAAGATTAAATATTAGTTAGTGTCCGTTCACGTGACAATAGTACCATATTACATCTAAACCGTCAATCTGTGTCAGATACGACATTGATACGAATAAGCTAACGTTGGCTAAGCTAATTGTTAGCCTACTTAATCCTGCATGGGAAACTGACAGGCTAATATTAGCCACCGTTTGAACAGTCTTGGCCGAAAACAGCGCTGACATGAACAGAACACCATAAGTCACATTAGTGTCGTTATTCAGGATATATACACGCATATTTATTCTAGCCAACATTAGCGTAGCAATCGTGACAACCCCACAGAGACAGAAACGATGCATCGTCCGGACGCCATCTTTAGCCAAAGCTAACAAATTAGCAATAGCTAGCTAGCTGGCTCGTCTATTTCCTGCAAATATGTATATGTGCAAATGAATGTAGAAAGGCTATGGTGTGTAGGCAATACACCGTTACATAGAGCTATAGGGCAACGATCGTTCATTTTCTAAAGACATTTAAACTCTGGAAATAGCCCAGTTGAAACACGGAGTTGTCGAAATCCAACATGGTTTGTCATCAGTTGATAGACGAAGCCCTGACCATAACGTTACAGCCTGACTGTATGGCCCTCCAACTAAATACACAATATTAGTGTTCTAAACAACAATTAGAATTCCATGCAACTAAGCAGAAAGACACTAAATAGTCAGAAATAATTTTCAAGAACTTACGCGGAAGAATCCCGCGTCCATTATCGGAGAAAATGGATATTAGTAGGCGCTGTTGAGAAAGACGTGCGTGGCTCCGGTGAGATTCTCAGTGGCGAGCCGGATGAAGGTGCGCCTCTACGGGAAGGAAGAAGCACTGCATCTACTGCAAGGACTGGAGAGGAGACCTGTTTATGAATAAAAGAAAACTGTACCGCAAATTGTAACTTTAGGTAAATTAGTAGGCCTATCACCAGCAAAATTTACTTGTAAAAGTATTCAATATGCAGAATGCCCCCCTTCTGACTGTTATAGTATAATATATCTTAAATAAAAGGTTTATAATTATTGATGCATTAATGTTTGAGCAGCTTTTTAATGTAGCTGGGTGAGGTGGGGCACATTTGTATTTCTTCCCAAACAGCTGGGTCGTTGAATCTATATCAGTGCATCACATTTTATTTGTTGATCATGTGTTTATGTGTAGGTAAAATCATAATTTGCAAAGTAACTAGTATTTATGATGGTGAAATAAATGTTAGGGAGTAAAAAGTACAAGTACCTTTAAATTGAACCTAGTTACCACCTCAATCAATACTACCGTTATCAGCGTCATCCTAAACATCATCATGGCCCACTCAATAGTAAAATTACTTTCTACATGTAGAATACATGAAGTTCAACAATTCACAATCATCACTACTGTTGGGGTAAATATTATTTTTATTATTCAAGGTCTGTCAAAGTACACTGCATTTTTACACATTGCTTTCCAAAGTAATCAACCGTAAACAATTGTTATTGGTGCTCATTCATAACAAAAAATCACACTGTTGGCCAAAAGGCAAAATAAAGGATTCCTGTTAGATGCCACAGCAAGGGTAGTTGGGTTGTATAACGTGTGATATTCACTTATTATAAACGACTGCCTTTTAAAACAGTTTTAAAAGACAGTCCTTCATAATAAGTCATTACAGTCCAGAGTTGACTGAGCCAGCCATTCAAGATGATCCTGGAATCAAAGTGTAAAACACATTTGTTACTCGAAATGTGCAACTCCATATCGTATTAAATATTTTCATAGACATTGTGACAACTGTTGTATCCGTTGATGCGATTAGCCTGACATTTGGACATCTCTAAAGTATTTTTTTGTTCCGTCTGAAGCAACACGTGTTAAGTGATGCTTATACCATTATAACAATAAAAACAACAAAGATGAAAGGAAGGTTTGATACTATAATATTCCCTGAAAAAGTCTGAAATGTGTGTGTTTGAGTGCATGTGTATGATGTCTCACTGTCCACTGTATATTGAGAGCATCTGACTGAGAATTCCTACTTTACTTTACAAACAGTCCCTGGCTCATTGCTGTAATGTTCCAGAGTAACAGAGGATACTGGTTAACAACTTGTGAAAAGAAGTTTATCGTCAGTAAATGCAGGCTGAAGAAAAGCCAAGGGTAGGGCATTGGACAGTCTTTGTCGAGCGGGTATCGCTAGCTGACTGGCAAGCCCTCGTTTGTCCTCTTGTCTCGAATGGAGCGCAGCATGTCTGACACCAGCTCCTCAAGCCTGTAGACCGGCGCCCAGCCCCAATCTCTCCTGGCATTGGAGTCATCAAATCTCACGGGCCAGCTGTCTGCTGCAAAGTGACAAGCAAGATGACCACATTACTTCCAGCACATCGGTTTTAATTAAAGATAGCAACAGCAACCCACAAATCATTTAAAAATAAAACAAGATAAAAGCTTAAAGGAGCAGTGCGAAGGATTTAAGATGAAAACGCATTGCCTGCGGAGCGCGTCAAGTGCTGCCCCTAGCACACATAGGGTATGTGTCCACAGGATCCGTCAGTTCCACACTCTCCATTCATTTTCTATGTAAGCAGCCGTGTGAGGCATTCTGATAGCGCCGTGGTGCGATTTGAGTACTTCTACCACCTCTGCATTAGCTTTAAATCAAGTGTGTGAATATTATATTCCATTTCTGCCAATAAATCTCCCTGAATCCTACACACTGGTCCATTAATGTAAAAACTCCTTACTTTCAGGTACAGCCAAGAAAAGGGGACCATGGGACCTATAACTTTACAGATGTAGCTTTCTCAGAAAGGGCCACACACTGCCATGATATTGAAGACTTTTCTCTCCTTGACCAAGTGAGAAGGTCAACAGTAATGTTGCCGTTTTTTGCATGGAAGTAAATAATTGTGACATCTAATTTCATATAATCTTTAAACACAGCTGGATCTTTGTCATGTCAGCTGGATCCCAATTTTGCAAACCAGAATAATGTATTTAACTGACTGTAAACATTGCAAATATGTATAATCTCACACAGCTTTTGTGTGTATGTATGTGTACCACGTCGTACCGATGGTTTGGCGGACAGAGTCGGGATTGTAGGTGACCTTGAGGTGAGGGAGATGCCTGCGGATTTCTTGGGCCACCTCCTCTGGAGTGAAACTCATGGCTGCAATGTTGTAGGTACGCAGAGACAGCTGGCACTCTGGAGCCTGCATGAACTCTACTGTGGCACGGTGGCAGTCAGAGATATGCATCATGGGAAGGCGGGTGTCGGGACGCAGGTAGCACTCGTGGTGCCCTGTGCTTAAAGCATCATGGAAGATTTGAACTGCATAGTCTGTAAAGATAGAGGCCTGGAGTGCTTAGTCCATAACGTCAAGCTGATTGTAGTGAATATATGTGGCGGATGTGAAATCATGCAATACCTGTTGTTCCTCCCCCGGGAGGTGTGCTGACTGATATCACACCTGGGTAACGTAGGCAGCGGAAATCCAGACCATATTTATGATGGAGATACTGAAGAAAAAGACAAAGAATATTGAGATGTCACAACATTTTACGAATCAATGTAAGAATACTACGTGCATGTGTATGAATGTGGATTTTAATATAGTTTTAAAGGGATAGTAAAAAACATATAATATAATTAAACATATTTTTGTTCTTACCTGTAGTGCTATTTATCAATCTTAATAGTTCTGGTGTGAGTTGCCGAGTGTTGGAGATATCGGCCGTATGAATGTCTGCCTTTTTCCAATATATTGGAACTAAATGGCAGCAGTTATATGTAGGAACTACTTTCTTTCTACCGAACTACACCCGCCAACGAGTGAGCACTTACCAACGGGTAAGTAGTAGTATTTTTTGGGGGGCTGAACTGTCCCTTTAAGATTGTCATACCTCCCCCATCAGTTCTCCATGCACTTTGGACACGCCGTAGATGGTTCGAGGTCTTTGGACACAGAGGTCAGGGGCCGGGTCACGTGGAGAAGAGGGACCAAATGCTCCAATGGTGCTCGGCACAAAGAGGCGTAGGCAGTTCTCTAGGGCCAAGTCCAGCACATTATGAAGACCTAGATGGACAGCAGAACATCCAAAGTGGAGTTTGAACATGAATAATCCATAAAAAGGTGGTACATGTAAATGTGTGTGTATTCAGCAGACCTGTGATGTTGATCTTGCGTGCCAAAGCCACATTGGCTTCGCCCACAGCACTAAGCAGAGCGCTGTAGTGGACCAGCCAAGTGATTCGATGATTTACTATCAGTTCTCGGAGATGTTTGTAGTCCAACACATCAGCGTATACAAATGGGCCTAATAGGAAAAGAGAATGCAGAGGGATCAATGAAAAGAAAGTAACTAAAGATTTAATCAGAAGGGAAATAAAATGTACATTTTATCAAGTGTGAATTGTGTGAGTAAAACACAACATAGAAGATGAAAAGAACTTGTATTTGGTTTTGCATACCACTGTCGAAAACATGAGGTTGAGGCTTCTTAATGTCTGACAGGATGACATTCTCCGTTCCGTAATGTTTCCTAGACATAATAAAGATATGATGACATTCAAGTTTCAAACATTTTGACAAGTTTTCATGTCTCAAGAATGTCTACGTATCTCACCTCAGTATCTGTGCCAGTCCCACACCTAACTGCCCAAGACCACCTGCACACAGTCAAAGTTTGTTAATATTTTCTGTCAAGAGAAAACAAGACAATGTTTGGAGTTCGGTATGAAAATGGAATCAGCTGTGTTTTTTTTGTGCACCACGCTTCAGCTTTTTTGTTTGTTCCAAAGCTTTATCCTGGGACAAAAAGCAACAGCGGGCTATTATTCTCCCCACAGTCAGTCATTGGCTCTTTTATGTCACCAACTATTGTGAAGAGTCAAAATGAGGTCCTGCTGCTGGAGCGCCGTAAAAACAACTTAAAGGGAAAAAAACGACAGCACATGGTTAGTATTTCACTCATGCCATTGATGCCACAATATGAATCCTTCCATTTGGATTTAATTTAATTTAAACATAGGATCTGATTGCGAGTGATTAACTCTCTGCCCTCTTAAAAGGTACGTTTGAGCAAGGCCCTATTGTAACAGCTCTGCGGCCAACAGGACAAAACAGTGGCTGCACAGTGAAAGTGGTAGAAAGCAATGGCAGCTTCACAGGTTCAGTGTTTGTGTAGCTGTGGAAAAGTCTTTAGCTATCATGAGTTCATGATAGAAAATAAAATGGTATTACCTGTGATGAGGACACGGGGGTTATCCTGTGAAGGTGGGGGGCTGCTGGTGTCCTGGCTGTTCCATCGGCTCATCTGCCTGTGCAAACAGCTGAGGCTGCGGCCGGGCAAACTCCGCGCCCTGCTGAGACAACCTCGGCAAAACAGGCCCAGCACAACCGCAGTGGGCACACAGATCCCCGGTTGCATGTTCAGAGGAAGTCCTTAAAAGTCAAATTTAAGCATACTGATGACACAGAACTTCTACACCTTGGTTATGATCAATGGGGCATATACAAAATGTGTTCAAATAACATTACGGACAGAAATTCAACTTTAATAGTGAACAGAAATTATTTTTTACCTGACAAAATCAGAAATCCCAGGCAGATGATTCTTGGTCCGAAACCAACCGATGCAACTTAGTCAAACTATTCCTCTGAACAGAATTACGAAATAAGAGCTGACAAGACAGTTTTGAGGCATCTAAGTGTCAGAATTAAAAGATGAGCATCCGATTGGTCACTGTTTCAGTTCAGCCAGTAACCACTGGATAAATAAGCGGGTGTTGAAAGTCATGCTGGGCTATGTGGTCCACTTTGTGTAATCACCAGGGCAAGTGGCTCTTCAATGAACTGGACTACAGTCTCCAGCTCGCAAAGCTCCGTGTGTGCAAACATGCTGACTTGCAGTGCACAGGGATTTCTATTGTGAAGAGTGTTTAGCTGAGCTTAACAGGACTGGGAGGTGTGTCCGTTATATAGCCTTCTTCTATTGATAATACGTATAAGTAAATACATTGCAAAAAAAAACAACAAAAAAAAAAAAAAACATAAAGTAAAGTATGGTGTTAAAATATGAAAAGAGAGAAGCGATTAAAAAAAATTCCTATACAATTTCTTTATTAAACAATAAAAAAATACTGTACATTACAACACAGTAGGTTGTCAAAAATAACAATTCCAGTCAAAAGGCATTGCACATCGGTAACATTCCCCCTTAAAACATCTTCACTTCTTCATGTACTGATGGGGCATCAGCTGAGCGCCAACTTCCCCCACTCAATGATCATGTTCCTTATTTCCTCCTGAGCCTCCTCAAGGTGACGAGCCTGTGGGGTCCACCTCAGAAAAAAGCCTTAGGATGAGACATAGGCTTGAGTCAGCATCATAGGTTTACAACTCTAAATAATGAAAGCATTGGGATTAAATGAGAGGCTATAATATTGAATAAGTAGGGATGCACGATATATATCGGGCAGATACATAATCGGCTGATTATGGGAAATGTATAATATTTTGTAATATTCCGATAATGAAATGATAGTTTATAAATTGTCTGCCCATAATGCTAAGCCAAATTGCTTTTGTTGACTTAACAAACGCAACATCTACACTTTTTGATGCAGTAGGTAGCGGTATGCACCATTAAAGTTGGTTTGCGATCCACCAATAAACACAGAGAAGAAGAAGAACGAGCGCAGCACAATGACGAGAGAGCCAAATATATTGGGGCCGGATTGGATGCTTTTCACAGTGTCAGAGGACGACAACAAGATTGTAATTTGTTGTTTTTTGATGTACTTTACTAAAAAAAAATGAAGAAACATTTGAAGAGTCAGAACTTTGTTTTTGTTGTTAACAATTTTGATGTCTGTTTGATTTGTTTAGGTCAGAGCTATGGAATGTTAAATCCTCCATCTTTGCTCACTACATCTTGCATTCTTACCCTTATGTCTGCATAAACTACAGGTTAGGCTATATGTAGGTGAAATCATCATTTATCTTTACTCTTTATCTAGTAGTATAAGTAATTACCGCTTATCGGTATAGGCTGTAAAATATCTATATGGTGCACACCTAGAATACATCAAAGCTCACCTCTCCAAAGCTGCAGGGACTGAGGGTGGACTGAGGGCCAGATTGCCAGCTCAGTGGGCTCATAAAGGGGGTTAGAGTAGCCGTCCCTCTCCCTGGGCATCAACAGGGCCTGGAACAAACAGTGAGTGTTCTCCTTCACTCCCAGAGCACACCTGAGAGGGAAGAGGGAAGGTCACTTACACCTTGGATGTAAAGATAATTTGAAAGAATGAAACTGAGTTTTGAGTCAGCCACGAATTCCCCAATGCCCCGTTGTGCTGATAAGTAGCACTGACCTCTCCTGCTGGTTGTTACACAGGAAGGTGCCATAGTTAGACGCGTAGGCCTCGGTCGCCAGCCTCAGGAGCAGCGCCTCAGAGAAGCCCAGTGCCAGGGGGAACTGACGCCACAGCTGCCACACACAGTCCAGCAACAGCAGGAAGACCGGCGACTCCTGCTGGAGACGGGCGTGGGAGTAGGCCGAGTGGGCACAACGCTGCTGGAATGGGTGTCCTGCCTGGAGGGAAGAACACTAATATTAATATATACATACATATAGTACAGTATATTGACATATAGTGTGAATTCCAACTTATTAAGGGGAAATGCTACAGGTCGATTACTTACATGAAGACAATTTTTTGTCTTCATTTTGTTTTCCTGAAATGTAATGTTTAAATATGCAAATAATGTGTTATCTTATTACACATGTGTTCATTTTCATACATTTCCGAAACAGAAATCTGAACATTGGATAAAGCCAGGTTAAAAATTCTTGTTTCATTTTGTTGACATATCAGTGTCAATGGTTTTTACAGAGGGGCTTTGGATATCTCTTTGTATCACTCTATAAATCAGAAAATACAAAATAAAGTGATATAAATCAGGCTATGAATGATGTATGAACAAACCCCTCAGTAAAAACCTTCAGAATATAGGTAGGAATGAAACTGGAAAGTTTGCTCTATGTTCGTGCTGCTGAAGTGGAGATTTCTGGCTCAGAGAATGAGAAAAAAATGTATTAGTTAAATCCCATACATTTTGTGAATAGGGTAAAACATTTTAAGTAATAGATAGATATAATAGATAGATTTTCCAAGTTGATTTCTTACATTTAGACAATAGTTTTTGTAATACACGTTTAAATATGTTTAAATCTGCAAATGATGCATTATCTAATGCTAACTCTTGGTACATTTAGGAGAAATCTACAGACACAAATAGACACAGTAAAATAAACACCTAAATGTGAAATTCGGTTGTCTTTCTTTCCACAAGTCGGAAAGAAGACATATTATGGAAGCAAAATAGCCCAAACCCTTTAAAAATTGACCAGTGCATAAAAAAAACAATGTTTTTGCCTCATCTTAAAAGGGGATCACGCTTAGGCAGAGTTTAAATATTATCACTTACCTTATCAATCAATTTGTACAACTTGGTTGGTCAATCTACTTAAGTCTTGTCTATTTAATTTAGTTTAAAGCATGAACAACTACTTTCCTCCATATCACTCTATCTTCTGTTTGATTGAACATGAGATGTTAGTGTTGATATCAATTGTTTGTTGGTTATTTGGTTGGTCTGTAAAATTGAAAACGTTGTTTAATGGTTCATGTGTAGGCAAGCAGAATGTTGTTTTTAGCTAAGACAGCTTACAAACAGTGAGAGCACTTACTATTGAAATCTAAAAAAATATTTAAGGAAGAAAAATTGGTTCCCCTAAAATTTAGAGAAATGCTCCACTAGAGGTAGAATTGTTGAACGAGGGCAACATTTGGAACAACGGGGCAAAAGGTGAAGAGAAACAAGTTTGTTAAATCCAGGACTCGTCCTTGTAGCACACTGAAGATGATATTTTTTCCTTAAGAGTTAAGTCATTTCCTGTTTAGGGTAGACTGTGGAGCAATTTCCTTTTAGCAAGAGATTTGGACATAACCACATGTGAGATTGTGGATAGCTCTGCTGAAAAACTGCAAATGTTAAAAGTAACAAAATTCAATACGCTCTCACTTAAGGCGTGACTGGAATGCTTCATTTGGATTCAAATTCTTAACTTCACTGAAAGCATTAACTTAAGCATTAGGCTTTTTTTATTATGAGAATTATGTATTCCAAAATATGACTTTAGATTCACAAAAGCACAAAGCTGTACAACAAAATTCTAAGGTAGGGCATTCTGATATCTGAAAGATAATAAATAAAAAATACATATTTATTTTTGTGACCCTGAGCTACTGAGACTATGTCCGTGTGTCTTTATTTATTTTAGGATTTGTATTTTTTTTCTTGTATATTTATTCCCGCAACTCCTTGCAAATGAGACCGCAGCGTTTTGCTATCTTTCAACACACACACACACACACACACACACACACACACACACACACACACACACACACACACACTTACCTGCACCCACTCCCTCTCTAGCAGAGCCAGGAAGCCCTCCAGTGTGCGGCAGCAAGGGTCCATGATGAGCTGAGCCAGAGTGCTGATGAGCAAAGTGGAGTCTGTCCCCTCAGAGCCGTGAACAAGAACTGAATGACCGTCCCTGGACAAAACCAATGGACATACTATAGTACAGTCCTGTTCCTCTACATGTATAAGAAAAGGCATACATGCATTTATTTATAAGCAGTTACAGGAAGCTCTCTATTAGTGCTGCTGACAAGTTTTTAAAGTTTTCAAAATCCTATTTTCGACAACACGTAAAAACCGCTGGGACAATCGTCCTAAAATGTTGTCAGCATTATCTACGGACTACGCTGATCTAAAGCTGTCAAAGAACTTTCGATACATCATGTTTTGAAATGATACTTTACATTCTTTTTATTTTGCCTTCTGTTATACTTTGCTTTCCTTTCCCCCTAACTTTACAGTAAGATGCAAAAAGGCTTGTGGCAGACTGTCCCTATAAACAATAATATGCTTTTGACACAATATAAGAGCATACCTAATGTAATCCCACAACAGACATGCACTGTAGGTATAGCTTTTACCTCTCCACACACTCTGCCAGCAGGCCAGCCGTTGACAGGGCAGTTTGGACGTGAGACAGCCACTTTGAATTTTCAAGCTTACTGAGCCAACGGTCCATATTATGGGAGTCATCACCGCAGGCCTCCACCAGTTTAATCAAACTCTCCTGCAGTGCTTTACCCCTGCATAGGAAGACAACGAGGTGAAGGAGGTTAGTTTGAAGGGACATATCAGGGTATAAGACGGTTTTCACACACACACACACACACACACACACACACACACACACACACACAC
>CALSCE010010956.1:4626676-4664922 GCA_943593645.1 Bovichtus variegatus
ACACACACACACACACACACACACACACACACACACACACACACACATACACACACACACACACACCTCTCCATCTGTCTCTGTAGTCTCTTCCAGCTGCTATAACCTGATTTGGACTCAAACCCTCCGCCTGTCACCCGGGCCTGCAGGGCCTGCTGACTGGAGCGTGTATCGATAATGTAACCTTTGTCTGAGCCGTCAATCACAGCCTGGAGGAGGTACTCATCTTCCATGCAGCGCTTCCTATTGGCTCCCGTCAGCGGCTGACTACTGCGCATGATTACCTGAAAAGTAGGATTAGAAATGTTTAGTTGCATGTATAGCATGAATTGTAGGCTCGCATGGCTGCCACATGAAAGCACCTCACCATGCCGTTCTTCCTGTGGTAGTAGCAGAGCACAGGGAAGCGTCCTCTCTGTCTGAATTTGGCTAACTGCTTCAGCATGACGTCATCTGTGTTCTTGGGGACAATGACAGCTGAAGGGTAAGAGGGACACACTGAGTAGTCTCTGTTCACGGTGCTCAGTCTCCACCGGTCATGCTGCAAACAGAGGAGAGAGAAACTGTATTTAAACTTTAATACACATAACCTGCACACAGCACATTCATGTTTACCACCCTGCTCGGCCTGTAATGGCTTTTATGTCAAAGGATATGAAAGTTACAGGAAGCTGCTCCAACATGGGCAGGTCCAGCTCACTGCTGAATTGTTCACTCTTAAAAAAAAACTTGATGCCATAAAAAACTTTGTTTTTCACTCTTGATTTTCCATTTGTCACTTCATGAAGATGAAGAAGGGGCCAAACAGCAACATTTTATTTTATCCAAAATGACAAAGTGCATCATGGGATATGTTATATCTGTACAATGAATATACATCTACATCCAGGAGGCAGTTGACGTATATTAACTTATCTGCCTACCAGCAAAAAAGCAAAAACTAAAGCCCACTAAGGATTTTGTGATATTGCTTTTCCGAAGTCTCAATAACGTCAGGAAGCTACTGCCGCCGACAAAGAAATAGTCTGGCACATAACCTACAATAAAAACCCCAAAAAACATTTTTTTTACAGTTTAAACAAATGTCATATAATGTTTATGCTAAGCTAAGCTAACCGCCTCCTGCTGTACCTTCATATTTAACGGACAGATATAAGAGAGGTATACATTTTTTCATATAACTCTCGGCAGGAAGCATTTTTACCAAAAAGTCAAACTATTCCTTTTAAACTCCATCTGACAATCCTCAACCACATAATACAAAGCTTCACTCCTAAGGAAGTGGCAGGAATCAGCTGGATGGATGGGCGTTACCATGCAAGCTCCAACCAGCTTGTTCAGCGAGAAGCACAGTCACCAGGCCAGCCTGATGAAAACTAAAGATATCCTGCATGTTCTGGGAACTTTGTGCCTGTAACACATACGCAACAATGCTGCCCTGAGGGTCCACCCCATCACCATAGCAACATGCCATTCCCAGAGGAAGACGTCCGTCTATTAAAGCACAAATTCAAGCTGTGTGCAGCACATTCTGAAGTTAAGGGAAAACAAATTAAAGTTTCAGGGATATCCTGAATCTTGACCCCTGCATATTCAGTTTCCCGAGCATTTTCCTGTCATGTGGTTATTGGATCACTGTTGAGATGAGTTGCTTACAAGTTCCTTCATTTGACTGTAGTGCTTTTCAGGGGACGAGAGACCCCACTGGTCCTGCAGGCTGGCATTAGAAGGTCTGTAAAAGAAAGGATACATCTCCGACACAGCGTCCAGAGAGGACAGGGTCTGGAAAAAGTGACAAAGAGATTATTGTTGAAAGAGAATGTTATCAGATGTAAAGCACAGATGAGGGAAACAGCGGAAATAGTGAGTAACGCTGTATTCAAAGAAAGGATGTAAGATCCCATTGTAGGACATAAACTACTGATTTTCTTATCCATGTGTGCTATATTTCAGGGCTTAGTAGGATTATTAGATTATTTAATATACCTCGATAGAGCGTGCAATATTGAGACAATGCTCCATGCCCGGGATGTCAAGGTGGAGCACACGTAGATCTTTACACTTGATGGTGATCGTCCCTGAAGATCCAGATATCCTGCACACACACACACACACACACACACACACCGCCTGTTTTGACTGTAGCAGTGCAGACTTGCAGCAGAAAAGGAAGGTGAACCAAGTCAGTGGGAGGAGGCGGGGCGTTCTCTTTCTGGCAAATGAGTGTGCAACCCCTACTCACCAAAAGTACATCGAGTGGTTTCAGCAAGCTAAGAAGAAGTTAGTAGCAAGCAACACACAACATTGTGTGTGTGTGTGTGTGTGTGTGTGTGTGGAAGGTGATGAGAAAGAGAGTCGCTGTAATCTTGTTAGCAAATTTTCTCCTTCAGCACTGTTAGAAAATGCGAGCAGCAGACACATGGCAACACAAATGATGTCCAACCTTTGACTGTGGCCTGCGTTAGAGAAGAGGCAGGAGTGGGCCAAAAGGTTTTCCACACTGGTTAAAAAGATTTGAGGAATAATGGAATTAGACATTAATTAGACATTCTCTGACAGCTTTGGTGCCGATTAGTTTTGTTGATTAGTGTGATTATTTGTTTGACCAAGTTTGTGACTATAATCCTTAGAATGAAAAAGTGCTCAAATGATCCATAAACCCTTGTTAAAGGGGACACCGCCTACAGTATTCAGTACAGAATTCCAATAGTTGTGAACATGAGCTACTCTCTCTCAAAGCCCGAAATCAGTGAAGGAATGGCAGGTTCCAGTTGTACTGGGAAGTCGAAAGCTGGAGTTATATACTGTTTATTAGCACTTCTGTCTTATGTGTGTCTCATTAAATCAGTCGTACACACAGTATGCTTACTGTCCAATTTATATCTGTGGACATGCTGCTACAGTGTTTGTACCTCAATATACCTCATAATGCAAAATCAAATTGCTAACAAAGATAACAATTTTGATAACAAACTTGTTGTACCGGAACACGGTTAACTTAGGTGCGACTTTATACTTGATGACATCATAAATTTGAAACTGGTGTCTAAATCTGACATATTTAAGTTTTTAGCACTCTCGTTTTTGAATTTGGGAGAGAGTTGTTCATGTTGACTAATATTTTCGGACAGTCTTAGACCATAGGAATAACATGCATTTTGAAAAAAGGGCGCAGTTCCCCTTTAAGTGCTGTAATTAGTATTGTTAAACGATCAAATACATCATTAAGGGTGTTAATTGAATTCTGTTTAATCAAATGTCATGATTTTGGCAATTTGGAAACAAATGGAAGCGAATGACAGTACGCTGTTTCATATATGCACTTCATGATGCACTGCTGAACTGAAGTACTTGCTAAGATGTATATTGTTGCAGTGAGCCCTCACCTTTTCTCAACGGCATCGATGTTCCTGAGGAGCAGCAAAACCTGCCGACAGCTGCCCTCCTCCCTGTCCGAGAAGAGCAGGTGGTGGCCGGTGATGCACAGGGTGCCTCTACTCGGCGGGTGGAGCGCGTGTCGGAGCACAACATCCTCCACATTGGCGGTCTTGATGTGCTCATAAAACTCCATCACGAAGCAAAAACCCTGATTCTGAACTTCTTACTGCACAAGTGACCAAATCACTTCCTCGCCTCTGAAAACGAAAGCTCCCTCCTCTCTTCCCTCAGCCGTTTGTGCAGCACAGCAGTTGCGCTCTGTTTGTTCGACGATAAGGAGCCTATAAATAGATTAATTTTGTTCTGAGCATAGCCAGGCCTTAATATTGCTACACTTTCGCCACACACAGGTGGCTGCTTCGCATGAGACTGTGTTGCTCGACGCCACAGTAAACTGACGGAAGTGCACGTTTCCTGAGAAACACTGAGATGTGACACATATTGCTGGTAAAAGTTCTTCACATTGTGGGGGAAGAGAGGGGGAGCGAGAGGCAGCGGTGATGTGCGTGTTATATCACACATGGCCACTAGATGGCAGCACGCTCACACTGCAACACAAAGCTTGTTTTAAATCACGACCCATCTGTAGTTTGGAGAATTTTTACTTTAGCATAAGTGATAATACCGCAAACATACTCAAATACATATAAAATCTCTATATTCAATAGTTTACTTAGTGTAGCCTACATGTCATCGGCAAGATGTGCTTTTTCAACATTGTGTGCAATATGACTTTGAATAGCATGTGAATGATCTTACTTTTATTGTTATTCTGTCAGGCACTGGTGTTAGTATTACTTATTATACACTTTATATTTAGTTCTCTTAAGTTTTTTATTCTTATATTGTATATTGATCTCTGGCACAATGTACATAATGTCCTTTGTGATTCATAAAGTTCTATGTTATCCAAAGTATTAAAAGCAAAAGGCCTCATATGGAGGATGCCCCATTTTTTAAAAAGTACGATACAGTATAGTGGCTTCTATATTATGTTATTGTATTGGTGTCACTTGTGTACAAGAGTGCAAGCATCGTTTAAAGGTTGTAGTTGGTCGAGCTGCAGCTACATCTAACTAGTTTGCAGTTAAATGTTAAAATAATTAGTTTATTTGTTTGTATCACATTTTGTAAGTTGAACAGTTCTGTATGTAACATGTTTATCTGCAAAATAACTACTAACTAAAGCATTCAGATAAATGTAGCCCTTGAAAAACACAATATTTAATATATATATATATATATATATATATATATATACTGTATATAAGCACAATATTTCCCTCTGAAATGCATTGCAGTACAGTGGTGTACTGTAGCCAAGTGAATTTACATACAAAACACATGTCAGACTTGGAGAATACAAGTCATTGTGATATGGCTGTAGTTGTTGTCCAGTGTCTTGTAAGCCCATAAGGTCTGGGGACCATGGTGCGGGACACTGAAATAAACAAATAAATCAGAAAAACTACCCAGGAATATAAAGTAGTTCAAAACAGCTCCGCTTTGATCAGCTACAACGTTGAAATGCATCAGTAATAATATAACAGTAACGCAATAGGCTATAGGGCAGACAACAATATAACACCCACAGTGGATGCATTATGTAGGCCTTCTTTCCCTTTTTAGGAACGTTTTGCTGATAATAGTTCCATATTTCTAATTAAGCTTTTTTTTTAATGCATATCTTTTACTTGTAATGGAGTACACTACATGGTTGTAATGTTGCTTTCACATAAAAGTAATCTGTGTAATCGTATCTGTGCCTTCTTCCACCACTGGTGAATTAGAAATATAAAGTCACATAATACTCACCTTAAAACTGTAGTGTACTTATTACTGTTCATCACTGAATTTGTGATTAAACGTATTAAAACAGAGTCACCTACAGTAAGTAATTACACTTCACTCCAACTTCCAAAATAATTTGATTTCCTTGACATTATGATGCACAGTTATACCTTATTGTGTATTTTTTAATCAATATGTGACAAAGTGACACTTATGTCTTGAGGAAGTTTAAGGAGATGTTTCTTCCTTACTTTAATGATCCTCCCTGTCCTGTGGGATGGGCGGTCACTGCCTCTTATTTCCCTATAAAGGAGGTTCGGACCTGTTGCGCTCTAACCGCCGAGCTGCCTACACAGAGAGCGAACTGCACGTGGATTCCCAAAGACTACATTCATCCCTGCGCCGATGGATTTTAAAGAGTTTGGAGGAGAGTCCTCCGAGGGAGACGCGGAGGATCTGGACAGCGTGAAAGCACTGGCAGAAAAGCTCAAGCTGCAGACTCGCAGACCGTCCTATCTGGAGTGGCAGGAGCGGGTACAGAGTGGACCGTGGAAGGAAGGTTACCCAGCAGCAGACAGCCCAGGCTCTGGAGGACAAGAAGTCTCCATGCCGGCAATTCTGAGGAATGAGAACTCAGAGCTGGTTGTGCGCAACATCTGTGGCTTTGATACTATTGATGATGCTTTGGAGTTTCTGAGAAAAGAGCTGGTGAGTGACTATTTTACCCAAAGATTTATTATACTGAAAAAGAATGATATTCATTTTAGTACAGATAATGTTGCAAAGAGTTGTGATCTTAACCATGTCAAACCAAAAACCACAGATTTCCAAAGTTCCCTATTCAACAGATGTCTATCTTTCTACTTCGTCTCTAAAGTACATACCATAGTCACCTCTTCAGGTGTCAGTGATCTGCTGCATGAATGCTTGACTTGACCCTCGTGCCCCTTTTTCATTTTTTGATCATTGTGGTTGTGTTAATGCAAATGGCATACATTTGGCGAGGTTTTTTTTTTTCTTTTCGAATTTTGGAAGTTCAACCTCAGCTTTTATAATAAGTCTATAATAAACGTTGTAGCCATAATACAGACACACAGATCCTCAAGGACAAAATGTCCCCATTGAAACCCATTAAAAACACAGTTTTTTTTATCCCAAGGCCTTAACTTCATAAAATTATACATTCTATTATATCAGGCTTCATGTCCTGGCTTCAAAATTGTGTTTTTTACTATTTTTCATTAGCCATTTGTTCATGTTGGCCCTATGGTGCAAAAACATGGTATTTTCCCAGTTCCTTGTACAAAAAATAAAAGTGCATCAAATCACTGTTGTTGCTAATTATTCACATATGCCAGACTGTTAAAAGAACCCCCCTAGCATTTACTATTCAGAAAATTATTACATTTTTTACAGTATTTGCTAGTGATGTTCAGAACTGAAGTTGGTTGAAAAAATGAAAGTGAAACTGGAAAATAATATTAACATATGTTTTTATGTGAGTTTTTGACACAGACATTTTTATCCTCTGAGGACATTTGAACTTTTCAAAAGTGAGGCACAAGGGTTAAATTAGGGGACAGGATGACTGACTTCATGTAGTTCTCACATCCTGAACAAACAGTTTGTGAAGCAATATGATGTGTGTTTTGTCACAGCCCGTATATTCTGCAGCTCGTACATTCCACATGCCAGTGACACACTTTGATAAAAAGATAAATGAAAAGTGATAAGAGCCATCCACAACAAAGTTTTCACATACTTGTATATCACTGTTGCTCTCTTTCTCTCCAACCTCCCTTCCTCCTTCCTTAGAGAGAGATGCAGGTTCAGGACAACCGCCTGGCCCGTCAGCTGATCCGTCTGCGTGGGGAGATCCACCGGCTGAAAGTGGAGCAGGTGTGCGACCGCCATAAGGAGATGCTGGACGATGCCACGTACGAGCTGGAGGAGTGCGGAGAGGAGTCGGACCTGCTGTGTGACATCCCCATGAAGGCTGCCTTCGCTCTGTCCACCCCGCTCAAACACCTGGGCCTCACCAAGATGAACATCAACTCCAGACGCTTCTCACTGTGTTAAAAACCCTTGTTTCTGAGGATGCTCCCATGGCCTCCTCTGTGTTTGTGTTGGCTAGATATTAGGCTTATTTCCTCCTGTTGGTGCCCTCCCTGGGTGGAAATGAACAGGACTGTGCACCTTGGCTTGACCTGCCGGGGCACACACATTTAATACAGACATACTTTCCTGCTGGACGGAGCCCGGGCTGCTCTACTGTTCACTCATGTCATGTTAATCAGAGTAGATAAAACAAGAAAGCTTAGAGCTGGACTGAAATGTAAAAGTAGTTTCACTTGTGCCAAAGAAGTGCAAAACAGAGAACTGAGTTGGTGAAAATCATATAATTAGAAGCTCACTTCAGAAAAGAAGCTTTATTGTTGCAGTACAGGTAGACGAGGCAGATTACTTTACATCAGTGGTTCCCAACCTAGAGGTCATGAGCCCATTCAAGGGGTAGCAGGATAAATCTGAGAGGCTGTCAGGCGATTAACAGGATAGGAGCCAGAAAAAGATTTTTAAGTTTCAATTTTTTTTTTTTTTTAGCAAATTACTGAATAATTCCATCTCATCTTCCCTCTGGTTGAACTGGTTATATTCGCGTATTATCACATTTTAAGCGAATTTTTTGAAACGTTGCAAATAAGAAATGCGAATTAGGCGCCTCCATCAATGAGTTTGGAGCAAATTAGGAGTCGGTGGTATAGCTTTACGCGTGTCTGTAAACAGAGTAGAAGGAGTAGAGGTTGCGAACTGGAAACGAAACAATTCGCCGAGGCCATCTAGAAAAATGGAGAGAGGTCTTCAGGAATGTGTTTCAATTGGGCAAGTTTGAGCTGTTGTTGCATGTCAGCTAGTACTGGCCATGTTTCATGCTGTACGAGGACAAAGACACATGAATGCAATGATTCTAATGCACATAAATATCAAGGGAAGACGCAGTGGTAGACAGTGGTAATAGCTTATAATCAGTCATGTGAGTTAAATGTTCGTATAAACATTTTTGCACAATTGAGGAACTTTTATTGAATTTTGACGTTTACAAACCGCTTTTCCGATGCAAAACTTTAAAAATACATTAAAGGAAACACGGCTATTGTTTCATTTTAAGAGGTCACAATCCAAAAAGGTTGGGAAGCCTTCTTTGCATTGCTAGTAAATGTTTTCTTAGAGTTGACTGGAATCAAAACAGCACAAAGGAGTCACGCCTGGTCAGAAAAAGGAAATGTTCAGCAACACTTTAAAGTCCTTTAATACAGCAACATATTACAGCTGTTGAAGTCTTCATCGGGGTACTGTCCCTACCACTATCCTCAAAGGAAGCGGGAGGTCACTCCCGCTTCCTTTTTATGCCTCTTCTTCACAAACCAAATATTTCTCCTTAGCCTCACCACTGCAGTGACAGGACCCAGGAGGCTGTGCCTAAAGCATTTTTTTTTCCATTACTATATATGGCTGGACAGTGACCAAGTATATTCTGTTGCTCAAAGTAAAATGGTTTATTATATAGCTTAATATTATAAGTAACAGCCAGGAGGAAGATCTTTTTGTCGAGTGATATTTGACATTGGTTGTAACTGTGTTAAATGTAAAAATAAAAAATAAAAACTTTCAGCATTATTGTTAAATCCTGCTACTGTAATATGAGTGTATCTGTTTGACAAATATGTATAAAAGAGAAATGCCTTAAAAAACGTTTTACTTTTTTTTTTTTTAAACATAGATCACAATATTAAAGACACTTTACCATATCTATGTCACTTGTAAATTAAGTTTTATTACCATTTAAAACATGAATTATTACCTAGTTGGACCAGGTACTTTGGGCTGGTTCTGGCCACGTGTGTCTGCACAGTTTATCAATCTTATCCAGGCTAAATGCCGCCACATGCTCCATCAGATCTATCCTTCATCCTAAAGCCATCCTGCACAATACTCTCTTGTTTTCCACGGGACATTCATGACCTGCTGTAATATCCAAACATAAGAATGGGGCCCCAGAGGGATGAGCAGAACCACAGACATTGTTGGACATAATTAGTCGAACAAGAAACAGAATATGCCTTGGCAGAGTGCGGACGCTGTGTGAAATGAGAGCACAACTAGGACTGTTGACATGATCCTAATGTGGCATACTTCTACTTCAGGACACGGATGACCTCTTGTGTGACATTAGACCTCGATAGTGGAAATGAATATTATTTGGAAAATGCACAGAGGCCAAGGGTTTGCCTTGAGGCCTCATTCTTCAGTACATGTTTTTACAAAAAAGCTCTGCAGACTTGTGTTTCTCATGCCCCTCAGCTCTGCCCTGCAGATAGTTTCACTTGACCTTTCCCCATATCATACTACAGGTCATCATATGTAACAGAAGCTGGTATTAGAGATGTTTTGAAACTGAAAGACGCGACAGAATTGTTTAAAGGCTGTGTTAAGTGGTGCATGAGTAAGCATTAGCAGCAAAAAGAAAAAGAGGCCAGCACCTGCACTGTGAGGGTTGGAAAACTTTCTGCATATTGATAGTATCTCGATTTGTTTGCGTAACAGAATGTGATTTCCAACCACGTTTAGAAGTAGCGACAGCTGTGGTCGAGGGGAAACTAGGAATACCCTCATAAGCCTTATCTCGAGATATGGTTTGGCTTTTTTAGGCGTATGTGCCAGTATTAATCCATCCTATTATTGAGGAATTTGTGCCTGCTAAGATTCTGCCTTTAGAAACAGATAGGATACTATAGATGCTATCTTATTGAAATCAGTAAAAGACTCAAGATTCCAAGAAGTGAAACTACTTCAGCCACCCTCCTAGATAACCACCCTCTCTCAGCTATGTGCTTCAACGGAAAAAAAGTGAGCTCAGGTGGTGAGACTTAATCTATGCTGTGGCAGTCTTCTAAGCACACATGTCTGTGCACTTCCTGTTAGGTTTGGACTGACTTCCTGCTAGGGCTTGCTCCGTAGCAGCAGCAGCTCACCACAAGGGAAAAGAATTGGCCGCAGCAGAGTTGTCTCAGAGGTATAGAAAACGTGCAGGCTAGAGACTTGTTACTTAACATCTCCTCTCAGGGCCAAATGTGGCAAAAAGCTTTGGTTAAAATGATGATAAATCCACTGATTTGCATTTGTTTCTTTTTCCCCTCTGCAAGTGAGATATTTGTGACTTATTTTGTTTATTATTTTCATATTTGGTTGTCATTGAAAACCAAGGCCAAAGTCTATTTTTTTAATGGTTTGCTTCTCACAAACCACATGTGTAATTCTCAAATATATTGTCATGATACTAAACCTGATGACCGAAACCACAACACAGTAAATAATAACTGTCGCCAAAATGGTATTTTGTGTGGTGTTGATTAATCAAAAAATATTTATGATACTGCTAAGATCAGTCTGATGCAGTTTGAAATCCTCTATCTTATCGAATACTTTCTTTCAGGGTAAGTTCTTTTGAATAACCCCGGACCGCCACTTCACCTGAAAGGTCATTGATGCGCAGATGCTACACACGAAAGTAAAATATATAAATATAACCCTACCACTCACATAAAAAAAAAAAAAAAAAAACTGTATTGGAAACATGTTTGGGAAAGGTGCTGTCCTGACCCCTTTACTATGGAGCCTTTAACGTTCCCCCTGCTCACACAGCTGCACGGTGAGGCACCTGTTAGAAAAAGCCTGCAGAGCAACCCTCAACGTTTCAACGACAGGAAACTCTCTGCAGTCGTTCTCCTCCGCTCCTTCATCTTGTGTTCGCACATTGAGTTAGTCATAATTAGAGAAGCGGATGATGACATCTTCACACCCGGGCTCCAGGAGGTGAAAAAGTTCACTTAATGGTAAATAGCGATTCTTTTTAAGTTTAAAATAACTATTTAACAAAGAATATCTCTATGGCGGCACGTGAAATCTGATATTGGATGCTTGAAGAGACATTTCATATTTCAAAAGGTAAGTCTCAAACTTGTGAGTCTATCAGTGTTACATATACAGTAGGTTCAGCGGAGAAAGAAAAAGACTACGGTAAATACTATCATTTCCCTGTAATTATGGGTTATATGAAACAGGCTACATAAATCAGAGGGGTTGTTTAGAGTTGGTAGAGTCTTTTGACTTTTATGGAAGAAGAATAATGTCCAGTTATGCTCAATAAGCTAAAATTACTATGTTGTTGCTGCATGATTTTACATTAAGACTAATAACAAAACATACTCTGATACTTGTGTCATCGTCACTGTTGATAAAATCAATATTATAAAAAATATATATAAACAAAAGGAGGCTTTCTCAGTGAAATAAAATATGCATCTATTAATCCATTTTCTACTTTTATTATTAAAAATCAAATATAAACTTCAGGCATGTATGTGTTTCTACATTCAGCTGCCACACAGACACATGTGAGAGATGATGTAGGTGATGATGGCTGGATGTGAAGTACAAAAACTACTTTGACTGTGAAACGACTGTGAAAGCCTACAAGATTCACCGACAATGCCAAAATGTCATTCTTACAGACCTCACGTGACCATCTACATACCCATAATACTTTCCAAACAATAACAATCCTCAGTATTTCTTTGGAAAGGCTTTCAGCTGCAGATCATAAAAAGAAGAGGGTAACCCCTCAATGGAAAATGCTGACTTTGTTTGTGTGACTCCGTGAGTGCTGGCCAGTAGGAGTAGAAGTGCTGATAATTGAAAAAAAAGGGAAAATTTAAACCCTGGTGGATCCCTGTGATTGCTCCTCAGGGTCTCAATACAGTGGTGGGTTATTATTGCTGGGTCAGGCCTCTCCAGATATTTCTCACGGCTCTGAGCCTTTGGGACAGACGGCTGCTGCGATTAGGCCACTGACCCTGTTCCATGAGCCGCCCAATGAGAGCCGAGGAAACTTGAGAAAGCCAGCTCGTACAGTGCACCAGTGTAAAGCACAATACAGAGCACACGACGTTGGATTATACAAGATTAGTACTTTTTAGAGTTTTATAGAGCCTACTATTCAAGTCTGAATTAGAATTAGAACATGTAAACTCCTGCAATGTGCAAAAGTGGTAGTAACAAAGTAGCTGTTTGTCACAGTTCTGGATTAGATTTGTTTTGCAGGTTTATACATGGTGTGAAAGTAGTGAGCATAAAATGACAGCTTTTACATGTGTTAGGCTCTTAGTTTCCAGCCCGGTTCACCACTCAGCCTCCATTTTGAGGAGAGGCCCTCACTCACATCCGATTGAAGCAGTTTTCGGAAACATTTTGTGTCTTCTGTTAGTGTCGTCCACCTACAAATCTTAAAATGCAATTTTAGTCTTTTTTTTTTTTTTTTTATGTCTTGTGTTCATTTTCGCTAACAGTATTTGATGTCCGTAAATCAAAATGAATCCTGATAACCTGAAAACGGTCTTGGATTGATATGAGAGACATTTCTTTGGGGACACGAAAGCTATCTCGGATGCCGGCCAAAAAGAAAATACTTTCATTAGCTTTTCAAAAATGAGTAATCATTATTTTATGAACACGCTGATGCCCACAATACTTAACTTAAACCTCTAAATTGCAGAAAAGATGGGCTGTAACTGCAGTTCGGACTATTCAGACAGCGACTGGATTGAGAATTTGGATGAAATCTGTGAACACTGCAACTGTGCCATACCTCCCCAGTCATGCAATCCAGTAAGTGTCAATGCACATGTTGTATGTGCAGGCATGTGCTTGTGTCAGTGCAACATTGTAGTGTATGAATGTGTGCAAGTGAGCTTCACATGAAAGGATTTTGGTTGTTTGTGAGAATTAATGTGCGTGACCACTTGCAGTACAAGTGTGAACATTACATGGGCTCCCACAATTAATTTCATGTTGTGTCAATTATGTCACCATTACCAAGAAAAACACAGCGATCTGTTATTGTGTTCGAGTCCAGAAAAGTTAGAAACGTACGTAGCTGTGAGGGAAGTTCTCTTTTGTGTGTGTGATTAAATTAGAGCGTAATCATTCCCTCAATGTTGTTAGTTTCCTCTACATGAGTTAGATGTCGCATTAGATTAGAAGTAAAGGAGAAAGCCACCTGTGTGTGCCACAACACGTCGAGACATTTTATCTGGGAGAAAAACCTAAACTGTTACCGAGGACATCTGCGTAATAAACCAGAAATGTGCATATCTTTTACTGTGAACGTGACATGTGATAGTGCCTTGTTTACCGCAGGAATCTTCTATTGTTCCTCAGAAAGCTGAACTTAAAATGCAAGTCTAATATTGTTTTTTCCCTTTACCAGTACACAGACCAGCTGATTCATTACCCATCACAGCATTCGCCTCCTACATCTCCTTTACCAGGTGACAAGATACAGCATCTTTTGGCAATGACACAAAATATATGTAAATATTAGGCGTGTGAGAAATGTACAAGTGTTCAAATTATTGAAAGTGTAGTTGAATACATAAGGAAATTGTATTTAAAATATATTGGAAATACCTTAAAAAGCTTTTTATGTTTTTCTTTTATCCCCAATTAAATTGAAGTTTATTTAACATCCATTGTGTTTAACATCCACTCCTTAAATAATTATAGTGTAAGCATTTTAAATGTTCCTCACCAATATCTTTGGAACATTTCCTATGTCCCTTATTGTTTCCATAATTCCATTGTTTCAATGCATGAGCATTTTACTGGCTAATATTCCTATTTTATTTATTTATTACAAAACTTGAAATTGTTAACATCACTGTATCAGTTTCTTATTGATTGATTTACACTTCTTACTAAAGCAGAAAGCAAGTTTAGCCACATTTGCTGCCACTGGGGCTTCACAACCCCCCGTATCCCATTTGTTCTTCCTCTACTTGACTCTGTACACCTCACCTTCAGCAACGTCATCAATAATGGGCAACCATCACACACTTCACACTGCACAGAAAATTAAGCATTCCCTCTCTCTCCATTCCCCATGGCCATCAAGCCTTTAGCGGCAGCCATCTGTTAAAATATCAACATCAAAGCAACTCAAACACCCAGATAACATAAGCCTTTATTCTATTCTAACAGTCATATTTGTGAGTAGAAACTGTCCCCAATGTTTTTTTTTACCTACACCTCATTTAACAAAAATGTACAATATTCTTCTTGCAGACAACCTTGTGGTGGCAATATACAGTTATGAACCCACCCATGATGGTGACCTGGGCTTTGAGAAGGGAGACAAACTCAAGATCATCAACAAGTAAGCTGCAAATTGTGGGGGGTTACGATGACATGAAGAGGATTACACACATGACAATATATATATATATTATTATTATTATTATTCATTTTTTTTAAAAGAATTTCTTAAGATGGATTATAATATATAATATTTTTAGACTAAATTTCACAGTTGTTTCATGCAAAAATAAACTATAAAATAGTAAAGTGAAAGAAATGTATTGTTCTACATACCTGGCTCATAATGTATCAAGACAAAATTCACAAAAATGTATTGAACAGTTAAATTAATGTAATAAAATATGTTTTTGTTTTGTTTTTTAAACAAACCACACAATGTTGTGAATATTGCTGTGGTGAACATCTCTCCCGATATGTAAGTCTACTAAGTGGGATGCGGTTCATTTCATGCAGTGATCATTTACAATGCAAATAACCCTTTTGCCTTCGGGGACTAATTGAAACTACTTCCTGAAGATTACTCATTCATCCCAGAAAGTCTAGACTGCTGTGAGGCATCACAGATATGTAAACTTCCTCATTGCTGTCTCTTTTGCCCTCCAGGGATGATCCAGAGTGGTATCTGGCAGAGTCCCTCACCACAGGCCAGCAGGGCTACATCCCGTTCAACTTTGTTGCAATGACCACAGTGGAGACTGAATCGTACGTCACACAGGAAACATAATGATACTGCTCTCAACACCATGTCACTCAACCTCAACACGATCTCATATCATATGTGCTGTGTTCCTGAGGGGAGGGAAGTGGTTAGCTCAACGTATGAAGCATACTGTGTGTTTGTGCTACAGGTGGTTCTTTAAGAACATTTCTAGAAACGAAGCAACGCGGCTCCTCCTCTCTCCTGGGAATACGCTGGGCTCCTTCTTGATTCGAGAGAGTGAGACGACCCAAGGTGATCTTTTTGTCATCATGACATTGACTCATATACAACAGACACATAATCACATTTCCTATTTCACAAGGTGGCTTCTCAGCAGTATATTTGAGTATGGCCTTCCACTGTTACATTTGCTTAAATGTGCACGCACATAATTACTGGTTTCCTTTTCATCACTTTGTCTTATTATTACTGGAATTGTTTACAATAAGACCCATTTCCCACAAACCCCTGCTTCCCAACTCGCTTCATCTGTTTAATTTTAAGTTTCATTCATCCCCCTATTTGTGTTGACACTGGAATGCTAACCCCACTAGATATGTCATAAATCAATATTATAAATATATAATATAAATAAATCTCTGTTTAAGGCAATAACTGAAATTAATCTAGTTAAAATGCTACACATAGACCTCCAAACAAATGTTTGATTTGTGATTTTCAGATACTTTTGGTGAAATATTCAACATCTCACATACGATTATGCTTCCTCTTTGTTCCAGGCTCATTCTCTTTATCGATCAGGGACTTGGACCACAACACTGGTGAAGTAGTCAAGCACTACAGAATCCGCAACATGGACAACGGTGGCTTCTACATCACAGCCAAGATATCCTTTAACTCGCTGAAGGAGATCGTCCAGCATCACTCACGTGCGTGCAACCTCGTGAGGGGATTAATGAAGATTGCAGATTGCTGCGGGGTCTTCATCTGAATGAATTTAAAACGCTCTCCTCTTTGTGTCGTCCAGGCGACGCAGATGGGTTGTGCACAAAGCTGGTGAAGCCGTGTCAGTCGAGGGCACCGCAGAAGCCCTGGTGGCAGGATGAGTGGGAGATTCCCCGAGAGTCCCTGAAGCTGGAGCGCCGGCTTGGAGCAGGACAGTTTGGAGAAGTCTGGATGGGTGAGTGACAGAGGAGGCAACAGGGGGACATGATTGATTTGTTAAATGAAATGAAATGAAATTATTCAAGTGCTGCTTTTTCCATTTTGTACAAAGGAGTTTTGCGCAGATAAATCACATGTACAAAGCCCAGTTGTCAAGTTGTGGTCAGCTAAAGCCTTTTTCTGCAGCGTATGCAGAACAGTTTCCTCAACACAGTCTTAATTATAGGCTTGTATGAGCTGGTTAACGGGAAAATGATGAGAGGTTTTAGCCCTGTTATGCAACATCACTCAAACAACATAAATCTAAATTTCCAAAGAGCTCACAGATTGGAGGAATGGTCTCCTAACAATACTTGCATGAATGCTATTGTTGAGTATTAAGTCAAACAAGAACATGTTTTCATCACGAGGGTATCAGCTTAAATAATCTGTGCCACAACCACCTTATTATTCACTTGGACGGATATTTTCCTTCTATTTTCCATCCTCATTTGCCAGCAAAATTCAGCATCCCAAACAAACCCCCGTATTAGAGATAAACATTGCCAACCATGGAACTTGTCCTCGTTTCACAGCCACTCTCTATTTTGGTATCTTCTTGTGTAGCCTGTGTACTGTATTTGTTTCTCTAACCTCATTCAAGGACATGCTTGAATAATGGGAGTGACTGTTATTTGCTATCTAGTGTTTATTCTCCTGAATAAACATGAACATATGTGATAACCATCCTCTATAACAAGAAGATTTCCATTGTATATAAAAGAAAATGTGAAACTGATTGTCATTTGTTCCCATTGCTACGCTTCATGCATGGTGTGAAATGCTCAGTGTTACATGACCGAAGGTATGTTTTAGTGTACCAGATCTGTAATGAGATCGTGTTTGCATGACAGTCATGATGAACTATTGTTAAGTACTCACACATTTGATTACAACTCATTACATAACCACTGTCTTTGTGGCCGCATGACTTTGGTTATCCCCTGACTTTTATTCTACCACTAACATGATGTTGATATTTTTGGTTGTCAGTTAAATAGCTCAACAACTATTGGGTGGATTAATATTACAATTGGTGCATGGTCCCAAGAGGATAGACTCTGACTTTTCCTTCTCGCGCCATCATCCGATCAAAATTTCAATTAGTTCAATACTTAATGACCAAATATGTGGTAAACTTGTTTGCTAATAAGCTAAAGTTAGCATGCCAACACTCTAAACTAAACAGGTGATCATGGTGAACATGATACCTGCCAAACATTAGCATGTTAGCATACTAATCAAAGTGCGGCTGTACCTAAGAGCTGCTAGCATGGCTGTAGACTTAGTTTTGTTTTAATCGATGCCTTTCAGAAACCCGCTGACGTCTAAATGTATATGTTTTCAGGTGTCTACAATAATGAAAGGAGGGTGGCAATTAAGAACCTGAAGATAGGCACAATGTCGGTGGAAGCCTTCCTGGCAGAGGCCAACATGATGAAGAACTTACAGCATTCATACCTCGTCCGCCTCTTTGCCGTTGTTACCCAGGAGCCGATCTATATTGTCACAGAGTACATGGAAAATGGTGGGTAGAAATACTCTATGTGTGCCTGAGGCATTTTACTTATAACGCCAACCAACAAGAGGGAATTCCAGATATCCCCGAAAGCATCAAAAGAAAAGTAAAACTATGGACGCAGGGTATTTCCATGAAATGAATGCTCATTTGAAGCTAAATTAAAAAGAAATCCTTCTGTAATCATACCAGCTTCTCTTCAGTTGTCTGTTTAGTCACCTGGAATATGTCTAAGCCTGTCTGAAATGATTATTTCCTTAATCTTCTATCCCGTTGTCCTTAACACCAAAGGCAGAAGTGCATCGTAGACGTTCAGGATCAAACATGTTGATCTGGTACTGGACTAATGGGTGCCAGAGCGCATGCTTGAACAAAAGTCTGGGCTGCCCAAAGTGTTTCACCCTTTTCATGAGTCATAGTGCTTTCAGACTTCAGTGACTCTGTTGAATTAGCTTTTGATCACACAACCACAGCTGCCTTCCTATGTATTTGTGTTTGATTAAACATATGCACATTACTGGATAAATACCGTATAATCATCACCCATGCTTGGACATGAATGCAGCCGTGAGAGAGAACCTAAATAAAGGAGCTCAGTCATGAATCCCAAAGCATGCTGCTCTGCTGAAGTGGCCTGCCTTTTGATAGGCTATTTTCAGCTTCTCCTCGCAACGCTCCTGTATTTGCTGCTCTGTGCTAAAATGTTTCAAAGCAAACATGAACTTTCACTTCTTTTGAGGGCCCCTCCAGACAGGTTACTGCTGTTTGCTCACCGAGGGGAAGCCTCTCCTGGCCCGTCTGAGGGGGTGTTAAAATAAGAGAGGGTGATTCATCAGGTTATTGTTCACTGAGACCCCTCAATGACACCTGGCTACTTTCCAGATTCTGTACTACACACAAGCACCCACAGACACTTGTACACAAATACTGGAACACTACAAGGTTGTGTATAAAGTTTGTTCCGCATCTTGCCACTGGATATTTTCCCTCTTTATGCAAAACAAAGTACATGTGAAATTACAAAAACAAGTATTAAAATGGGGTCATGGTAACAGCTGCAAACAATTTTCCATATTACAAGCTCTGAGCCCTGTACTAGTTTATAACTCCCGAATGCAGCACTCATATGAAAGTGATGCATTGTCTGTTTTACTTTAACCTCAAAAGTCTTTGTAGTTCTTCTTCCCTTGGAGGAACAATCACAAAATGCATAGAGAGATGCTGTCACAAACACAGCAACAGCCCTACAGCTGAATTGAATGGAGTGCCTTTGTATGGTCTTGTATGAGTGGCCTGTAAACCACCAGCAGTGGCTCTACATGAGGCTGCCTCTTTGTCTGGGATCCACGTGTGGACAGGACACAATTGTCGTCTCTGTTGTTAAGAGAAAGGATGGCTCGTAGTTCCCGTCTTTTCAGTTTGTATTATCGAAGACAACAAAGATGGAAAATAACAGGCGTGTCATCCCTGCTTTCCTTTGTGACCTTGACAAAAGTGGTTCCTCCAGACTTCAAAAGCAGTCTTCCGGACTTTAAGCAGAGGAGCAAAGGCCTCCTCTTTCCTGGCACAGTCATTTATCTTATTTCCTTTGGTTTGACTTGGTTGGCTGGTGTGCAGAGGTATTGTCCTCTGCTAATCAAACACAACATAAAGTCTGTGTGTCAGAAGCTATGCATCAACTTGATTGATGCTCATGCACTTCCTCACAGTGTTATGTTCCCTGATTTGAGCTATTCTGGTCCAACTGTCTATTTATGTCTGTGGGGAATCATGATGTTTTTAACCAAGGAAAATATTTTCAGTCTTCTGGACAAAGCATGGCTTTTGTTTTACAATTAACATCACAGCTTGGTGCTTTATCTTCTAGCGCCTTCAAATACAATTCAATAGACAATATGCATCTGTAATATTCAGGATGTTGTGGTGGTGGTAACGTAGTTTATTATTTGCAGAAATAGATTGCTGGAGTCCACTTGTTGAAGTTGACATGATTTGTGAGAAAAGTGTATACTGTTCAGCAAAAAGTGCTTTTCTGAAAAAATATACCTTGAATGTCATTTTTACAGGAAGCCTAGTGGATTACCTGAAAACAACGGAGGGAAGCAGTTTGCCCATGAACACTCTGATAGACATGGCGTCTCAGGCAAGACATCTTTCCTTTCATTTATTCTTTCACTTCCTATTCTCTCAGCATGATCCTCATAGACAGGGAACTGGCCACTGTTGTAATGAGCCTTACACAGCCAACAGCCAGGAGACAGTTAGCTCAGCTTAGAACAAAGACTGGAAACAGGGCGAAACAACTAGTCTGGCTCTGTCCTTAAGGTAACACTAATCAACATTTATTTATATCTTGATTGTTTAGTGAGCTTTAGAAGTGTTTGTAGGCAGATTTATTTTTACCCTCTTACATCAATCTTCTTATCAACCTCTCAGCAACAAAGTGAATATAAGTATTTTCCAAATTGTTGAACTCTAATCATGCCCACACGCCAGGAAAGGAATTTTGTGGGTGTGGGAATGGAAAAGACAACCACAGGAAAACAGAATGATATTTCAAAGTCCAACAAGACAAGAGATTCGTCTTTTCTCTGAGGCCTTAGAGCTTGGCGCAGAGAGGTACAGTTTATACAGAGCTTTGTGGTGAACATCATTTTAAGAAATATGCATTCAAGCCAGTCGACATGCACTGATAGCATTTTCGATAAAAGCGCTAAGCAAGTAACTATAATCATCATGTGATGGAGATGGACCATAAAAATTCACGTGATTAATGACCTCACTCTGGCCACAGTTTTGGACACTCTGTCCACATCTTACCTTCAGGTCTTCTGCCTAAAATGTGTGTACATGAATGGAATCGGAAGAGCTTGAGATTTTAATCAAATGAATGTCAGCTATAGGAAAGTAAAGAAGATACCTATGATTTGCTAAATGCATAGCAATGGTTTAAAGTTTCAGATTGAATCCTACCACAATCAAATGGAGAGTGAAGAGGCGTTAAGTTCCCTGAGTCGGAAGTCATGACGACGGTAGAGGTTTCTAAAACACACAGACATACGTACATCTTACGTTTCTGACAAGACCTCCAGGGCCTATTGCACCCATGTGATAGATTCTCATCTCTGAAATAGACATAACTGACACAGTAAAACGTAAAAACTTATATATATAAAACACACACATGGCATGTGCTTATCAACTGTGAGTTGTGAATTCTGAGGAAATCTTCTTAAGATACCTCATGCATTAGGTGAAGTATCAATTTCCCTCTGAGGTCTGCCTATGTAGAAATGATTCATCATTGAATCAGAAGCACAGTCACTGGAATATTCAGCCAGTCTGCAGTAAGGTAAAGGCAGGACTGCAGCTTTTAGAATCAGGAAGTAGAGCAGGCACAGCTGTGTACCTGGGTGGAGTACAGAGGTAAAGGGTATAAGAAACTGACCTGGGGAAGTGGTAAACTCCCTGGTTTGGGAGTGCACTAAACCTGTCCAACACTCACAAATATTACACAATATTAAAACACACACAGATCTTTCACACTCTTGCATTTCATGCTGGAAAACACAGTCATGGGGTTTGTCTGATGGTGTGCTGCCCCCTGCAGGTGGCGAATGGCATGGCTTTTATTGAGGAGAAAAATTACATTCATCGAGACCTGAGAGCAGCCAATATTCTGGTGTCCAATGAGCTCGTCTGTAAGATTGCCGATTTTGGACTGGCAAGGCTGATTGAGGACAACGAATACACAGCAAGAGAGGGTAACAGGACCTCGTTCAAATGACTTCAATTAGATGTTCTTTATTACTTGCATTAAGACAATTCTTTTTGTATTACACGTTTTCTGAAATGTTATGTTTAAAGATTCAAATGAGGCAGTACATTATTAAAGTTGTGCTAAATGGCACACATTTCCATAACAGAAATCTGAAATCCAGGTTCACAATTCTTGTTTCATTTTGTTGACATATCAGAGTCAAAGGTTTTTACTGAGGAAATGTTGGATATCTCCTTGTATCACTCCATAAATCAGAAAATACTGTCAACAGCCATTTAAAAAAATCAGTTTTTGCCATTTTTTAAGAAAAATGTAGTGTCATATAAACCAGGCTAAGAATGATTTATGAACAAACCCCTCTGTGAAACCTCCAGAATATACATAAGAATGAAACTGAAAGGTTTGTTGTCTGTAACTGAAGTGGAGATTTCTGGCTCAGAGTCTGAGAAAAAAACATTTTATAAGACACTACAGGTGGATAGGGTAAAAAAAAAAAAGTCCACTAATACCATCATGAAACTTCCTCAGTTGATTACTTACATTAAGACAATGATTTTACTTTTAGTGAATTTAGGAGAAATCTACAGACGCAATTAAACAAAGTCAGTAAAACAAACACCTTAATATGTATTTTGGAAGCTTCCTTTCCACTAGTCTGAAAGAAGACATGTTATGGAAGCAAAATAGCCCAAACTCTCAAAATTGACCAATGCATGAAAAAACAATATTTATGCCTTTAATGTCTCGATGTAATCACAAAGATTAAAGAATGATAACAATATGTGCAGTAGCCTATCTCTATCAAGTGTTCATGCTTTTTTTTTTGTTAAACAAAGTTTCATCCTGTGTTCATAGGTGCAAAGTTCCCCATCAAATGGACGGCCCCAGAGGCTATAAACTATGGCACCTTTTCCATAAAATCGGATGTGTGGTCATTTGGGATCCTCCTCACAGAAATAGTGACATATGGACGCATTCCTTACCCTGGTAAATACTCCTTCATACTTATACTTGTCCATCCCAAAATCATTTTATAAAACCATCTAATTACAAGTCTAACGTGGATTATAATTTCTGAAACCATTGCCTTCTCTTACACATTTTACATGTTGTTCAGGTATGTCCAACCCAGAGGTAATCCAGAACCTGGAGCGGGGCTACAGAATGCCAAAGCCAGAAAACTGTCCAGAGGGGCTTTATAACGTCATGTGTCTGTGCTGGGGGGAAAACCCAGAGGACAGGCCCACCTTCGAGTACCTGCGGAGTGTTCTGGAGGATTTCTTCACTGCCACAGAGAGGCAGTACCAGGAATAGCCCTGATGGGGCAGAAAGACATACAGACTTACAATAAATATATTCAAACTAAAGGCACGGCCTGTGAAGAAGGAAGCTGGATTTAACTTTGTTTGTTTTTGAACAGTAGACTACATGCCTTAATATTGATAGGATAGAAACTGAGATTTACCAAATAAGAGTACTTTGTTTCTGCACCAATTGTATTCTGAAGTGGCTCTTAGATATGTTACAATCACATGTGGAACTGTGAACCAGGAAACTCTTGTAACAGCTGGACCGCTGCAGAACAACAGAAAGGAGAGTGATCCGCATGCTGCGTCAATAGACTGGAAACTGTAGCTGAATAAGTAGCTGCTCTCCTGGTTCTCATTATTAAGATGTATATACCCTCAAAGTGCTTCAGCTTTGTTTTAGCTCTGCAATTTAACCAATGTTTTCTAATGGTTTTACTTACAATAAAAAGCTTAACATGGATGTAGTTTTTTGCTACATTGAATAAAGCACAAGCTATCCCAACCCACTTCACATAGAATGAACCACCATCAGCCACAGTATACTTGGTGATATGTTTCATAAACAAAACTGCTCAAACTTTTTATTCATTCATGCATTTATGCAAATGTATTAAATTCAATCTTACTGCATTCTGGACACTGTCGTTTTGATCTTATGTGCTGTTGGCAACATATTCTGTAGATATACAAAAACACATATGACAGCCACTTAATACATTTTTGATAATGCACATTGTCTTTCAATGATGTTAAGCAGCAGTTGGGAAATACAACTAGGTACAGTTGCTCCAGGACTGTATGGTAATCATGAGTACTTCCATTTTACCTTTCTATACTACCTAATACTTTTACTGGACCACATTTCAGAGATATGCATGGATGTATCAGATACGATGCATTGCCATAGATTAAGCAACCAAGCAGTATATAAAGTAGGTAAAAATAAATCCTTCTTGACCACCTGCATTGTTAAAATGCTAGGTATGCATACATTCAACAGTTATAGCCTAATAATCTGAAAATATTAAGTTCCTGAAATAATAATAATATTTCTCTACGTGTAAGGGAGTACAACTGTTAAATTGCGAAAGTAATGGATTCACTTTTTTTCTTTCTTTTTCTTATTGAACAAAATAACCATAACACGGATTCGGTATACATGGGATATTATGCAAATAGAACAATAACGAAAGATCCAGGTGTATGTTACACTAGACTAAAAAAATATTATAAAACATACAGATATGACTCGTCTTCATAGCCTTTTTGTTCGTCGAATGAGAAAGTAGTTTCACATATTGCTCAACATCCTTCAGGAAAACAACAAAGTAGCTTATGTTTTCTTTTATTGTTAAATTTATTTTTATGGATAAAAAAAAATGTCAACATCTTTATCAAATACATTCTTAAAAAATACTTGTTATGCTCTTGGGTTTGTGAAGAAAGTAAACACCACATTTTCCCACAATGATGTAAAGCCTTTCTTTAAAGATGTGATCAATGACAAACAAAGTGAAGTGGAGAGGACTTTCATGGCGTCCAGGGGTGAAACACTACAGCTACGTCACAGACAGAGGGACGGACTATATCTCGGTCGCCCCCTGTTGAAAGCGGCGGACACTACATCCCATTGATTGGACGTGATACTAACTATCCGCCTCTTGTCGCTGTTGTCTCTTGCGCTGTGCGGTGAAAGCCAGCCAAAAAGCAGTAAAATGGCGCTTAGTTCTCAAGGAACAAAGAAAAAAGTTTGCTACTACTATGACGGTGAGTACTCGTGTGCCTGTACTTTAGAAAGCGGTTGCGCGGATGAATGAAATCCGCCACTTCGTGCCAACAAAGGTAGCAGTTTATTTATTCACCTCTTGCGCTAACCTGGCACGTTAGCTAAGCTAGCTAGCTTGAGTCGCAGGCGGCTCTCATCATCTCAGTCTAACAGTGCCGCTAAATCCACACACACAATTATGCCCTAATATAATTTGCTCGATTTCCCAAAATGCACAGGTTTCGATTAAAATACACTTTAAGGCGTTTATCTACCAGAAGTTAGCACTTCAAACTAGATTAGTTAACGTTACTAGCTAGAGAGCTAACAATGGGGATATGAGTACTTCATTGTCGCGTCAATTAACGCCAACACCAAGCTAACATTAAAACGGCTCATCTTGCTACCTTCAAATTCCCGGTAGTTTCGGCGTAAAATACGGCTTTGGTCGACATCTATCGATGTGTGTAACAAAGCGCCACCCTGTGAATGTAGCTGGGTACTTTGTATAGTTTCATAGAGGCGATTTTACTTCAGTATATAGAGTTCGTTTGCAGGATCGCAACCGACGTTTTGTTGAATTCCTCCACGATCTTTTCAGTGCACGACCCTGTTCCGAACAGGAAGTTATTATGATATGTTGCTGTTTCCTTCGAGTTTACGTTTGTTTAACTTTTGCATGTGAAATAAACAAAAAAATTCAACGTGGTGTTTTTTTATTTCTTTACATTTCAGGTGATGTTGGAAATTACTACTATGGGCAGGGGCACCCCATGAAGCCCCACCGTATCCGCATGACTCACAACCTGTTGCTCAACTATGGACTCTACAGAAAGATGGAGATATATGTATGTTATATTCCTGTAACAGTCAAATTACTGGACCTCACTAGCTATCCTTGTGTGTCTCGTTCTCATTTGTCCTCTTGTGTTTCAGCGTCCACACAAAGCCAGCGGAGAAGAGATGACCAAGTATCACAGTGACGATTACATCAAATTCCTGCGTTCAATTCGACCGGACAACATGTCAGAGTACAGCAAACAAATGCAGAGATGTAAGTTTGGTCAGAGATGTCCTTTGCATCAATATAAATATTGTTTTTGAGTTCATCAAACTAACTGCGTATGTTTTTAAATAAGCAATAGCAATAATGTGTTTATTTTTCTGCTGCTGCTTTGCAGTTAATGTGGGAGAGGACTGTCCAGTGTTTGATGGTTTATTTGAGTTCTGCCAGCTCTCAGGAGGAGGCTCCGTTGGTAAGTTGTTTCTCTTTAAATACAGCTCAGATCGGTATGTTGTGTTGAACTTTAATCATGCCATAATTTCCTGAGTAATCTGTTGAATTCAGTATTGGCAGGTTATTAATTCTTCTCTGTGCTCCAGCCGGTGCGGTGAAGTTGAACAAACAGCAGACGGACATCGCAATCAACTGGGCTGGAGGCCTGCATCACGCCAAGAAGTCTGAGGCCTCTGGGTTTTGCTATGTCAACGACATTGTACTGGCTATTCTTGAGTTATTGAAGTGAGTATAAAAGCCCTTTCGTAGCCACTTGAGTTCAGTTTTGTTCAAGTCAACTTTATTTCAATATTTGCATAAGTGGATGATACTCTTGGTGGTCTTCTGTACACCAAAGATGAGTTTAGGTTCCAGTTGTTCGTCTAATCAGGCACATGTTTCCAGAAATATTGCTAATTCTAGAATTTTAGAAAACATTTTCTCATAGGCTAGATAGAAAGTTTTAGGACTCAAAGGATGTTTTCCCTCTTTCCAGATACCACCAGAGAGTTCTGTACATCGATATTGACATCCACCATGGAGACGGTGTGGAGGAGGCTTTCTACACCACAGACCGTGTCATGACAGTGTCCTTCCACAAGTACGGAGAGTACTTCCCTGGCACAGGGGACCTGAGGGTAAGCCTTAAAATCATTTGACAGATGAAAGTCATATTGTCATAGTCATACGGTGAGTTGACATTTGTCTTGTTTTCTGCAGGACATCGGTGCTGGGAAGGGTAAATATTACGCTGTGAATTACCCGCTGAGGGATGGGATTGACGACGAGTCATATGAAGCCATATTCAAACCTGTAAGTAAACAAAGACTTGTTGACTTGGATGTTTTTAGGTGTTGTAATCTTCCTTAATGGACAGTATTTTTAGAGTGGATGTTTTTGTTTCTGTAGATCATGGCCAAGGTGATGGAGATGTACCAACCCAGCGCAGTGGTTCTGCAGTGTGGAGCTGATTCTCTGTCAGGAGACAGGCTCGGTTGCTTTAACCTCACCATTAAAGGTACATTAACGTAACATTCATCTCACTAAGACGCTGCAAGCAAACTTGTCCTCAACTTTCTTGAATACATTTTAACGGAGAAACCAAATAATTTCTTAATTTTTTTTGTGTGCTCAGGCCATGCCAAGTGTGTGGAGTACATGAAGAGTTTCAACCTGCCACTGCTAATGCTGGGCGGAGGAGGCTACACCATCCGTAATGTGGCACGCTGCTGGACATATGAGACCGCTGTAGCCCTCGATACTTCCATCCCCAACGGTGAGTCTTTTTATGCCTATGTTGCACTGAATATATTTAGTCTGGTTATCATTCGAGAGCCAATTTCTCTGTGGTGGTAGTCGAGCCCTGTCTCAGTCAACAAAACATTTTACAATGTATCCTGATCATTAAATATTGATGAAATTATTGATAAGTCTGTTGCCAGATCCTTTGATCATTGAACAGAAGCAGTAGCATTAGTTTCCCAGCAGGAATTTTTTGAGTATCTTCATACAAACAATAAAATAACTTCATAGTCATTAACTAATGACAAGAAATCTACACTTTACAGAGCTCCCATACAACGACTACTTTGAGTACTTTGGACCAGACTTCAAGCTGCACATCAGCCCCTCCAACATGACCAATCAAAACACCAATGACTACCTGGAGAAGATTAAGTGAGTGCATCAAATAACCCTTAAATTATTTTATTTTTCTGAATGTTTCTTTTATTGTGAAAACGTCAGGGTTCGTACAAAGTGTTGTTAGTTTTGTAAATGCTTAATATTAAGCTGCATGTTTTCAAGGTTAGGAATATGCTTGAATTTGAATGTACTCTTTGAAAAATGTTTGATTTGCAACATAATCTGGTGGTTCATCTACACAATCACTCATGTAAAGCAAAAAAAATGTAATATTTAAAATGGAACGATCATGTCGTCCTTTTGTTTGTTGTCTCCTGGCGTCTCACACCAGACAGAGCAGACTACAGCTAAGCATTAAATAATCGTGATCAAAACATACAATAAACGTTAATATGAACAGCTGGTAAAATAAACAAAGCGACAATACACATTCATAAAGGAATTCTGGAAACCTTTATTTTTCGCAATTTAATTTCAAGTAACAATTGAGTAACCTAAGAGTCTAGAAATGTTGTTTTTGGTACCTTTTTTAAAAAGTGTTTGAATTTTACTTTTACAAAGCTGTACGAACCCTGAAAAGTTAAGCACTTGACCAGGTACATGTTTGTAGTTCAGGTTCTTTAGTGGTCAGTATGTTCAACCTGCATTCTGTCCTCCTAGGCAGCGCTTGTTTGAGAACTTGCGCATGTTGCCCCACGCCCCGGGAGTCCAAATGCAGGCCATCCCTGAGGATGCTGTACAAGAGGACAGTGGAGATGAGGAGGAGGATGACCCCAACAAACGCATCTCCAGTAAGAACCTCTCCTATGTGTCGTACCTTTCTTCCACATTAGCTATCCAGCATCTTGCAGGTAACCCTTTTAAAAAGTAGGGTTCCATGTTTTAATTGAACCCTTTCCTCTTTTAATGTCCAGTCCGTGCTCACGACAAGAGGATAGCGTGTGAGGAGGAGTTCTCCGATTCCGAGGATGAAGGTGAAGGAGGCCGCAGAAACGCAGCCAGCTTCAAGAAAGCCAAGCGAGCCAAAACTGAGGGAGAGAAAGAAGGAGAAGAAAAGGAGAAGAAAAGTGAGGAGGAAACAAAAGGTATCCATTAAAAAATATTTATTTTTCACCTCGCCCTACTCGTGTAATTTTGTTTTATAAAGAGTACTTCCTATGAGTTGACATTTTAAGTTGGATCATCCTATATAATCCAAAAGCTCTGTTATGATCACTAAGAATTAGTTTGTTTCTCTGTTACAGAAGTAAAAGAAGAAGAGAAGGTGCCAGAGGAGGAGAAAATGGACACATCAAAGTGAGAAAACACTCCACACACGTGTTGACCATGTTGTCCAGGAAGTGGCTTATTGGGAGTGTTAATCATTTCCTTTCTCTGCGTCCTTTAGGCCGAAAGAAGAGTCCAAGACACCTTGAGGTCCTTCGCAGCTAATGGTGGCAATGCAACTGATAAGAACGCATCTTAAAACAAGATTTTTTTTTGCATAGATCATCTTTCCAGGCTGCTGCTGTGGAAACCAGTGAAGAACTGTACCTTTGTAACGAGACCCCACTCCCTCAAAATGGGACGGGGACCGTAATATTTTCTAGGACACCTTTTCAACCTTACCTGTTTATGGACAGAGGTCAAACTGAGTGTTTTTTGAGCATTGTTTTTGTATGCTTTCTCTTTTTTTTTATTCTTAATCTTTTTATTCTATGACTTGCTTTTCCCTTGTAATGCAACTGTGTAAAAATGACTTAGTACATGTATGCTTTTATATATCTGAACGATTTAATTTATTTAAATCATAGATATTTTGGCTACTGTTTTGTCTTTCAGTCCCACTTTTGTCATGCGTCTTTGAATATGTAGTTGAAGCATGTTTATACAATAGATCCTTTTCTGTAATACATTTGTGTCACTGGTCTTGCCTGCTAACGTCACCAAGAGTGGTTAAGAGGGTTGTGTATACCTGAAAACCTTTACATGGCACAGTGTAAGTCAGTTACTCATATTTTAGGTTGTACTTTGTGTCCTTTACACATTGACATCTTCAAATTTCTGGGACCAGGCCACACTAATGAAAATGTTTGAGTCCTGTCACGTGATGTCAGGCTTATATTCCACTGAAATTTGAACTTGAATATCCAGAGTATAGTACTTTGTAAAATGGGAAGAAGGACAAATGCCTGAATTCATTTGTTGTATATATTTGTATTCTGAAAACGTGAGTAAAAATCTGACAGCCCCGTGTGCAAACACACTAATAAAAACTGCCCTAAAACAGCTTTGTTAAGTGTTTAAAAATAAGATTGTTAAAAAATGTTAAGCCTGATGAAATGATAGACACAACTACATTTTTAAAAAAAAAAAAAAAAAAACATTTTAATGTCAAGACACAGGTTACAGCGTTCTGTGTTTTCAAAACACCCAGAACACAAATCTGATCATTTAAAAACATCAAAAGTGGTATTTTATCACGTAAATAAAATGTCATTGCTTTTGCTGACTCAAGTCCCACAAATGTCTTTGAGACATTTTAATGTGTAACAGACTCACTCGATAACTTCACAGACTATGTTGCATTTTATTCAGTTAAGCCAGGCAGTTCGCAACCTATCTTTCGCTGCTTCAGAGCCATGCGCTCTGCTCCGCTGCTGTGCCGTCCAGCAGTTCATCCTGCTCTGCGGGCTCATCAGGCTCATCAGGCTCTGCTCCAGCAAGGCTCTCTGGATCTCGTACTGGAGGCAATGATGGGATTGCAACAGCTCTGTGGACACGCTCCTCGAACATTACATGAATTCAGGGTAAGTTTATTTGCATAAATAATAAGTATTAGCAAAGTTGTTGAGAAAATGACTTCTAAAATAAAAATTGATCTTTTGTATCGGTGCCAGTGGGGGTAATAAAAGTAGCAGTACCACAGTAGAAATACTAGTAAAAGTAGATACCAGTAAAAGTCCTGCATTCAAGACTTTACCTAAGTAAAAGTAAAGTACTGGCATAAACATACTTATTATGCAGAATGGCCCATTACAGAATAATGTGTGTATTATATTATTGGATTCTAATAAATGATAGATTAATGTATGTATCACTTTAATGTTGCAACTGACAAAGGTGGTCCAAATGCAATACATTTATACTGCTGTGTGTTTATATTTTGTACTAAACACCTGAATCTGTAAAGTAATTAGTAACTGAATTCATCAAATAAAAGTGCTGGAGTAAAAACTACAATATTTCCCTCTAAAGAGTTGTGAAGTAGAAGTATAAAGCATCAGAAAATTGAAATATTAAAGTTAACTACAAGTACCTCAAAAGTATACTTAAGTAAATGCACTTAGTGTTGGGCTGCAATTTAAACTTATTATCAGACAACACTGTCTTGAATTGCAATGTTCTAATTTTATACAAAACAATCCTATTTTAAGATTAAACATTGAGCACAAATATACTTGATTATAAGAATAACATAATATAGTTAGTACGCATCAGTCCAAACAACAATGTAAAGTCTCTCAGACTGAACAGGGTAATTCAACTGAGTTTGTGATTCATGCTTTTTCTGTTTATTTCTTCAGCCACAGATGAAACCATGTGATCATGCACTGAGATCACATGAGCAGAGGGACACAGTTACCGCACTGCTCTGTTCAGGTTTGCCTTGTCAGCAGGTCCACTAGCTTCTATTTGTCTGGATTAAATTCAATGTCACGTTATATCACTCGTGAATATAATGAAGCCAGGCCAGTTTACTCTTAAAACTTAAGATTAACTTAAGTGTTTGTGTTAAAAAAAAATGTTCCTATTGATCACAGTGATCTGACAGCAGCTTACCCTCTTGGCCTGGATCGGCCTCCTCCTGCACGGACACAGGTAAAGGAAGGAAGTACAGGCAGCAAAGCAGCGGAAGGAGAACACTGTTTCCACCACGGACATCAAGATGAGAGGCACCCACAGAATGATTGTGGTCCCCTGGTTGATAAAAAAAGATGACCGCACATACCTCTCATCAATAAATTGTTCCTTTTTTGCAGCATTTCAAGTAAATATAAAAGCTGCTGATGGATAAATATTTATATCCAACTTACATAGATACGAGTGGGATCGAAGGGGCATTCGTATGTGATGCTGGAAGAGCCAACACCATTATCAGAAAACGTGCAGTGTGTGAGCAGGCCCCATCCTTTGTTTATAATGGCTTTCACCATAGAAACTGACAAGCCCAGGGTGGAGGCGATCGCCAGGAGACCTGCCAGGAAGCTCAGGACCAACAAGACCCACTGCTGCAAGGACGACGCAACATGAGTTAGCAAGTGAAAGCACATTGACAAACATTTTTCTTTATAAAAAATAACATGCTTTTCAATGTCAAGTAGATTTCAGAGGTAAGCTCTAGGAATGAAAGACATCCAATGTTTAAATAAATTCCTTATTTGCATGTACGTGTACGTTACCTATTTTAATAATAGGTATCATCAAGTTCTAACAGGAGTCAGGAAATGACACATGCGAGTGGTGAATTGAGGGAGAAGCTGTGGCAAAGAGAGGATTATAGCATTTACCAGGATCCTGTTTCTCTTGTTTTTGGACAGGACAATGGCTGTTATTCCAACAATAATTCCCTAAGGGGCACAAGAAGGAAAAAAAGATACAGATAATATAGTATACACAGCATTATGATCAGAAATTAAGTTTCCAGCAGCAAATTAGTAAATTATTTTCTAGCTTGGTGAGTGAAAACTTATTTTAAACCAGCATCCGCCAGTAAATATTATTTTTGCTTTTAAGTTCTTTTTGCACATAGTGAGTTTTTGTCCCACTTACCACCAAGCCCGCCACAATAGCAATGACATTAGAGATGGCGTACACCATGGTCCGGGCCTGAGAGTGCACGTTGATGTGCCTGAGCACAGCGCCGTGCACCAATGCTCCAAGAAGAAAGTTGACGTGGCCAACCAGCACCAGCCCCAGCCCCATCTTCATCAGGGCTTTGTTGTCCTTGAGGTTGGCACAGCATACTCCTAGAGGAGGCAGAAATGGGTTATTTTGACTAGCTGCAACTAACCATTATTTTCATTATGGATTAATCTGCTGATTATTTTCTAAACGAATAGATTAATAATTTGTCAGAAAATTGTGAAAAATATCCACCCCAATTTCTCAAAGTTCAAGGGGGTGTCTTTAAATTTCTTGTTATGTCAGTCCAAAACCCAAAGATATTCAGTTTAATACGATAGCAAACAGAGAAAAGCATTAGTCGACTAATCGTTGCAGCTCTAATTTTGAGCGTTGAGCATTGTGACTTCTGCCAACATCTAAAAGATAAACAACTCATTCATTGCGTGTACAACAGTGCATATTGTCAGGCTGAAGCAGGTGACCCGCATCCCATTTTAGAGTATGTAAATACCAGTCGTGTGCACATCAGTGCAGTTGACAGGAACCAACATAGTACACAAAATGAAATTACACGTGCCGAATTGGACGAGCAGTAACTGCAGTACATTGAAAGCTTGTGGTTTCAGCAAAGCAACAAGATAGCGGGCCAGTGGTTAACACACCATGATGGCGCTTTAGAATAAGGCAGTTAGTGAGTTAACACTATTAGTCCCGAACCCCTGCAGAGATGGTTAAAGATCTCACACACTGCATGCTGCAGAGGTGACAATTCATACCGTCTGAGGGGGATTGTGTTGCACTACCTTGCGTTTCTACCTGATCTAAGGGGTCAGGTAGAAACACACACCGGCCTGTCACATCTCATTAAAGCCTTAAGCTGGGTGCCGTGGAAAAAAACTCATTGTGTTTTGGCCATAATATTGTTAGTCTCATGTTTGCTGTCAGACAAGTACACATGATCACATATTGTTACTTTAATGTACAGACCCTAACAAAAATATGTTAGAATATTCATAGTACCAACATAATCATTTACACCTTAATAACTCAATTAATTAATAACTTAATCAATCAAACTTAATACACCTTAGTCCAATATATTTTTTTCCCCCTGATTGTTACACATACATAGATAGTTGATCTGCTAATACTTTTACTTTCTTTAGGTTCAATAATAATGATGAAGATGTACAGTAATACAGCCTACTATGGGTTTATATTTGACCTATCAACAGCCCATAATTATGGATCATGTGCAATAGTAACCTAAAAAGTTTCACTTTTGTTTATTCCCCAGGTGAAAGTTTAAACAAACTAGCAGGCTACTCCTACATAAGGCTCAACAACTAAATTAGTTGGAGAGGTTTTCATTGATATAAATGAACACATATCACAATGGTTCCTACATCCAAAACACCAGAAAAAAAAAAAGTAGAATATGTTTAAGTCTCTTCTCCTTTGAGCTTAGTTAACGACTGCGCAGGCCACGCCTAAAAGCTTTACCGCGCGACATACACATATAGTCTGTCACTTTAGTTAAACGCGCATTAAACTCAACTTACCTGAATTCACCATGGTGGATTTAATGTCCCCTTAGATCATATCAGTGTACAAGTTCTTTTAAAGTCATTTCTGACAGCTTTTGGTCGTTGTCTTCCTTAACTGCCGTTCACCTGCGGACACACAGGCCTCACCTTCCGCCTACCTGTGCGGGAGCTCCGCCCCTATGCACGCTCACTGTACGAGGAAAAGGGGAACAGTTGTTTATCTCTTCAAAACACACGCAACTCTGTCTCCATACTAGCTGGACTGACTATCCATACCTGAAAGTATTTGATATTTCCAAATTATAATAATAATAATTATATTATCAGAAAATAGAATATCAGAAATACCACATCATACTGTATGGGGTCTACATGATTTCACAATATAGTTTTTGAACGCTGCTTGAAAGTGACAGGTTTTCCCCTTGTTTGTTTACTGCAGGGTATTCATCATTGAAACGTGTTAAAAAACAGGATATTAATAACCTAGTTCTTGTGCTACGTCAGTGGCGGAATGTAACGAGGTACTTTGAGTATTTTTGTAAATATTGTACTTTTTACTCCATTACATTTATTTGACAGCGTTAGTCACTTGTTACACTGCTGATTTACATTGTTAACACAACATATACATTGACTAATAAATGATCAGGCATTATTATAGGTTAAGCAGTACATACAGTAGGCTACTTAAAATTAGTCCCACTTGCATACCAGCTGCAACACTAAAGTGATGTACACAATAATGCATCACTAATTATAATCCAGTAATATAATATATATGATTCTTAAATGCACCATTCTGCATGAGTACTTTTGGTACTTTGAGTATATTATGATGCCAATACTTATTTTGAATGCAGGACTGATTATGTAGCCCTTTGAGTCTTTTGACTATGTAAATTATTATTTAATTATAATACCAGCACAATACCATAAATGTATTGATGACTTGGCCATCTATAGGCACAGTGTAATATAACATGTTGATAGATTTTTCTTCTTCAAGTGAATAAGGCTTATCTTATTGCAGAATGAGCAAGATACAATTGACCTCAACTGTCAGGGTTAAACAAAGACAAAGTCAGGAATAACATAACCAAAATACACAATCTACTTTTTAATTAATTTTTTATTTTTATAGCTGGTAAATGCCTCCTGTCTCATAATAAAACATACACATAGCATGAAAAAGTGTTTCTGGCTGCACTGGTGTCTCACCTGAATGCAGCATAATTGCCTGCCAGTCTCGTTAGCTTGATATCCAGCACCTGTCCCTCCTGCTGGCACTTTATTAATGACACACCTGGGGAGGGAGGGTAATCAGAGTGGTTGGCCCACTTTGAGGTTTGCAATGGGGACAATAGAGATATTGCTTTGTGGTTTTTTTGCACACTGTATTGCTGCTCAACCTGTAATAAAGAAGCAGGATGCCACATTTTTCCAGGATGTTCCAGGAGTTTTTGACAACATCAGGCCTTTTCAGTTTGAACGAAATTTAGATTTCCCTCCATATGACACAATCTTCAGCTCGTGGCGTACTCGGCACCCTGACTTTCACATGCTCGCTGAATTACCTCCCATCATGATGGTTCCCAGAGTTGAGGTGTCTTGCGATGAATCTAAGCTAACTCTGCTGGTTGATAAGAGATCCAACGGTGTCGTACTGACTGGAGAGGAGCTACAGTTGGGTGGTGGCTGCTATAGCAACAGAGAACTACCAAACCACTTTGTCTTCGCTTACGGTTTGGATGAGTGTGGAACTACACCTGTGGTGAGTTGCCCAAAGTCTTTACTAGTTACTGTTTTTCCACAGCTTTGTAAGGACTTTCTGATGCACTCAAACAGATGCAGAATGGCTTGGTGACGTTTACGAACTCCCTCCACTTGAATCTCAAAAAACCTTCCTCCACCCGGTGGCAAACTCCCTCCATAGTGCACGTCTCCTGCATCCCTAAAAGGTGCGGCCATAGAGTTACCAACAATTGTGTAAGTGGGTCACAAATGACAATACTAAAGGAAAATGCATGTCTTTTCAGGTCATATCCAAACTTCTTTGACTCAACTTCATTTCCTGAGCATGGAAATACCTTTAACATCAAAACCATGAATCGTGAGTCACAAGTCAAAAATATGCCATTGGCCTGGATTTTTTTCATTTGTAGTCGCACAAATGTTTTCTTGTTCCTACAGCATCCTGGACTGGCACAGCAGAGTCTAATATCTATGAAAGAGGCCAGGTTGTCAACCTCCAGGTTTCTGCCAAAATCAGTCCAGAGCAGCAGCTTTTCGTCCAGTCCTGTTTTGTCTCTGCATCTCCTGAGCCACGGACTAGACCCAGGCATGCAATCATAATGAATAAAGGGTAAGCAGCCAGTCAAGAATTGATTTTAATGTTTGACCATGATTTTATAATCACTTGTGCTGCCATTGCTCTGCAGGTGCACATCCTTGTTGGGTTCTCCTCATGCTGTCGTACAGTTTGTGGCCTCGGGCAGAGCAGATGTGGTTAATTTTGTTCTCAACACATCTTATCTCATTTCTGAGGTGAGTTTTGATATAAAACCTTTTTTTTTTTTCTTTTGTTCTGCTGTTCAACTATCTGACTTTTCTTCTCCTCCTGAAGCCATATATCCACTGCAGTGTCATCTCAGACAGGGGTGTCAACTCTGACTCTAAATCCTGCAACTATAACATGATCGAGTCAAGGTATTTGTACACGTCAAACTATGTTTTGTGACTCTTTTTACATTACTTTATAAGCTTTTTATGTTTTCAGATGGGAGGACCTGAGTGGAAATGTAGAGGTGTGTGAGTGCTGCAGCTCAAAGTGTAAAGGCCTGTCATTCAAGCACCTTCCTGAAGGTCAGTGTTGTCAAAAGATGACAACATTAAACAATGAATGAACTTTGTACATTTCTGGTCTTTAACTCCAGTGACCTGCATGTTTCAGATGCCAAGGCTATTGTCAGCACTGGCCCCTTGATCCTTGTGGACAAACTAGTAGAGATGAGTCCTGAGCCTTCTGTCTTTGACCTGCAAGAAACCTCCAGTGCTCCTGTTACACACTCCATGCAGCCTGATGGTGCAGCAACTACTTCTGTATCAAGACCCCCTCAGGGTGTGGTGGTTTTGAGTCAGGACCCAGTTGGCAGGCTGACCCTTTGGCTACCTGGACAGTTGCAAGAGCCTGAACATGGCGTAAATGTGGGTTCTGAGTCTGAAGACAATTTGACACTTAAGTTACAGGCAAGCGACATTGTATCTAATGACCTTCATAAGCTGCGACCTTTAGCCACAGAGCAGGAGCCTCTTCTGAATACACTCTCAAACCAGATAGGAGATCAAGGTGCAAATGAAATAAGTGAAGGTCATATGTGGGATTTGAATCTTCTTACACTGGTTGATGGATGGGCATTTCTTCCACAAATGGAGAACACTTTTGTGGATGAATCTCAAAGAAAGCGTTTAGGAAGAGCTGGAATGTTTGAAGCTCCACAATGGGTTAACGGCCCTCTGACAGCTGAGATGAATGTTAATGTCCTAAAGCAGAATGAATTTCACCAAATGCGAGAAGAGTTGGCAGATGCAGCTGTGACGCCCAGTGAGGAAGAAAACAATGGAATAATTCGCACAAAACTTCAGCTTTCCAAAGGCCCAGATGGATCCCAGACAATGAGTTATGAGGAAGAAGTGAGACAACGAGAGGGACAAGGTGTGATCAGAAGGTTTGGGATTGATGGGATTAAAAGAAAACGGGAGCCCAGACGGAGAGGGCTGCGCTCAGTTTTCCTGGATTTGTTGAGGTAACTTATTTAGTAATGTCAGTTTTATGCATGAGACTATGACTAATTTATTTCTCGTTCTTATATCCACAGGAGGATGGACCAAGCAGAATAATTGTAATAAGCATATTCTACAATGGCACTTTAACTGAATAAACTTATTGAGCAATGATCCAGTTGTTTCATATTAAATCTGTATTGACCTAAGGAGTTGAATCAAAGACTCACTATTTACTCTATAACGCTCACTCATGGGCCCATACAAATGCATACTGTGAAGTATGGGGAAAGTCTTGCAAAACTAGCACTAATTAACTAAATAATTTATCCTGCAAAATAAGAACCATAAGAAATTTAAATTTAAGAAAATGTGCATAAACTTATCAAAGATGCAAAATAGTCTCACTAATGCCGTGTGTGTGTGTGTGT
>CALSCE010010956.1:4669922-4695829 GCA_943593645.1 Bovichtus variegatus
TATATATATATATGTATATATATATACATGTGTGTATATATATATATATATATATGTATATATATATACACGTGTGTATGTATATATGTGTATGTAAATGCAATGTTAACTTCAATCGCCATTCAAGCAGAGAATCCCTCCATGGCTTGTGTAACAGCCTTTTTGTATTCCCACCCAGATGTCGCTGTGGGGAGCTGGGCTCTGTGGTTGGGACGGTACAGTGTGCGCTCTCTTTTACACCGCGTGCTCGGTGTGTTTTTTTTTTTTTTTTTTTTTTTTTCTATCCCATGTTTGACCCTGGCCAGTATTTCCTCAGCACTCCCACTCTCTATAAAGTGCCCACGCTTTTCCTCCCGCAGTCTCTTTCCCCGGCCACAAAACAACAGTGAGTGTCTAACTCACCGTTCTTGAAAAACTTAAAATAAAAAAAATATAAAAAAACATAAAATCTACAAAATCTTCATAAAAACAAGCATAAGCCTACTTAAAGAAATACAAACTTAAAAAAAAAAAAAACAGAAAAAAATTAATTTACAAAAATACTAGAAACCAGAGGCCTCGGGCTTTAGCCGAAGTTGGCATCTTTTTAAAGGAAGAAATACTTCAGAAGAGATAATTTTATATCGTCACTGTTCGGGTTTGACATTTTCTCAACAAGCTGGACCACAGAGCCAGCTGTCTTTTTGGATTTGAAGCGCAGCTCGCACCCGGAATACAGCTCATACATACAGGCATTTTTCTGGCGTTTTTGAGGGAAGCCCTGCATTCATTTATATTGTGAATTCCGAGATATGAACAACACAGCGACGGGGAGTTATCCGATGGCTTCTCTCTACGTTGGCGACCTGCACCCCGACATCACGGAGGCTATGCTGTATGAGAAATTCAGCCCAGCCGGACCGGTGCTCTCCATTCGGGTATGCCGTGACATGATCACCCGGCGATCCCTCGGATACGCTTATGTGAACTTCTCTCAACCCGCTGACGGTAAGAACCGTGAAGTGATCACTATTCAGTTTGAGCATATGTTACCTGCATGTGGTTTTAAGATGCCGAAAGCATGCATCCTTCAAATATTGACAATGTCACCATATGATTTCAATGTCATAGGTAAAAATGTCTGCATAACCACATGCAACATCAGGGACACGCTGGCGAGGAAAAGCACTGATATTTGTGCAGTCTAAGTAATCCTAAAACAATCAGTTCCTCAGACTGGTTGGACCACTCATTTTGACCCATATGAGCATGCCCCAGTTGTTGAATACTCCTGCTCATGCATCACTATTGGAGTTACCGCCCTCATACACATGCAGTTTGATCTGTGCTTAAAAGTGAACAGTCATTTTATGCCCATCATTTGGGAATCTCAACTCTTTGAAATCTCACTCCTGCCCAAAATGACCCATTTCTGTTCCTATTTAAAGGGCCACTGAGTGAAACTAATTCCCATTGGCCTCTGCTGCTATGTTCACTGAAAGCAAGAGAAGGGACAAGCACAGCTGAACAATAACCCCTGCACTGCTTGCTCAACATGTCTTGTGTGTACGGTCTGGCACTTGCAGTATTATCAAAGACTTGTTTGCCTTTAATCCCAGTCTTATTCTTTAATTTATTAGAGATGATCTGAATCATAGTTGGTGTATCTGTACTATCTTAACCACACGAGCTGTGTGTTGGTTGTTAACCTATTAGAACCTTGTGCCAACAGTCAATGCAATCGAAGCATTGAGCAATAGTAGCAGGTGTTGTGGTTGTCTCTGGCAGCCTGGTGATACTGTTTACGTTGTGCGGACTTCTTTGCCTCTTGTATCGACGTTAAACACCTGTCACAATTTATCTGTGCTCGAGTTGGTTGCGAAAAGCTGTAGTAATGGTAGTTTACAACTTCCAGGAAGGTAGTATCACTCAATCAAGAAGAGCCTCAAGCGAGAAGACACCATTTGTTATTGGAAGTGAAGACATGGGGGGTGGGGTGGTAGCTGTTGGGCATTCAGCATGTGCCTCTGGGGCAATAGCTTGCAGCCTGTAATGAGTATTTGTTGTAGTTTCATGCGGAGTAAAGCAGTAGTCATGCAATCTCCGTTGATTTCTTCATGTCTGTATGTGTTCACACTCACAAGACCTAGCGTTGCTCATCTGAGGATTCTTGTGGAGTGTCTCTACCCCATCAATGGTAGAGAATGCTCTACTCACCCTCCATGCCAGCACATACCTCCCAGGACCCCTCTCTAAATATAGAACATCTTTCTGAGCAGCCCAAAATTCGCCTGGCCGTAATACTTTTAAGTTCTTAACGTGACAGAAATGGTTAACAACAGCAAGTAATTCAACACGCCAACATTTTACCACACTGTTTAACTATCTTTCTAGATGAATTCCCTTAATATATGGAAAATGACCATGTAAAACTACGATTCCCACCCTGAACCTTCCAGAAGACCACATGTTTGACAGCGGTCACACACCTTCTCTCAGCACACGGGCTGTGAAGTACAATTGCAAGCCAAACTGCTGATGCCAGCAGACGCAAGGCAGCTCCGTTTTGTTTACCAGACACTTTTAGCTGGAAAGCCTGGCCTGTGTGTCTGTTACTGTGGAGTGACTGAACAAAAGGATGTTTTGGCATGTGTGCCCACATGGACATGAGAGCTTATATGAGAGTTGGAGCAATAGACGGAGAGAGAGAGAGGGTATAAATTGAACCTTGGTGATTGAACCAGGTTCAAAGAAGACATAATGGTGTGAGCAGATGAAACATATTGCATCTTAACTCCACAATAAGCCCATTTTTGTTATCTGTGGGCCAGCTGCACTGCTACTGCAGCTGGCCTAGGTGGGACATGGCCCAGCAGCATGTGGTGAGTTGGACAAGGGGGACATGTGCTGCCAGCTCGCCCACTGCAGCTGCCCCCAACACTTGTCCCAGCTGCTCATCTGCCACATGGTGTACTGCAGTATCTTAACCATGTTACATGTGCCTTGTTAATAGGCTGGCAGCAGGGATTCTCCATTGTCTCACACACTGCACAGGAGGACAAACTGACTTATACTGAGACTAATACACTTCATGTAGCTTCATGTTGTTTCTACTTCATCCCAAAAAGGACTATTTGTATATTAATTATTCACCACGTGTTGCCTTGAAATCTAGAATAAAACGTTGTTTTTCTCACATGCCTCTACAAAGAATGAATAATCCAAAATCAACATACAACTTGGACAGTATAGTCCAAGTCTCATTTATCCACACATGCATTTTGGCTAAAACCTTACCCTTTAATACACTTCCACATAAACACTCACAAAATATTAAATAGGAATACTTTGTCCCATGTAGTGAGCATACGAGTATAAATGAGACTTGGATTATTCTGTCCGAGTTGTATCACGGTTTGTAAACGGATGTTTTGATATAGTTTTGCTGCCGTTAAACGTGGCCCCCATTTACTTCAATTCATCAAGACTTTTCTCCGTTTTGGAGTTTTCATTCACAGTGGACACGTATGAGAAAAACAAAGTTTTCTTTAAGAACACAGGAGTAATTGTCATACAAATCATCCTTTTGTGAGTGAAGTATTCCTTTAAGGCCATGCTGTGTTTGTGGTTTAAAGGGATGGCAGCATTATAACAACCGGTATTGGTAGAATAGAAATTCCTTGTGTGAAAGCACTACAGTGCATGTATTGACCATTATAGATGGAAACAGACAGTGACAGATATGTTTTGACTCGTGACTCCATGTAAACAACCACCCCTGACCTTTCCCTCCATCTCTCTGTCCCTCCTCCCTCCAGCTGAGAGAGCTTTGGACACCATGAACTTTGACGTGGTGAAAGGGAAGCCAATCAGAATCATGTGGTCTCAAAGAGACCCCTCCCTCAGGAAGTCTGGAGTGGGCAACGTGTTCATCAAGAACCTCGACAAATCCATTGACAACAAAGCCCTGTACGACACCTTCTCTGCCTTTGGCAACATTCTTTCCTGCAAGGTACATTATCATAAATGCTACTGAGGGACTTTATAACTGGAAGACTGTTTCTTTTATGTCGTAAAGGCCTATATTACCACTTTTGGAAAAAACGCTTCCTGCTGGGAGATTTCACACAAATTGTGCTCAAATTAGGTTACAAATTTAAATAATATTCTCAACTTCATAAGTAGTCACATTGCAGCAATACTTCCACATTGTTGCAGAACGTTAGCTGAGAAGAACAATACCACTGACCACTGAATTTGAAGCCACAGCCAGCCGCTGGTAAGCTTAACTTAGACTGGAAACAGCTAGCTTAGCTCTGTCCGAAGGTAACACAGGGAAACAGCCTAAAGCTCACCAATTAACAGTTATGTTCATCTTGTTGAAGTCACAACCGAAGTGTTAAACTGTCATATAAACCCTATAAAACCACAAAAATACGCTTTTATTCTTTGGTTTTTGATTAAACAGACAAGATTATACATGTTAACTTGGACAGAGCTGTTTCTGGCCTTTATGCCAGGCTAGGCTAACTGGCTGCAGCTTCATATCTATAGCAGAAATGTGTGAGTGGCATCGATCTTCTCATGTAACTCTCAACAAGACAGCAAAAAAGCGCATTTCCCAAAACATTGAACTATTGCTTTCAATTTAAGAAACTGCATGCGTGCGACATGATGCTTCTCTACCTGATACAATGTCTTCCTCTGCTCCAGGTGGTCTGTGATGAAAATGGCTCCAAAGGCTACGCTTTTGTCCACTTTGAGACCCAGGATGCTGCTGATCGTGCCATTGAGAAGATGAACGGCATGCTTCTGAATGACCGCAAGGTGTGAGTGTCTGATCATCTAGGAACTGGGGACAAAGGGGCGTTCATTGTTGATAGTGTTTCAAAAGGACTTTTGAAGGATTTATCTTGATCTTTAAAATGATCTTGACAGTACTTCAAAGTTATGACTACATTAAAAGTCCAGTTAGGCTACTTATTGAGCTTATGGTGATAATGGCAATAGCTTATATGTATTAAGCCGTGTTATATTTGTTTAAACCTGACTTGTTTGTTCTGCACATGTGTTGAGTGAACTGACTTTTCATGTATTTTTTCAGTTGGGTGAGTTTGTGTGTGAATAATCTGACTAATAAGATCATCTTTCACCACCGCCAGTATGAAAATAACCTCTCAACTGATAGATAACAAATAAAACCAAAACCTCCTACTTAATCTTATCTTTCCTACCAGGCGCATTTTCTGTTGCCTCATTTGTCCACTCGCTGGTCACCCGTCTTGGAGTGTTTGTTTGTTTGTGTGTGTGTGTGTATGACCACGCTTGTGTGTTTTAGTGATGGATCGAATGCAGGAATGCAATACTGGATGGCGAAAGGGGAGAGGTCGTCATAGCAAGGTATATAAGATCATTTGGTCCTCCTCAGCTTTCCTTTGTACTGTGAGACTCTGTTCCTCCATCCCTCTCCATCCACCTCCTCATCAAGTTTTGGACCAAGAATTACGATGGTTGTCTCTGCATGCCAATATATCTGCCTGCCTTGGGTGATATTAACAACAGTGGGATGTTTTGTTTCATTACTACCCCAGGAATGATGAGTCCCATGATGAAATGTAGCTGTGAATCTGTTTTGTGGATGTTGTCTTTGTTTTTTTGTAAACAAAATGTACTCTCTTTTACTTATCGTGCTTGTGTGGTCAGGTCGTCCTCTCCGGGATCAAGAGTGTTTTTAGATCGGAAAAAAGGATGTCAAAAGAGATGGATCCTGGTTGTATTCTCACCTCTGTCGGGACTGTTTTACAAGAGTGTGCTTCGCTGCTCCCCCTCTGTCTGCAGGTTTGTAGGTCGCTTCAAATCTCGCAAGGAACGGGAGGCTGAACTTGGTGCCAAAGCCAAGGAGTTTACCAATGTGTACATCAAGAACTTTGGGGATGATATGGAAGATGACCGGCTGAAAGAGCTTTTCGACAAATATGGTAAAATGGGACTGGATTCATGGGTATTACTCCAAACCTTAGTGTGGTCCAGTTCTAATGTCTTGCGTCCGCTTATCTGAACATTAACCTCTGCAGGTAAAATACTCAGCGTGAAGGTGATGACAGACCCCACCGGTAAATGCAGAGGCTTTGGATTCGTTAGTTACGAGAAACATGAGGACGCTAACAAGGTACTTTGGCTTCATGGAAATGTGGAAAAGTAATTGGTCTTAATTGGTCATTCCCTCTGATGATGATAATGATTTCATCCAAAGGCTGTAGAGGACATGAATGGCACTGAACTCAATGGCAAGACCGTGTTTGTGGGCCGGGCTCAGAAGAAGATGGAGCGGCAGGCTGAGCTGAAGAGGAAGTTTGAGCTGCTGAAACAAGAGAGGATCAGTCGTTATCAGGTCTGCAGAGACTAAGCCCTTTTGTTAATCAATCCAATTGGAAATTTCCGCCTATTGTTGTCAAAAAAAGCTGCTGGGTATGTATCATGACTGTCTGTCTTTGGTTTCAGGGTGTTAATCTTTACATTAAGAACCTGGATGACACCATCGATGATGAGAAACTGCGTAAAGAGTTCTCTCCATTCGGGTCTATTACAAGTGCTAAGGTGAGAACGAACAAACAGATGTTGCAATGCATACCAACTATAGAAGAGATAATGCATAACTGCAATATAAATATAGCAACAGTGTTGACAATATTGTGTTTTTGAAGTTACCCAGACACAATGTCTCTATATTAGGTGATGCTAGAGGAGGGTCGCTCCAAGGGCTTCGGCTTTGTCTGCTTCTCCTCCCCTGAAGAGGCCACCAAGGCCGTGACTGAGATGAATGGACGCATCGTTGGCTCCAAACCGCTCTACGTGGCTCTCGCCCAGCGGAAAGAGGAGCGCAAAGCCCACCTCACCAACCAGTACATGCAGCGTATTGCTGGCATGAGGGCCATGCCGGCTAACGCCATCATTAATCAGTTCCAGCCCACCAGTGGCTACTTCATGCCAGCTGTGCCACAGGTGTGAGAATCAAAGTCTGAGATGAAAGTGTGTGTTTAAGTGGCTATAATCTATACTTTTAAATTAAAAATAGATCACTGACTGTGTGTAATGTGAAAGGGGGTCCATCCTAGTTACGAAGCCACGGATAATTATCACCGGACTCTACATTTCCCCTCAGCTCTATGAAGCTTTTTGGCATGTTAGGTTATTATGTTTTAAAACGCTGTAAAATCCTTATGTATGCTACCAGCCCAGCATCAAACTGCAGACTGGCAAAGTTAGCGAATAGCTGTTGAACATAGAGCATTTAGCGGTGAAAGAGGCGGATATTTCATACAGGAAAAAAAAAACTGAGCTTAAAGGAGAGTGAATATTGTATTTACATCCACCAAGTGCACACAAACCTGAGTCTATCGTCACTCAGTGTCTGCTGGATGTGTAAAGCAACTGAGTGCTAACAAGTTCACCATATCAGCTTCAAGGGTGAAATTAAAATAAGTCTGAGTTGGTGGCAAAAAGGAATCTTTATTTAAGTTTAGAATGTCAAGATGCTATGATGATTCCCACCAACTCAAAGTGAAATGTGCACTGCGTAACCCAGAGGTCACTCTGCAAACTTTTGATACTTTTGTTTTCATTTTATTTCAGTAACAATGCCACAGATCAAAAAGGTAGTCACATCAGTGGTTTTAGTAGGGTATGATTTTAATGCCATAAATGATACATTTCATTTACTACTGCTGACTACCCACCAGGCCCAGAATAGGACTACATACTATGCACCCAATCAGCTGGCCCAAATGCGTCCCAACCCCAGGTGGCAGCAGCAAGGAGGCAGAGGTCAAGGTGAGCATGTGGCACTATATGATATCTATCTTTGATATACTTTCAGTCACCTCACAAACATAGTTATACTGTAATGGACCCATTTCAAATATATAGATTTTAATGTAATTAAGTTTTGTATTATTGTTTTTGTCTCTGCTTCTGTCACTCCAGGTGGTTTCCAAGGGATACCCAACTCGCTGCGTCAGCCAGGACCCCGTGCCAACCTGAGACACATGAGTCCTGGTGGCGGCACACAGGGCCCACGAGGTGTGTTCACTAATAGCATTTGACCAAAAATGATCACCGTCAACTAATTGACTCTGGCTTCAGCATTTTGTGGACATGTGTATATACTGTACAGTAGAGGTTGTCAAGACACTGAATTCTGCTTCATTTTCCCTCCTCTCTGCTAGCCTCCGGCCAGGCCATGGCTCCCCGTCCCTCAATGGGAGTCCCCGGCCCCCGTGCCATGCCTCCGTACAAATATGCCACTGGTGTCCGTAACCCCAACCCCCAGGTGGTGCAACCTATTGCCTTACAGCAGGTATGCGCAAAAGACCAATCGCATCATCTTGTGTTCCTGTCATATAAAGCCCCCACACCTATAAATATTTCCCTTCCTATGTTCCTTATCTGTCCAGGCTCAGCCAGCTGTGCACGTTCAGGGCCAGGAGCCTCTCACAGCCTCCATGCTGGCTGCTGCGCCCCCTCAGGAGCAGAAACAGATGCTAGGTAAGAATCCCACATCATAATGAATGAACTGCAATGCCTTTCAGTTTCTTTTTTTATTAGTTTGATTTATTCTCAGTTATTTCCTAATAGGTGAGCGTCTTTTCCCACTGATTCAGTCCATGCATGCCAACCTGGCAGGAAAGATCACTGGCATGCTGCTGGAAATCGACAACTCTGAACTGCTGCATATGCTGGAGTCTCATGAATCTCTGCGCTCAAAGGTACTTGGCCACCTCTATCTTTGCCATGATGTCACACTGATATGTCCATTATCCATAAAATACACTATGTTGTTATTCATGTTTGATGTTATGTTTGCACAGGTGGAAGAAGCGGTCGCCGTGCTCCAAGCCCACCAGGCAAAGAAAGATGCCACTCAGAAAGTGGGCAGCTTGGCTACTACTGCTGCTGCAGCCACATCCTGAAGCCTGCGTGCTGTATTAAACTGGTATGATAATACATAGTCAGTCAAGCTATTCATAAATCATTTCAGTTTTGTGGTAGTAATGAAAAGTCATTGTGTTGTTTCAGGCCGCGGACATTAGCAGAGATGGGTAGAGACGCACTACACTGACTCCAAACACCTGACTCCTCTGAAGAATTATGCAAAAAATGAAGAAAAAAAAGGAAAACATAATTTAAAAAAATATACTTGAACATTTTTAAAAATGTTACAGTCCATGATTTTCTAGTTCTGTAAAACTTTTTAAATGCATACTAGAAGCAATAATTCAAATGAATCTTGAATGAAGGTTCTTCACTTTGTGGCAAAGGAGAGAAACCTTTTTTTTCTATAAGGGAAAATGAGCCTTGTTCTTTTTCTTTGCTTGAAAGTTTTATGTTGGATTTGAAATGATGGACTCCTCCATCCCATCATGTTATCATGGGTGTGTGGTATTCTCAATAAAATAAAGCGATGATATATCAAGGTAACCCTGTTCCTTTAATGCTTACATATAGCCTATTTTATTCAGTTTCAGGTGTGTATCTGACACACACTTACCTGTTAGTAGTGCACAGAGAAGACCAAAGCATTGTAAACAGCAGAATAATCAGGGCACTGATTCCCTCTTTGGATAGATGATTGATACAATGATGCTTAATTTGACCATTAAAAAGGGCAAAGGGAAAGTTTTTGCGTGTATCAAATGACCAATTAGAGAAAATGTCACTGAGCTTTTGCATATAAAGTTAACGGTCAAAATCATTGTCTAGTCTTGCATTAAATCACAGCTGCATGGTTTGATATTAAGCTCTAAGAATGAGAAATCATTCAATGCATACAGTTAAGTAAGAATAATACTATTTTTAAGTTAAGTTATCCTCTGTTGGCTTATATAGGATTTACTGTATGCAACACTTTTTGAAAGCCTTTCTTGAAAGTCATTCCTTCCTCTTGTCATTCTTCTTCAAGTCTGTGTGATCAAGAAAGTGTTTATTTTGTAATCATAAGTATGAAATCCATTATAGAAATGTGATTTCAGAGAGCAGGTGCCACATCGAACTACGGGCCAGATAAAGGGAAGAATACAAGCTGCAGAAGCCCACTGTTAACAACATGACATAGAACTGGCTGTTAACATATCTTTTTCAAAAAGGACATTTCCTAAGTTATTGATAATGGGTGGAACATTTTTTAAATAACTTTACATGAAAATAAACTGACTTTTTTTCTCTTATCTCGGTCCAACAACCTATGGTACAACAAGCCAGGGATGTTTTTCACAACCTTGCCACCCACAAGCTACCTCCACCGATGGCTTAGAGCTGATCTATCAGCATTAGTAATTAATTTACAATAAATAGTCATAATTTACAATGTATAATCCCTTTATAAGGGTGCGTTATTAGAAAGTTGTACCCAATATATTCTTTGAATGCATATAAAAAGGCCACTCTTAAATAGTGAAATAAAGTAAACTATAAAATATATACGGTAGCCAAAAAATATGTAGAGATAGATTTTTTTTCTCAGCACTTTGACTTATAGTAATAAAACAGAGGTGTTAGTAATAACATTAACATAACATATATAACATTCTGTTAAGTGTCCCAGTAAGTCATGACAGTGACATGACAATTCTCAACAGGCCTTTCTTTTCCACAGAGGGGGTTCTGACATGTCACAGTAGGAAAAGCACAGGTGTAAATAATAAAAATAAATGAGTATTAATTAGCTGTTTCAGTTCCAGGGTCATTGTATTGTGCACATTGTGTGGCTGGGACAGTTGAATAGAACAGAGACATTAGTAATGATAGTATTATTTCCATGTGCTTTTCACACTATGACAGGTCAAAATGTCCTTAACTGAAACAGCTAAATGGAATTGAGCCATCATTAATTTTATTATTTATACCTGTGCCAATAAAGAGTTTGAGCTCAAATACAGACGTCACCTACCTCACTTAACTCTCATTCTGTCCAAAAGCCAAACATGCTTCCTAAAAAATGAACAATTATGAATTCTTAAAATGGGTACACATTAGAGATGTATACATTTTTGGAAAATGTGTGTAAGAGGGAAGATAACAATGGTAGAAACTGACCTTCCCAGTTACAGTAGGGCTGTGGTGGTCGTCTGATGAATGTAAAACGTTTAATATGACATGAAATTGGAGTGATGACAGCTTCCTCCGACAGATGGCGCTCCATGAAGTGTGGTCATGGGGAGGCGGGCTCAGCCTCTCTGCACCAATCACAAGCTGCGGGGTCAAAGTTGAAGGGTTACATCCAATATGGCGTCTAACAAACGAGTGCTGTATGTTGGTAAGTTAATGTTACTTTTATTTAATATACGTTAAAGTGATATCGTTTTAGTACATCTACCTAACGTATGAAGGATATTACTTTATAAATATTTCCATAAAACACAACAAAATATGTATAATGTCGACATAAAAGGAAAAAAGACCTCCGGTACGGAAAGTTTTAACCGGTAAAACATGAGAGCGTCACCTCAAAACATGGCACCGTCGCTGATTTTTAAACTTTGCACAGTTTCCAAGACGCCCTGAGTTAAGTGCGTCGTGTCAAGTGGTTACTGAATTCTGAAAAAATCAGATAAAAAACAAATAAAAGCTTTAGCTTCAGCAACATAGATGATAGACTGATCATAGACGTGTTTCCTGAATTTACCACGTAAACTTGCTCCGTTATCCCGTCCCATGAACATGCAAACACGTACTTTTTCATTGTCAAATGTAAACTATTAGGCGACATGTCAGTGCCATCAGCTCAGTGTCGGGACGGTGTGTTTCTGTCAGGTGGCCTGGCAGAGGAGGTGGACGAGAAGGTTTTACATGCAGCTTTTATACCGTTTGGAGACATCACAGACATCCAGATACCATTAGACTATGAAACAGGTGAGAGCAGTACCTGCAATGTTTGCAACATTAAATCTCTGTGTGCAAGATGCATGTTCAACTGTAATAACGTGTCTTATGATCTGTTTTCAGAAAAGCACAGAGGATTTGCTTTCATTGAGTTTGAATTGGGAGAGGTATGTACTGGTTATAGCTCTTCTGTACACACGTCACAAAGTATTCTGATAATAACTCGATAAAGACAATACTCTGTATGAGAATCTTCATGAATTAATATTTCAAATGGATTACTTTAACCGGAATAAGTTCATATATATTCAGAGTAAACCTAATTCAGTGTATAGCTGTATTATTGAGATAGATGAACACCTGAACACAATCTGAGTTTTGATTTTTGCATTTTTGCAACACATAGTAATCCATCTGCTTGCTATTAGAATCTACTGTTATGTACAGCCATGAAAATGCAATTCATAGTATAGTATGTCATAAAAGGTATAGTATATTATATTATAAAAGCAACACAGGAGATAGTTGTGTTTGTGGGCTATTCCCAGTTATTAATACGGCTTTGTTCTAGCATGTACATATGAATAGGAATGTATTTATCGATTTAAAAAAAAAATATATATATATATATATATATATATATATTATTAATTGCAATGTTGTCTTATTTAGAATAAGGTTTATGGTAGTCCGACTGGTGAATTTAATGTAAACATGGTTGGTAATTGACACATAGTGGGGACTTTAATGGTAAATATTTCTGTGCTCATAAGCTATTTATGGCCTTTGTCCTCTGTAGGATGCTGCAGCAGCTATTGATAACATGGTAAGTGAATCACAGTGCTGCACGTTCATGTCAGTAAAGTTTACCCAAAAGGTCCAAAAATTAGATTCCTGTTTTAATGATGGATTTTTTCTTTTTTGTTGTTCTTTCTCCCTGCTAGAATGAGTCTGAGCTTTTTGGACGGACTATTCGGGTCAACACTGCCAAACCCATGAGAATCAAAGAAGGTTCTTCTCGACCAGGTGATTAACGAAAACCTGTTTATAGAGGTCTTAAGTTTGAGTAACTTAAATCCTTGGTTTTTAATTTAATTCTGCTTTTCTGTCAGTGTGGTCGGACGATGACTGGCTGAAGAAGTTCTCGGGGAAGACCACAGACGAGGCTGAGGGGGAGGCAGCGGGTGGAGAGACGACCACCACTGCATCAGAGGATGTGAGACGGCTTTCTCTCTGTGTGCGTTGTTGAATCTGACTCTTAACTGTGTTAACATAGTGACATAAGTATGTCTTGTTTTTTGCAGGCTGAGCCCCCGGCTAAAAAGGGCAGAGTTAATCCTCAGGTCTACATGGACGTCAAGATTGGAAACAAGGCAGCCGGGAGACTACGCTTCCTCCTTCGGGCTGACATTGTTCCCATGACAGCAGGTGGGTGTACTGTAGGGCTATCAACATTGCAGCTTTGTGGAAAATACATACTGAGGCTGCACAGTGTTTAGGTTGCTTGCATAAATAATTGACACTAAAAGGAATTCTACAGGATTAAAACAAAACCACAAGTGCGTGTATCACCCCTCCCCCAAATCATAATTTGGCATATACTGTAGTTACGCCAGCATCTTTTCTTACATCCTATATAGAGAATTTCCGCTGCCTGTGCACGCATGAGAAGGGCTTTGGCTTTAAGGGCAGCAGCTTTCATCGCGTCATCCCTCAGTTTATGTGCCAAGGAGGTGACTTCACCAACCACAATGGCACCGGTGGCAAGTCCATCTATGGCCGGAAGTTTGATGATGAAAACTTTGTCCTCAAGCACACAGCGCCAGGTGAGGAGCTTTAAGTGTCGGTGGACTCTGTGCGAATGATCATCATGGTTTACATTTATTAGCAGTTCCTGTGAAAACTGACCAAAACCTTGTCTTTTGTGCTCACAGGGCAGCTCTCCATGGCCAACTCTGGACCAAACACTAATGGCTCTCAGTTCTTCATCACCACTGACAAAACCGACTGGCTGGATGGCAAACATGTGGTGTTTGGAGATCTGGTGGAGGGGATGGATGTGCTGCGTGCAATGGAGGTAAGAGATAAAAGTGTTTACTGAGAATGCAAAATATGTTGTTGTATATAATTGCAGGTTTCTTTTTCACAATAAAATAAAAGGTTAATTAATTATAATAATTATAATTAATGTGTTATTAAACAATGTTATACACTATTTGCTTCTTTCTGTTGCTACATGTGAATAAAGCATGCATGGGTTCAGCAAAAGACTAAGTTGGCAAACCACCAAATGCTTTGATAGATTTTTAGGGATAATGTGAATTTAAATCCTGATTTTTAAATATCATTCAATTAAAAAATAGAAAGATAATATTCGCGATCCTCCTGTTCATAATGTCATCTAGATTTTAATTGTTCCCATAAACGTGGAAGTCAAACTATCTGGGCTTCATTTTATATTGATAATAGTTGGTAATATTGTAATAAAAGCTTCTAAATGATTAAGACTCTCAGGCTGAGTTTTGGCATGTAATTGCTGTATATTTTTAAATGTGTTTTCTTTCTGCAGGCTCAGGGAAATAAAGACGGCAAGCCCAAGCAGAAAGTCATCATCTCTGACTGTGGAGAATACGAGTGAATGAAAAATAAGTGTGTGATTGTTTGTATGTGTCTGTGGAGGCAGTGTATGTCTGACAGCATGAATGTGTTCATGGTCTTTTGTACTTTGAGCGCACATCATCTGCCATGTAAATATTTCAATAAACAGCTTTTTTTTAATAAAGAAACCACAGCTTAATGTCTTATACTTTGTACCGAATAAATGTCACATTGATCCGCTGATTGTTGGCTTATCCCTTTTTAAAGCTGCAGAGCGACCTATTTATAGCATTTATTTTCCTAAATATTGTTGAACGTTAACTTGGTCAAAGGCTTTGAGGGAGATGCATGTGGAAACATACAGCATGGTCCATTAGAGATGACTTCCTCACTGCAGATAGAATTACTCTTCGCCTCTGGAAGAGTCAGACTCGACCAGCATTTTCTGTTAAACAGGTTATTGATAATGCTTCCTTTGAATTGATGATAGCTAGGTTAAATAATAACAAAGGAACATTTTTACCAGTTCTGGGATCATTCTAAAAGATTGAAATTGGTGCTTTTAAAATGCAAGGGGAGGATTATTATTTTTGTATTTAACATCCTTCGTATTTAACATCCTTCATACACTATTTAATATTTAAGGATATATGTGTATATATATATATATATATATATATATATTTATTTATTTATTTTTTAATTATTTTTTCATAAATAAAATCTGAATTACTTTGAAATGGGTACACTATACACGTCATGCAGGCTAAACTATTTTTCGTTAATGGGTTTCATGTAAATAATGAAATGAGCACGTGAGAGGAGTTTGTTTTGACTAAACTTGATCCAAACGTATACAAATGAAATGTATAGAAAACCAAACGTCGCCTTGTCTTTTTCCTTAATTGGACAAACAAGTATTTGCCACACCGGCACACCTGAGCAGGTTGAGTGGAGAGAAGAAGACATGGCAGGCAACAACTCCACCCCTTCCACTCCCGTCCTGTTGAGAAATCCACTGAGATAATCATCGCAGAGCTTCATCCAAAGCCTGCTCCTCCGCTCCGACACTGAAGCGCAACAGCCTTTAAACTGTAAGTATTCAAATCGATGTCTAAAGTACTGAAGTACCCTAACTTGTTCGGATTGAACCGATATACTAGGTTTTAGACGTGGATAGTGTGTACAAACTTAAAAGTGTAACCGTAGTCGTTTTGAAGTGAGTCGCTGTTTAAGTAGGAGTCCTTCTGACGATGTCCCAGTACAGCGAGGAATGTAGATAAAAAAGTTTCAGCTTGTATAATAAGAAAGTATCTTGTTTAATAAAAGTTTGTCGTCACTTTTAGGTGCTCATTTTGCTCGTATTGCTGCTATTTCCTATATATTTCTTGCGTTAATGTTATGTAAACACCCAATTTATATGTTACTAACCCAGCTCCACCTCAGTGTGTTTCTTAGTCTTAGCCTTCTATTATATCCATGGTATGAATGTGTTTTTTTTTTTTGTCTCAGGCTGGTAGATACCTGATTTTTGTCTGTGCCTGTTTCAACTGAAAAGCGCTTCCTCTGTCTTCCATCAGCAGGAAGAGAAGACAGGCTGTGAACAAAAGTCGTCATGAACTGGGCATTCCTCCAGGGACTCCTCAGCGGGGTGAACAAGTACTCCACAGCCTTCGGCCGAGTGTGGCTCTCTATCGTTTTCCTCTTCAGGGTCATGGTGTTTGTAGTGGCTGCGGAGAAGGTATGGGGCGACGAACAGAAAGACTTCAAATGCAACACGGCTCAACCCGGGTGCCACAACGTCTGCTACGACCACTTCTTCCCCGTGTCCCATGTGCGGCTGTGGGCCCTGCAGCTCATCTTCGTCACCTGCCCCTCTCTCCTGGTGGTGATGCATGTGGCCTACAGGGACGACAGAGAACGGAAACACCGGCTCAAGTATGGCGAGAACTGCCGCAGCCTCTACGTGAACACGGGCAAGAAGCGCGGAGGCCTGTGGTGGACCTACGTCCTCACTTTGGTCTTCAAAATAGGCGTGGACACCACCTTCGTCTACCTCCTCTACCACATCTACGAGGGTTACGACTTCCCCTCGCTCATCAAGTGCGAACAGAAGCCCTGCCCCAACAAGGTGGACTGCTTCATCGCTCGGCCCACTGAGAAACGAATCTTCACCATCTTCATGGTGGTCACCAGTCTGGCCTGCATCCTCCTCTCTATTTTCGAAATCGTCTACCTGGTTGGCAAACGCTGCCGTGAATGTTTTGTATCGGTGCATAACTCTCGCCACATCAATACCAACTCGATGTCCAGTGGAAGCACCTTGATGGAGTCAAACAGGCTGAAGGTTCCAGGCAAAAGCACCCCTCAGACGCCCGCTCCTTCATACAGCATGGCCATATCTTGAGATACTGAGATTAAAGGCAAAGACTTAATGAATGTTGTGGAAAAGGAAATGTGCCTCTCCTCCCTCTCCAGGCACTTCCTTAAAAGACTTTTTTTAAAGACATTTGTGTGCTCAGAGACTGAACTACAACAGAGTTAGTTCTTTACTGTTTTTGTGTCCACTGTCAGAGATAAAAAAAAATGCTGGACCCCAAGACATATGTGTCATTAATCTGGAATGTGTTTACTGCTGTAGGTTTGGGTCGGAGTATTTTTTACAGATGAAAGTTCTACAGCTCTTACAAAGTTTGTGCGGCTCAGATTTAGCCTTGAGACCAATTACATGAGTCACCCCATGGTTTGCCGATGGTTTTACAAACACATGTGTTTTTCTGTGTAAAGTTTTCCTCTGCTCAGAGCTCAACCCAGAAATGTTTAGTTCAAGCTGTACTGTGTTATTCTCCCCTTCACTCACACGTTCATATCTGACTCTGTGAATACTACATAATTTATCAAAAGGTTTGAAAGACTGTTCTGACCTGTTTTAAACTGCTTCCTGTACACAGGCAGGAGAACACAATGAAGTGGAAAGGCAGGCTTGTAAACACTAATAATATCAGGATTTGTGGCTGCATCGTTGTTAATAATATTTTTCATTAAAGATAATAATGTTCATGTTTGGAAAATGTGTTTTTTTTCCTTTATTTTACTGTTTTGAAAATGTGTTTTTTTTTCCTCACCATAAGATCAAGGAAGAAATTTCCAGCAGTCCATACGCAGAAGTGCATGAAATAAAAAAAAAATGACTCTAACAGTTACACAATACGTATGTATAATAGGAACTATACTAACGTAAACCAGACAAAGGATCTGTTGATTCTTCACAAATTCTGTGCTTTGACAAAGACTTAAGACTTTCTTTCTTATTCTCCTTTTTCCATGTGATTCATAACCCCCCCCCCCACTCACCTCTCACCCCTCCCCATTGGCACACAGACTGCTCTGTTGCTAGGGGTAGCCCTCTCATTGTTTAGGTAGATTGGTACATTGAGACAGTCAGAGGAGGAGTCTCCCACTCCTCAGTTTGAATCACCCTTGCTGACGGATGTGGATCCACCCAGTGCAGGAATTTGTCGGTCCATGCAGCCTCTGAATGGATGTTTCCACTATTGACACTACAACGTGCGATAGGAGCAATGTAGTGAGAGTAAACGCATATTTTCTCCCTCTCTTCTTCTGGTGGTGGGTCAGATGTTTTCCATTTTGCTCTGCTGGGGTTTTGAGATATCTGCCTTCTAAAACTGCCCCTCATTACCAGGAAGGAGGATAAATATAGTTTGTGCTGCTCAGAGTAACAAAGAATGACATTATAAAAAGTCAAACATCGAAGTGTCTTTACACAAACAATGAAAGGATCATCTGCAGACTACTGTTAACAGATTTATTGGAAACATTATTGTCTACTTCAGTATACGATAGTTCCGATGAACTCATTTAACAAGAGAGGTCTGTGGATTATCATGGTCACTAGGGCAATGTTTTCGGGAAAGACATGCTGCTGCTGGAAGGAAATGTTACACCTCTACTGCTTTGGGGTGGCAGCAGAAATGTCACAGATGGATATCTAAGTCCACAAGGAGAAAATGGAATAATGTCTTTTTTTGTGGGGGATTTGAGACTCAAGATAACTTTCTCTGGGGCCAGTGGTGCTACAATTAGCAATGTGAAGTGACAAAGTCTGAGTTAATCCTCACTTTAACATTTTCCAAACAGGATCTCAACTCTCAAGTGTTACATCAAGGGTCACAAGCTCTGAAAATAGAAGCAAGCTTCAATAAACGCAGTTCTCTTTGTCCTTATTCTGCTCGCCCAGCCTGACTGGGTGGTTCTGTAAATGAAGCTGACAATCCCTCCCATCACAAAACCCTCCCAACTCTTCTCGGGTAGTATTTCTCTTGCTGCCCCAGCCTCCTCTCTGCCCTGGCAAATTTCCTTCCTTTCACAGCAGCAGCAGTGAAAAGGGATTTGTCTGTCCTGTGTTGTGTTGGTGCGTCTTGTTGAGACTTGCTGCTGGCAGAGGTTGGGTCGCATTCTTCCAGGTGTGTCCCGGCAAACTGCCTGGACCAGTTCTTCATCTGGAGCCAAAAAGCAACTTTTCTTTCCCCTCCCCCCACTCGCGGTGTTTAGTTGTGCACGCTTTTATGCTATATGGACTTTCTTGCAAAGCATGATTGCAGTTGACACTTCTCGCAATATTCTGAGAGTTTTAGCTCATGGCTGCAAGACTTCGAGAGGAAGTGTTTGATTTAGACAAGCCAGAACTATAACATTCTCTCTGTGGTGATACTTTTCACATATTTCAGCCTTTTATATCATAGAAAGTGTTAATTATTTGTACACAGATGAACTAATTCACCTTCTTCTTCGTTTAGCCAGGTACTAGACAACTGAATTGCTGAATCTCAGTTCCACATCTCATTTTAACAAAGTGAAAAAATAACACCAATTCAGCTTGATTATCAGGTTACTTAGGTTTGCAAACTATGCATGTGGCACCTCAACAGCTCTTATACCACAACCCTGTAAATTACAGCTCTAACTTATGGTGTTCTTCAAAAATATTTTTGGAGAGCACCTCCTTATCTGCTTAGAAATGCTGGACTTAGCTCTGTGCCGTCGCTATTGTGAGCCTGAAAAAAGCCCTTTGAGATATTGCACACAATTGTACTGAGCAATGCAAATAACCGACTTGACTTGACTTGAGACCAATGATACATGAGCAAGTCTTTTATCCTTTTATATAAAGTAAACATAGGATTTAATAGCTCTGAAGGCAGGCACTGCTCAGCAAGATCTGGCATGCTCTGGTCCGGCTATGGCATTCTGATATTTGATTTTCCTTTCCTTTACAACATCTGAGAATTAAACTCGACTGCAAACACTGCCAATGATGGTTCGTTATCCCAACACAACAGAAACACAGTAAAGCAGTTGGATTTGGAAATCGTATATGTGAAGTGTAAGAAAAACAAGGTTTGGTCGTGAAAAGCAGGTGGATGGTGAGGTGGAGACAAAAGATCTGACAATGAGGATGAGCTTAAAAGCGCTCATGAATTGTGTTATCTGAGCAGAGCATGGCCCTTAAAAGAATGAAGGTAACACAATACGCCTTTTTAGCACTGTTGTGGGTGTTACGTAAAAAAAAAGATGGAATAAATTAACAGTGCAGGAAATGAGTGAAAGATGAACAGGGAAATTGAATATTTCTCTGGCTACATGACAACACATTCACCCTTTATAGCTTACCTTTCACGCAACACACACCCTCTTAAAATCCCGGAAAGAATGTTACCTAACACTCGTCATACTTTTTTAAGCTTACAACAACACTGAGAACATGCACAACAACAACAAAAAAAAAATGCATTCACCTTAAGGTGTGTCTGCCTCTTACGCAGACTGTATGAGATATTAAGAAACATGTTCAGACAGGGAGACCGTGCTTCCTGGAGACATGAAAGATACAAACAGTGGCCCTAAATCTGTCATCTCAAAACTTTTAAATTAGCACTAAGCCCTGAGAGGATGCTCTGCCTCATTTAACCCTGTCTGAGAAGTCTTGGGGGTTCCCATGATGCCGATCCTTAACCCAGCCTCAAATCACCAAGGCCCTGATTGGTTTATGTGGTTCCACATTTGTTCCACATTTGATTGTCCATGTTTAGGCTCATCTCCAAATCCTATTTAAAGTACCCGGAGATTATTTGTTTCAACTGTAATACCTGTTTATGCAAACATATTTTATTTGCCACCAAACTCTGCAATGTGAGTGGGAGAGAGAAAGGAAGGGAGGGAGGGAAGGAGAGAGAGAGGAACATCTGGGGTAGCTCCAGTCCTTCTTCTTTAACCACACCCACAGGCGCATTTCTCAACACTGCGCTGCTATACCTGACGACTGGAACCAAATCTGTGCGTTACAGGACTAAAACGACATTAAAGAAAGCCCACAGGAAATAAATAATCGCGTGTCTTTCAACTTATAATGGACTAATACTTCTTTAGGTAAGTAACAAACTCGCCGTGATGAACTTTCGCTGTGTCTATAATAAGTTGAGCTTTGCGTTTCAGTCAATTGGAAATGAGTTGATTCGTTGGCTTTTATACGGCTGTCTACGAAACGATACATAATCCCTGGCGGCTGTAGAAGCGCCTCATGTCAGCAAAGAGCCAAATTCATCAAGAAGAAATGTCTAAATTGCGCATACAGCCTGCGCGTAAAAGGCTGTTTTTTAAAGACTCATATATATTCAAATAGCTGAAGTGTTTTTTTGTTTGTTACACAAATGTGTGTAAAAAACGCCGTAAAGTATAGACATACTGCCTTCTGATATGTACACTTTGGGTGTGTTGGTCCAACTAGTTTCCTTGATGATTGGTTTGGCTCGAGGCCTACTGAACTGAACTGTGTGTTATTGTCAGTGGTTTCTGGTAGGGTTGACAAATGAGGCCTGTGGGAGATGTTTTCACATTCATTCAACTTTAGAAGATAAATGAGTGATTTAAAAAGTCAGAATGAAATGTTATGTGTTATTGAAGCAACCTGGAGTTCACAGAGTGAAAGCAGAATACTCAGCAGACAATGAAACATGTTCACCCATTCTTCATTCTGCCTCGTCCAGATTTGAAAATAAACTACAACCAGCAAGAGAGGATTTCCAGAGAAGACGTATTTGACAGCCAGCCAAGGACATGGACTGGAAGACCTTTCAAGCCCTCCTCAGTGGGGTGAACAAATACTCCACAGCGTTCGGGCGGGTATGGCTGTCCGTGGTGTTTGTGTTCAGGGTCATGGTGTACGTGGTGGCGGCGGAGCGAGTGTGGGGCGACGAGCAGAAGGACTTTGACTGCAACACCAAGCAGCCCGGCTGCGCCAACGTCTGCTACGACCACTTCTTCCCCATCTCTCACATCCGCCTGTGGGCCCTACAGCTCATCTTCATAACCTGCCCGTCCTTCATGGTGGTCATGCACGTGGCGTACCGTGACGACCGTGAGCGCAAGTACAAGACGAAGCACGGAGACAGCACCACGCTGTACACCAACACGGGCAAGAAGCACGGCGGCTTGTGGTGGACCTATCTGATCAGCCTCTTCGTAAAGACGGGCATCGAGGTTGCATTCCTCTACATCCTCCATCGCATCTACGACAGCTTCTACCTGCCGAGACTGGTCAAGTGCAGCGGGCCGCCTTGCCCCAACCTGGTGGACTGCTACATCGGCCACCCCACTGAAAAGAAGGTCTTCACCTACTTCATGGTCGGAGCTTCGGGTCTCTGCATCGTCCTGAACATCTGCGAGATCATCTATCTCATCTCCAAACGCTTTGTACGAATCGCCAACAAGATCAAGAGGCGCAATCGCACCACGGCTGTGCAACAAGACGACTACAACAACAAGGAGCCCTTTAACAACTGCCATGTGATGGTGCCGATGAAGGACCGGAAGGACATGCCTCCGTCCTTTAAGAGTGCGTTCAAGTCCTCACATGGGCCATCTGGACTCAAATTGGAGGAGAAGATACGGGCATCTGCTCCTAATCTGTCGTCTTCTTCATGAGCTGAAATCAGGCTGAAATCAAGAGATCAGCAGTGCCAGTGACAAAACTTTAAACAAAGACTCAGAACTTCAGTATGTCAGACCCTGGAAGTCATGAGTCATCGGTCCTGTGGGCCCCTGTGTCCACATCTAAGACTCTTTTTGAGTGCATGAACTTTGGTTTCCAAGTCAACATCTACAATATGTACAAGTCGGCCCGAGACAAATTGATTTGTTAATGATATGTCGTTTTTAAAAAAAAAATACAATACTGGTCTGTGTGCATTCTCAACTTCACCCCTTCCCCATTCTAACATTCCTCAGAGGTTTCTGTCTTTCTTGTGATCTGAGTTTTGACGCGTGAGGGAAGGAAATGCAACACTCACACAAGGAGGCAGGACACACCTGGTAGAGGTATTCCCCCTCCCTGCATGCCAGTGTACACAGTGGTGTGACAGGGCACTGAATGTTAGATGCACATTTCAGTGATCTCTTTTATTTAACTGAACAATAGCTTTATCTTCACCATTTGTTGTCCTGATGACATTAAAGTATGGTAAACAATTCTGCATTGGGAGTGTGGACACTCCGAAGTCATAGTAATGGCTGAGTAATACTTGAAGGTGTGCAAACTGGCCAAACATATAATATATAATTAGTAGATTTTTTAAACTAGAGCCTCTCCTGACATATGCTTGGTCTCAGGTTTATACTGCACGGTCACACGCTGTACATGTACATAAGCTGCCTGTGTTTTGACATGCTTGTACACAAACTTGCCTCATCCAAGACCACTGTTGATTTAAATAAGGCGAAAGGAATGCTGCTGTTTAATTCTGTGTTGGTAGAGCTGGAGCACAGAGGAGGAGGTGGAAGGAAGTTTGGACAAACAGATGGCTCATCGAACTTTTAATGTATTTTGCGAGTCCCTAATCTTCCACTGTGGACGTCAGGCGGAAATGTATTTTATACACTTGTTGTAAAAAAGTTTTTTTACAAAACTAAATATATTAAATTTATTGAATGCGTCTTTCTGTTTGGTGTTTTACCAGTGAGTGCTGCTAATTGATACTTTGTGTTAATTTTATTTCTGGAATATGGTTTCCACTTACACACATGGGACAAAGACATTCGTTCTCCCATGATAGTGTCTGGTCATCCCTATTATGGAAAGAGCTGATATTCGCCATTGCTGCTGACTCATAATAATGTTTCTCACACTACTGATCTCCAGGCGTGCATGGCAATTCGTTTTCGCCCATTTAAACTAGCTGTGAGTCATGACATCCTATTTTCCTGTCTGATACCTACGATGTGTTACACAAGAATTGTGCGGAGGCCAGCTGTAAGAATCTCAGTCTGCCTGTCAGACTTGCCGATCTGGTTTTTAACAAGGTGGGGCAAAGAAAAGTTTTTTTTATTCTGAAGCATTGCCGCAACAAATTGCAAAATCACTATGGAGTTCGTAAAATATTAACATTCACTTAAGTGCCTTGTGTGGTCAGGGATGGCTTCAAATCATTTACTTTTATACAGCATTTGTAGAACTAATGTTGACTTGTAAAAGGCTGAAATAACACATCCGAGGTTCAATATTCTTGATATCAGCAACAATCACAACAAACACCGTAAAGCCATTTATATTGCCTAAAACTATGTTTCAGGGCCTGTATATTGATCACAATGCTGTCAAAATAAGATCCGTGACACATTTAATTCATGAAATAGTATAGATTGATTTTTTAATTTAAAATACAGCTGGATATGTACATGATGAATTTGAAAGGAAAATAAATACACAGCACATCAACGTTTTTTCACAAGCCAGTACAATGCCCAAGATCATAAGACTGATTATTTTCACAAACGATGCCTATATAGAGAATTCATTTGAAGACAATGATCACTGCACACAAGAGGATGATAGAAGTCAAAACAACTCTTCTGTCTTTTCCGACATCAAACAGTGAGTTCATTGATCCCTTTTTTCCACTGGTTCATTTATTATTAGAAACAAAGACTGAGCTTCACTTTGACTTACCTACAGCCAAGAAAGGAATGTAAGCACACTATTAAAGAAACCAGTGAAGGCATGGCTTTTAACAAGTAGGATCTGTATGATTACACCGACTATACATAAGGCACTGTTACAGCTATGCTGTTATGTAGTGAATTAGGAATTTCATTCTAAAACTAAAGTAATATTTGTACTGGCAGAGGGTGAATCAAACTAATGAATGAGGGGAGAACTGAACATTCAGAGGATGAAGGCTACAGGTCAAATAGTTGTGCTGCGGTGGAATCTGTGGTTTGGTTTTTGTCTACAGCTTGCAGGTGGCCTGCGCTACTTTGGAGCTGGTCTTCCTGTTGAGGGTTCGACAGATGAACGCTCCGGCGTCCATCAGCTTTGAGAGGTCCACTCCCTGAGGTGAGGACAGAAAGTCAAAAGTCAAACTTGAGGGAGCTCACGACGTACACAATAATTACTGCAACTCAATTATAATAGAGTGGACCAACATTGTGCAAAGCCGGTGCAATTCATTCATGAAAGAGCAATTTTTCAAGAGTTATTGTTTTATAAAAATGTATATAATAATTAAAAACACAAAACAGAGCAGCATCTTTAATCTATACTATAAAAGTAATTACAAGACAGGGGAGGCCAAAGAGAAAGATAAAAGTGTGACTTCTTACAGTTTGAATCCCAAGTCCGTGCAGCATATAGACTACATCTTCAGTAGCAACATTCCCAGAAGCCCCCTGGGCATAGGGACAGCCGCCCAGTCCAGCTACTGACGAGTCTACCACACTGATTCCCATCTGCAAAATGATGACACAATATAAATATATTAATGAAGGATCAACTTCTATTTACTGAAACAATGTTTGACAAAGGAATATTATTTCTGAAGGATCTTCTGAACAGTTGGGGAGAAAATAGATAAATATACACAGTAATGTTTGTGACCTTTTTACAATAGACTGCATCCATACCACTGACTGGAAATTATGTTTTTGTGCAAAACAAATGGCATGCTGTCTCTATGTTAGGGTTACTTAAGGGAAATGGGATGATTAAGAGAAAAATAAATAAAATGAATAATTATTGATGCATCTCAATAACATATCTGCTGCATGAGTTCCTATTCAGTCCAACTAGGAGGATTGGTTAGACAAATGCATCACATAGGGGAAAGTTTTTACATGCATTTACACAACTACCTTGGGAGTCTTTATTAGAATTGTACAGCTTAAACTAATCAAAAGATAATTGTTTACTAGGAAAATGCTTTAAAAATGTATTTATGTAGATTTTGGTCACATCTATTTTGGTATTGTAAGGAAGTAGCATTATTTTGTATTAAAGTTGAAAAGTTTAGTTGTCTCTTAACCATAATGTTTAGCAATTTAAGGGATGATGAAGAAAGAAAATACCTGAACAACATCATCATGATGATGGGGAAATCATATAT
>CALSCE010010956.1:4696229-4736658 GCA_943593645.1 Bovichtus variegatus
AATAAATAAAGCAACAAAATGACAACAAATTGAATACTAAACATTTCCAAAATAATTCAAAATAAAATATCAGGTTGTTCTTGAAAAGGATGTTAATAGAAATAAAGAACAACATTTTAGACTCCATATTAATCTACCTTTGCTCCAATATTGCACTCTTTGACGCAACACCAACACTTAAGGTCTTCTATCATTTTTCTGTTATTGTTATTTATTTTTAATTGATTAAAGTTTTCCCCCTTTATTTCTTCTTAGTTGTTGTTTTTCTTTGTTTTATTTTATCTGGTGCTAATGTCATTATGTTCTTTTATATGTGTGTACGTGTATTCATCCCATGAGCCAGTGTGATAATAATAATACAATTAAAATAAAAACACTGCATAAACAATAGATCTACATGGACAGTCTATCTCACTATCTGCATTTTTCAAAGACATTTTTAAACAGCACAGTAATCGCAAATAACCAGAACCAGGTCTGACCTGTAAGGCTACGAGGATGTTAGCCAGGGCCTGGCCGTAGGTATCATGGCAGTGCACTGCCAAGGCATTAACTGGCACCTCTCTGCTCACCGCCTCCAGCATTTCATACATACTACCTGGAGTCCCCACTCCAGTAGTGTCCCCCAGAGAGATCTCATAGCAGCCCATGGAGTACAGACGCTTAGCTACCTGCAAGATAGAGCCAAAGCTTGACCTGGTTGCATCAGTGACAGTGCGACAGTTTACGTGATATAAACATGCATCAAGTGAGAACTCACGTGTGCAACTTTTTCAGGTGCCACCTTGCCTTCATATGGACATCCAAGAACACATGACACATAACTGCAGTGATGAGAAACAGAGGAAGCTCGTGAAAAATCAAACCCCATTATTCCGATGATTTATAGGTTTGTTGACAGTCAAGAGCGAGCGAGTGAACCTACCCTCTTACTGGCACACCGGCTTCTTTAGCTGCTTTCATAACCTCGTCAAAGCGCTGTAAACTCTCATCCACTGAGCAGTTTATGTTCTTCTTACTGAAGAGCTCAGATGCAGCACCAAATATGGCTACCTCTGAAGCTCCAGCTTTCACCTGTGGCAAGTAAGAGAAAGGAAAATACATTTTAAATGATACTCATCACCTACAGCGTGAGAAGCTGGTTATACACTTTGTCAGAGTAGCTTTTGGGATATGATGCTTGACACTCACAGCAGCGTGGAAACCCTTAAGGTTGGGGGTGAGGACGGGGTAAGACACTCCAGGTTTCCTACGGATCCCCTTCATCACTTCCACCTGGTCTGCCATCTGCCATTTGGATGAAGATGACAGAAACCAATTAGTGCTGGAGAACAAACCACTTCCATTTCTATACGCTGCAGTTTCTGTACCCCCCTACGCTGGCTGTGTCAGCACTTTCTATATGAATGGCTCTGGGAGAACAAACTCACCTGTGGAACCCATTTTGGAGATACAAAGCTGGTGGCCTCAATGACTAGCAGCCCCGTCGCTGACAACATGTCAATCAAATTAATCTTTGTCTCTGTTGGCACCATAGTCTGAGGGTGGAAGCAGGAAAGCAACAAGATGAGGAACACTGTGAAAACACCGACACAAATACATGACTGAGATTCACCTTGTTACACAATACATGCACCTGCTCCATCTCACTACACTGATGGTTTAACACAGAGCGGTGTTAACGTCAGACTGTGATATTTCCTGTCTATAATAACTGATGCCATATTAACCAATTCTTCTTACATAAGGTTACCTTTTCATTCTGGAGACCATCTCTGGGGCCCACCTCCACTATTTTCACCTTCTCTGGAAGAGCTTGACCTGCTCTTACGCCAGCCTGTGCGAACACACACAGACAAACGGATACATTTAATACAGATTCAAAGCAGCGTTAAATAAATGAATAAAACATAGCTGATGTTAAACCTGACAAGTAGCCAGATAACAGCTGCCGGTGTTAGCAACTAGCAGTGACTGTATGCTAGCGTCCTCTACGGTTAAGCTAAGCTAACAGCCCGCTACACGTGTACAATACGTCCTGCAGGAAAAAGGCACAAGAAAACTTACTGCGGTGACCTTTGCTGCTGAACTGTACGCCACATACTTCTGACCCATTGCTGAACTTAAAGCGGTTCTGTTGACAAGTCTCATGACGGCCGCCATGATGGTCCAGCGTTTGGTCTGTCGTCACTGCTTCCTCCTCGGGAGAACGGCACGCACCGCAGGGGCGCCATCTATGGGCGGGCATTTGAAGTGAAAAAAAATCATTTTAGAATCCGTTCACATACGTGTATTATTAATATATTCATTTGAATAAAAACCCCATTACCATATAATACATTTAAAACTCCCACATAACATATACGCCCACCTATGTTTTTAATGCTTGGCTAACGTTGATGTCATTTGTACTACTACATCAGTGACAGTGACATTTTGGTCAAATTGTCATTTTCAACTGTACAGACGCAATTTAAAGCTATCTTCTGAGGATGTCATATCATATTTTGAATACAAAAACGCCACAATTAATTGAACACAATGTTCCTTTTATAGTATTTGATTGTTCTTTACATTTACACAAGAAATGGGGTGAAAAAGACACAGAACACAGAAATGTATAAAAATATCTTTAATGTGTCAAAAAGTAAAAAAAACAAAAAACAAATAAATTATAATTGGTTTTATATCATAGTGCATATCATAATCAAAGACAATCATAAAAAAAAATGCAACTGTGTGACATTGGGAAAAATAAGTCTGCTCTTGACATCCCATACAGGAAGTAGGGAAAGAGCAGTATCGTCATTATTCTGGCCATGTCACTTTGTTTTGCTCAACTCCAGCTTTTAACAAAGCAGAGAGTCCCAAAAAGAAGTAAAAAGGTGTTCTTCCATGCATATGAAAAAAACACATTTGAAAGTGTTAACTATAATAGAAGCAAAGGAAACACTGAATATGCATGCTTTGGATACTGCATATCTTTATGAAGCCTAACAAAAAGCATTCCATTTTGTCACAGAGGTCAACATCTCATTGAAAGTAAAGATTGACCAGTTGCATTTAACTAATAGATAACTAATATATTATAAATGTGTGTATTTACATTACTGGATCACATATTTTATGCATAAATTCTCTTGCATGGCTTTAGCGCACACACACGCGCATACATACACGCACACATACATACACACAGTCAATATTCACACAGGCTTCTGCACATAAACACACACTTTGGTTCCATTTCACTGCAGCTCTTCGTCACTGTCGTCCACTTGTTGGATGATGAGGTCGGCCCCCGAGTCTTCAGCCAGGTCGTCGTCATCGGTTACCATCCAGCTCCTCTTGCTGTCCCCCTCCTCCTCCCCGTCCACCCCCAACAACAGGGCTGGCTCCTCATTGGCGCCATCTAGACTGTCCATGGGGATGTCATCGCAATCCACTTCCTGGATGCACGCGGTGCACATGCGGTAGCGTCGTGTGCCCTCACACACCACATGCCCAGTCTCCTCCGTCACCTGACACTTACACTTCCTGCACACCAGTTTCCTGGCTTGATGGATCTGTGGAGAAAGAACATTTTTTTTACATCAAAACTGCTGTGTTACTGTTTGTGTTTCTATGGGTAGAAGTAGGTGTAAACTCTGATACACATGAGAAAACCATTTATCTTTTGTTTTCCAACACTGTAGCGCAGCGTGTGTACGTGTAAACTCACATTTTCTATGTTTCTGAAGCTGTTACACCAATGATAAATGACTTTCACCTCCCGGTTGTAAATAAACCTACTGTCTCAAAATGGCTACGAAGATGCTCCAGGCGAGTGAAGCGTTTATTGCAGGCCTGACAGGGGTAAGGCCTCTCTCCAGTGTGGCAGCGCAAGTGACGCTTCAGGTCTGCCTTCCTCTTCACCGTGTGCGTGCAAAAGGGACATTTGAAGCGCATAATAGGGTTGGAGTCTGCAAAGAGAAAGAGAACGTGTTCAGAGCTTTTCTGTTTATGCAGCTACCTGCAACATAACCATTAATGTTAGAATTGAAGTGAGCTCATTCAAGTATTTCGGGATCATTTTAGATTCTTAGTTAAAAGTCATGCAAAAAAGATCTGTAAAACGCTTAAGGCTGACTGTGCCTTATTGTTTTTTTCTCTGGCATTTCTGCTTTATTCTAATAGTGAGAAAGAGAGACAGGAAAGGCAGGGAGAGAGAGAGAGACACAGAGAGAGAGAGAGAGAGAGAGAGACAGAGAGACAGATAGAGAGAGAGAGAGAGAGAGAGAGAGAGGGGCCATGACCTGCAGCAGACGACCCTGGGCTGGATTTGTACCTTGACCGGTGCGACTCACCAAACTAGCACCAGCAATAAACACTACGATACTTGCATCGAATATCTGTTTTCAGTTTGTATATGTATAGTGTATTTGTTCCCATCAAACAAACCATAAATAAATAATTCCTTGGATATCTAAAGTACTTGCTTCTTTTGAGGGTACATTGATGCCAGTCTGCTGATGATGTTGTTCCTTTTTTCTCACTTCTCTAGAGAACTATTGTCTTTCTATGTTCTCACATCCAACAACTCACCTTTATTTAAGTGTCCAATAACTCCCATAATAGGTGGAAGAGTAGCATACAGCTCCTCTGCCTTTTCAGCCTTTTGTGTCCTCGCCTCCTGGATGTCTAAGTCTTCAGCTTGGTTGGAGCGAGAGCTGTTGGACGCTCTCCTCTTGGTTCCCCCTTTACCTCGCCGGCGCTCTGATCCAGGCAAGGTGTACAGAGGGTCCTGAGGGTCCTGCTGGTCCTCTGTGTCTGCATTGAGATCATCAGCAGGGCTGCTCGGGTTAGTCTTCAGCGCTGAGGCCGATGACTCCGGGTCAAGGTCCTTCCCCATAAAGCTAGACTGGGATCTGGAGTTGTCCCGGGTCCAGAGCGCTGGTGGTGGGCTGACAGAGCTGGGGCCTTGCTGCTGCTGCTCTGAGCTCTCTTCTCCTGCTCCACTGGTGAAACTGCAGGTCTCAGACAAGCTGAGGCAGCGGTCACTGTCCTCATCCTTCACGCTGATGTCCAAGGAGGATTTGATGAAGTTCTTGCAGTAGTTGATGACATTGTTCATCTGCAAGTAGCTGGCTGCAGACATCACCTCGATCACGTTGTGACTGGAGAGGTCCAGCTGGCCGGAGTAGATGAAATCCAGGATGACGGTGAAGGTCTCAGGGCTGAAGACGTCGAAGGTGGCGTCAATGGAGTCGGCCAGCCCGTCGGGCCCCTGGGACAGCAACATGCGGAAGTAGCCGCTGCTGGCAAACAGGACGTTGCGGTGGGCCCTGAAGAGCTGGCCCTCCACCAGCACATTGCAATCACAGAAGAGCTCCTGGCGGCGCTGCTGGTTGAGCTGCTTCAGCAGACTGCTTTGGTGAGCCACTGTGATGTCAGCGGCGTTGAACCACCTCTGAGGCTGCCTGCAGGAGACAACATGATAGCACTCACACTGGGTGTGCATGCGGCACAGACTGACTTGTTCTGCAAGAAAATAACAGATCATAGAGGCCTTGTGGACACTCATTAAAGAAATTGAGACATCTTCATGATCCTGAATTTACAAGCTAAGAGCCTATATGCATACATTATATATAACATTTTAATTCTACATAATAAGGAGGGAAACATGCACTCCTGCAGTGAGATTCATGGGAAATCTGACCTGGCCAGCTTACTTTGATAAATGGTTATGCTATAGAGCCCTAATAGTAACAGCAGGTCACATAGCAAACACACCAGTGACCCCCATTGATGTAGCTGTCAATTCTCCCCTGTCTTTGTTTCTGCACTGGACTATCTCCAGCTCCGCAGAGCATCCGCCCACCGGGCTTCATTCTGCACTGTGATTGGCTGCACGAAGCTTCAATCAAAATCTTCTTCTAATGGGCTACACCCGACTCCAGTCAGAGCATCGGGTGGCAAACCCTGTAATCAACCCTGAGGGGAGCTAAAGCGGGCATGAAATATCTGACGTTACAAACACAACAGACTCATGGGAAGAGAAAAGAATAAAGCACTGTAACCGGGCATGTCATCCAAACATAGGAGAATATTGCCGCAACCTCCTTTGCAGAATAGTTCTTTTTTTTAAATTTTTTTTATAGTAATCTATTTAGGCTTCCTCATGTAGACTCTGAATTACACGCATTCATTTTTAATTATGCAATGCTTGCTGACAGGCTCCACAGCGCCCGATAACCCACGGTGCAACACCCGCCCGCAACACTCTATAGTGCTCCTCATGTCACACGGAACCAAGTCCAGTATCTTAACCGAGATATTCTCCCTTAATTCAGGTATCAGTCGACCTACAAAACGAAAGGAGAGTGCTGCAGTCCTGCGAGAGAAAAGCGGGCAGCGGCGCACCAGAGCAGCCCAGTCTGTCCTGGAGCGACGCCCACTTCAGGCTCCAGCCAGCACACAATAGAAAAATAGATACAAACCTCCAGCAACTAAGCATGCTGCGAGATGATAAATAAATATATTCACATAGTGAATCATATTAGGGATAAGCCGCGCTAATACGCCCGTTTTCATCCTCAACATCACCCCCACTTCTCGCCGGAGGTCCGGAGCGCAGCGATCAGCGGGGAGGATTTGCCTGCTGCCCAAACCCAGCGACTCTCTCCCAGGCGTGAGGTGTCGGTAGGACCCGCTTACGCCCCACGCCGTGATACCTCTGACAAAATCCATCGATACTCACTGGTGACTTGATTCACCCGGCGCCCGATAGAGTCTACTCGCCCCCAAGTCTGCCACCATTTCCATTTTTTTTAAATTTCTTTTGCCTTTTTTCGGTGCTCTTTTTTTCTCGTCCAGGGTCCACAGTCAGGCACTTCCTGCTCAGCCCTAAAGACCGAAACCCGGTTAGAGCGACTGGAGCACTGCTGACGTGGGTGTTTATTAACTGGGTGCCCGAGGGTTCAAGGAGCCATTTAAAGCCCTAGTGCTCCGTTTAAACGTAGTGTATGGACAGAATATTAATATTCAACACCGATTGCCCCAGCCATATACAATTGTGTAAAATTTCTACAATAATTCTGTAGGGATTTATAGCCTGTCTGTCCCTCTGCTGACCGTATCATAGGCTACCGGTAGATTTATTCAATATGCCTTGGCATCACTATGATGATGATGATGATGATCCTGTGTTGCTCAATAGTGACTTTTCAGCAACCTCATCATATTTACAAGTGAGTGTATCTTTTACTGGGATACTCTTATTTTTTTTGTTGTGTCCCTGAAGACTTTTCATTTCATTTTATAATGTAGTCAGCTTTGTAACAGCCAATCTCCCTTAATTACAACTCATTTCACAATCATTTGAAACAGCTCAGTTTCATAATAGAGTGGAAATTAAGGCTTCCGCAGTAAGAAAATTACTTTATTCTTTCATTGTTATGGATCACAGATCAATATAATAATAGAGAAAATATCCATTGTTAACCTGAATTTACAACACAGAGAAATCAGAAAGACATTTTTACATGTTTCTTCTAATATAAATAGTAAATAAGATAACCATTAATATAGATTACCATTAATATAGAACAAATTGAAAATGAAACATGACAAAACATAAAGCATTCAGCTCAATCACGTGTTTATATGATATGCAAAAATTAGTAAGTTAATGGTTCGCTTTGGCCCGGTGATTTAGGAGAGCATTTAACAACATCAAGAGGATGTGTCCTTGGAAAATCCAGTGGGGTTCTTGGACTGCCAGCGCCACAGATCCTCACCTACACGGGTACAAAAAATATTATATATTTAAACACAAAAAAACTTGATAAAATTCATGTCGATTTTTCCAGAGTGAGTGTGCTTACACATTCTTTCCAGGTCAAATGTGGCCTTCCAGCCCAGCTCCTTGTGGGCTAGACAAGGGTCAGCATAACAGGATGCGATGTCTCCTTCCCTACGTGGGGCGATTCTGTATGCGATCTATGGAGAGAACACATTAAGTTTAATTAACAGAACAGAGAGGGGTTTAGCCTATAAAGTAGGAACTTCAGTGAATCAGCCTTCACAGTCAATGTCTGCCTTGCCATCCTTTAACTCCTTTAACTCCTTTAAACAGGATGACATGTAGTGTGGTTACTGCTCCAAGTCACTTCAATTACTCTCAGAAAACACAATACAATGGCTGACCCTGAAGACAATTTGCTTTGGAGAGAGAGAATAGCTCTCCTGTCACTCACCTCTCTCCCTGACGCCTTCTCCATGGCTTTCACCATCTGGAGCACAGAGTAGCCCGTCCCTGTTCCCAGGTTGTAAACCTACAAACACAATAACGCACACATGCCAGCACGCCCGTAAATACCCCAATGGTCTACGCACGTGAATGCACAATGAACCAGAAAATAGGTTTTAAAATGCTTTTGTTTTTGCTCTTTTCTCAAATGTACCTTGCAGCCGCAGTTGTCCTTCAGCTTCTTCAGAGCCGCTATGTGTCCTTTTGCCAGATCTACGACGTGGATATAATCTCGCACACCTAGCAAGAAAAAAAAAAAAAATTTGAGCCCTCCGCCCAAATTTCAAACCACGATTAAATCTGAGCAATGCAGTTATAGTTCTTCTCCATTACCTGTCCCATCAGGTGTGTCATAATCATTCCCATATACACTGAGGCACTTTCGTCTCCCAATGGCAACCTATGAGGGAGATAAATTAAGCAATGGAATATGCATGGCATGCTCTGATCTGATCTAGGCGTGTATTTGGCAGAGAGCTCATGTACCTGGGCAACATATGGCAGCAGGTTGTTGGGGATACCCTGAGGGTCCTCTCCGATCCGGCCAGAAACATGAGCTCCAATTGGGTTGAAATAACGCAGCAGCACTGCATTCCAGTCCTGCTGACACAGGGGCAATAATGACACACCATATGTATATGTGTGGGTGTGCAGCTGTGCATGGCTTCCTGCCTTCTGATTAGTACCTTCTCAGCTTTACAGAGGTCCTTGATCATCTCCTCAATGAAATACTTGGACTGGCCGTAGGGGTTGGTGCAGCCGCCCACGGGGTGCTGCTCGTCGATGGGAAGGATCTGAGGGTCTCCGTACACCGTGGCTGAGCTGCTGAAGACCAGATTGTGCACCCTGTGAGCCTGCATCACCTGGGACACATGCAGATGCAAACAAACACGGCACACGCATACAGTCAGTCGTCTAAAGCACACACACATACGGAGCAAGCACAAAAACTGAGTTTGGGGGACACAGTGAGCTCCACACCTTAAAAGTTCTGAAGGGTGCAGTGTTAGAAGTAGCCGACTCAGTATCTAATGAACACACGCTGGCATGCACTTGGCGAACAAAGATGAAGTGCAAATAAAGATCAGTTCAGAAATGAAGAGGGAAGTGAAGATTTAATGGAGGACAGACGGTGTCAGATCAGATGACAAAAGTTCAAACTGACCTCGAGCAGGTTCATGGAGGCGGTGAGGTTGACTCTGTAGTAGCGTAACGGCTGCTCCACTGACTCGCCAACAGCCTTCAGACCAGCAAAGTGCATCACCGCACAGAAAGAATGCTGCAACACAGGTCGATATTTAGGCACGTGTGACGGGTATGACCAATGTGGAAGGACTTTTTTTTGCCTATGCAGTATGGTAGCATTAATTGACACTACCTATTCTCAATGATATGTGAGCAGGTATGGTGGCCAGAATGGACATTCTTTGATAGAAAAAACCCCCCAAAAAAAACAAAGAAAAAAACAAAGTCTATAAAAGCTAATGGTGGAATTGTATAGGTATGGATGTGTATATATATATATATATATATATGTATATATATCAGATGGCCCTGAATGTTTCATCAACCAAAGACAAAGTCTCCAAGCATTTACTCAATACATACATATACTGTATACACATTTTAGAGCTGATTTATGAGGGGAGACAACTTGTAAAAAAAAAATAAAAATTCTACATTTGGAGAAATCAGATTTTGGGTTGCAACTAACAGTTATTTTTTATTATCCATCAATCTGCCAAATATGTTCTTGAGTAATCGATTTATTTATCAATTGTCTATAAAATGTCAGAAAAAGGTGAAACATGCCCTTATCATTTACCAGATATGAGATATTTCAATATGTAATTTGAATTCATATGGAATTTTTTGTTTTATCTAACCATCAGCCGAAAACCTAAAGATATTTCACTTTATACATGACAAAGAAAAGCATTAAAAACTTTACATTTGACAACAGAAAATGTTTGGCATTTTTTGCATGAGAAATTAACAAAAAAGTTAATTATTTATCAAATAGTTGCAGGTGAATTCTCTGTGTTCGACTAAGCAATTAAACAAGTAATTGCTCCTGCTTCGATAAGATTAATAAATCTACCATTATAACTTTCTGACCTTTTTGAAGAGTTTCTCCAAGCCAGGTTGGTCCAAAAGATCGAGTTCATGAAACTCAATGCTGGTGTCCAAGAGCTTCTCTATCTGACGTATGCTTTCTGGCACATTCCCTTCTCCTCCATGCACAACAGGATGTAGCGCACACACGCACACACGCACACACACACACACACACACACACACACACACACACACACACACACACACACACACACACACACACACACACACACACACACACACACACACACACACACACACACACACACACACACATTAAGAACACTAAACAAACACACTTGGAACTGTCAAGTTTATGATGACATACAAGGTTATTGTTCAGCCTGTGGTTGCAGTTGGGGAGTTTACCTCTAACAGAGTTACTGAAGTTATCTACCACGACTGGCTGGTATCCTGCTTCAATGAGCTCCACCACACAGTGACTCCCAATGTAGCCTCCTCCACCTGTGACCAGAACCTTCTCTGCCATTATCTCACCTGTCAAATACAACACACAGTCATATACAGGACATACAATCAACTGTTCATTCAAAATCCTGCTGTGATTATTCTAATTTTAGCAGTAGCAGAATGACGTACAATCTAGACCTGCCCTGGAAAAACAGAATATCCGTCAGTCAATTTGCGCACACCTTTATTAGGGCCACATGAAAGATATGTGACCCACCCACATAGTCCTGTGTCAAGCCTGAACCTGTCAGAGCTCGTAAAACAATAAATGCCTACATAATAATGATAATACATCAGCAACTTCTTCCTTTGAGATGGCATACTTTATTAGAGACTCTAAATAAACTGAACCCTACTTGTACATTGCGTGATATAAGCTTTATCATTTAATTCCATTCAAAACTTTTGCCATTATATAAAGTACAGGCCACTACTGAATGCTGAGTTTGCTATAACACACACTCATGTACATTTAACTACATGCCATCCAAGCAACATCCTTATCACTCATTTTCCCCAGACCACTATTCTAATCTGTGCTCGGGTTTTTGAGCCAGACTATACAATAAGAAAACAATTGATTATATAAGGTCTGTATGTTAGAATGTGTTTTTCAATATCAATATCAATGTGTACCCACTGCATCTTTGACCGTTCCACTAAAGACCACATAACTAAAAGTTATAACCCAGAGAGCAAAGGCAACAACTTCCCAAAGTGTCAACATGAGACCACATTTAACAGAATGAGTGAGGATGTCAGTGAAAGACTTACTAAATGTCCGATAAGAGTGTAAACAGTAGTTCCCGGAAGAGTCTCCTAATACAAGTGGTCCGGAGAAGCAGGACAGTGTTTGTGTGTGTGTGTGAAGACAGAATGAAGTTTTACCAGTCAGTTCATTTAGTTAAATGTCCCCTCTCTCCTTCAGTCGTTTCTTTACTTCCTGTAAAACGTGGACTATAGTTACGTTAATGACTCACGCGCAACTTCCTGTACGCTTTTTTCAAGATAAAAGCATACACATTCCTAAATTCGCATCACATAACATTAAATTCACTTTAGCTTCAATTGTGACCTTTCAAGTAATCAGCGTATGGCAGAATACCATATAGGATAGCATTAGCAGTGGATTAACATGTTTAAATATTGGCTTAATTCACGTTTCAGTTTTTATTTTGAAGTAAAAAACGGATTAACAACACGCCTTATCGCGAGCTTTACAGTATTTAATGACGCCGCCGTAGTACGTGAGCGCCTCACATGACGTGACGTCAGAATCCCCTCTTATAAGGGCACGCCTTCGACTGTTCACACAGGGATGTGATTGTGCTGAGCATCCAGCTCCGTGTACGATCTGATACATACCGGATGGCAAAGGGAAAGTGCCACGTTACTAAACAAATTCAATCCAGGGCATTTACACACAGTAAGGCTTTATGCAGCAATGAAAATGCATCTTAGTTAAACTAACTACAGATCTAAAAACAGACTTTTTTATGTTTGTCCATTTAGTCAGGTCCATTCAGTCAGTTTGCACATGCATATAAGCAAACAACAAAAAGGAATAGTTATAGAAAGTATGATCTTTTTTTGATAAATGTTTAGTTTAGTTTAGTGTTTCTATAACAACCAAAAAAAACTGGTAGTGACAAACATACACAGTACAGGCTATTTGTCTTTATGTTATTAAGTACATAAATATAAAGGAACCTGATCCTAATTGTAATACCCATAAACGTATATATCTTTAAATCATAAATGTACATATTGAAATTAAACTATATAAACAAACAAACAAAGAAAATAATCACAACACGCCATTACAAAATTCTTATCAATTCCTTTATATGCAAAACTGCTTTATAAAGACTCAAACGTTTCCTGGCATATAATATGTTCTAGCAATGCACCCTTTGAAGATCTTTCATGGAAAACTATTCGCATTATTTGGCTTTAGTATTTAATGGTGTAAAATGATAACTGAGTGTTTCAAGACAGTGCAAATATAGTTGCGTTAAGAATAGACTTCATTCTTTATAAATAGACTTTTTCTTTATTTCCTTCTATATGATGACATATTCAATTTTAACTGATGTAGAAGTAATTTGTTGTTGTATTACAATTACTTATAGTACTTGACATGTCTGTACATATATGGATGTGTGTTATGCCTGTTGTAAATAGTATACTGTAGGTATGTCTGTGTTTGATAGTTATATTTGCTATATTTAATGATAACTTAATGACACTTAATTATAATTATGAGAAACAAAAAACCTCATACCTAAATCTACACATTCCTTTTATATGATTTGCTTCCTTTCCCACACTCCATATTTTCCATTTTAGTCAAATATTCAAGCCCAACTTCCACAACATTAACAGAAATCCTTAAGAAAGATTTTCCAAACCCAGGAATTTCACACTACTTCATCAGTTAGTTTGTAAAATAGAGCTGCATTTTCTATTGACTTCAGATGCTAATATGCTGCATTTTCCATTACGGCTGTATGAAGTTGAGATTTAGCAGGATTCTTTTATATCCTGTGACATTTCTGAAGCCCGTTTGCCAATAGTGCACTGCCCAGAGACACTGGCACATGAAGAAAGGCAGCAGAATTTGGAGGAAAGGAAGATGAGACGAATCGGATACCTTAGAGATGAAGTTTGCTCGCTTCATTCACTGCATAATGCGACCTCTTTGTTAGAAAGGACTTGGAGCTTATGAAGAAATCTCAAGGGGAAAAACAAAATGCCAAAATACTTCAGCAGCGGTACACAGTAATAATAAGGAAAACCAATCCAACCATTCAGAAGAGGACAGAGGAAAGGAGACAGAAGGAAACCTTTAAAACTCAGAGGAGGAAAAACATGTGACTGTTTGACTGTCAGAGAACAGGCAAGCAGGACTTCCATCTCTCTTAAACATTTGGTTCAGTTTGAAACCCTTTTACAGTCTTTTGTTTCTGACTTTGTGTCATGGCTCTGCTTTGCCTGTGTGTTTGTATATACATGAGTGTGTGGCTCCACACTTCCTTCGGGTTGCCACCCCAGCACCGTGGGTGGCTGCGGCTGTGGGAGGAGGGCGAGGGCTGCAGGGAGTGCAATCAGCACCTCTGCCCCCCAGTCCCCTACAACTGTCCTGCAGGTTGGGTGCAGGACGACTGTGGATGCTGTGAGCAGTGTGCTAACGTGGAGGGGCAGCAGTGTGACCCGGATGGGGCTCAGAAGTTCTACGGCCGCTGTGGAGAGGGCCTGGTCTGCCAGATGAAAATGCCAAATAGGGGACACAGGGCTGAGCCAGAACCTACATGTGTGTGTCAGGAAAAAGGCCCTGTATGTGGCTCAGATGGGTGGACCTACCCAAATGTTTGCCAGATGAGAGAGTCCGCCAGCCACCATAAAACAACCCTCAAGCTCACTGGAAGAGGACCCTGTCACTCTGGTTACTGCACTCCTTTCTTGCATATATTATCAGTCCAGGAAAGTTCATATTTTCAAGATTTCAATGCATGTGAATAGTTGTCTTGATGGTAAACTTTATGGGTCCTAGTTTTGAACCTTGGGATACTCTTTTTCTGCCGCAGCGCCCCGTATCATTCGAAGCCCCAGAAACCTGGTTAACTACCCCGGGAACGACATTGTGTTTGGGTGCGAGGTCTCAGCCTACCCTCTTCCAAACCTGAGCTGGAGGAAGACAGGGAGTGACAACTTCCTGCCAGGAGATGATCCCCACATCTCTGTCCAGGTTTGATCCGAGTTGCAGTTACTTTGCATGACTAAAATGTTCATTAACAGTGCATGCTTTGATTGAACTGTGTCCTGTTGGGTTGGTCATCTTCAGTTTAATAGACCCCTTTCTTCCAGTTTGCTTGATAGATAAAGATGTTTTGGATTAAAGGGGCATTCCACTGATTTTACACATGAAGTTCAGTTAATTCAGCATGAGGACTACTACTTAGCCTGTGAAAATGGTTGTAGTAGTTGTTGTAGTAGCTGGAGAGGAGCGAGGCCCTGCAGAGCCAGCATAGCAAACACTAAGTTACCAGCTAATGCTAGCACCAACTAGCTTGGTTAGCAAGGTTCATTTATATTAGTACAACCAAATACTGAAAAATTGCTGTGGTAGCAAAATCGCGGTAGCGTAATGTGGTGGCAACGCCATGGTGGCGACCTGTCAATCACAAGGTAGCCAAGCTCTAAAAGTATACCCTTGTTCATCTTCTATTTTACTTTAAATGGGACCATCATTTTTCAAAAGGCTGTATTGAAGAAGACTTGAAACTAGCGATTTAGATCCTAAACTCATCAGGAAAGTGTTAACTGAGGTAACAAATCAAGTGAGAATAGGGTCATTTTCTCATACACTTTGAGCTTGATCCATTGTATGGACTAAAAGTCAGGCTATGTCTGCCTCAGCTGATGATTTCCAACCATTCCGTTTATAATGTCTATTGTGAGACTCCCAGCTTTGTGGAGGTGCCACTCTAAATCGCTGGAGTACCCCTTAAAACATGAATCCAGCTGGTGGATGTTTCTCTATTTTTCAAGGCTGAGAAGAGAATGGCCCAGTATCTCACAATATTATCTCAATATATTGTCAAAGATTGCAATGGTATCACAACAATAGGGATTCTGATAGGTGATATATATCTAAGAAATATGATGATAGCTTTCTGTGTTACTGAAAAGGAATACACACCCAAACAATGGCAAAACAACAATCACTTCCCAACTAAGTGCTTCTACTGAGAAGAAACAGTGGTAACAAAATGAACAGACTTTCCTTTGAAACACCCACACAGCAATGTTTTCTTGTGGCGTCATTCACTTGTAAACAGTCATGCACTGATGCATGACATACTTAAAGCTAAATGCTCTTCTACCATGCAACAAAACAGTTTCAGAGTTTATTCCACAAGTATATTGTTAACAACATTAATCCTGATCACAACAAAATATTCATTCTTTTTCAGAATGTTAACCCTTCAAATGCCAGTTTGTTTACATAATGCCACTGTTGTTTTTTTTATGGGAAAACAAAAAAAACAGTCAGTTTTTACAGTCAGTAAACATTGACTTTGATGCATTTTTATTTTCCATGCAGGAAACCAAGGAAAATAGCATGTATTGAGAAAAATGAGAAAAGGGCTCAATCTGGTGGAAAATAGTAAAAACTACAAATTTGAAGCCAGTGCTCTAGATGGAAAGCCTGATACAATAGAATGCATGATGTTATGCTGCAATGGCCATGGGATCATAAATGGTGGTTTAAATGAGGATATTTCTGTCCTTAAGGGTCTGACTGTCTGTATGTTGGCTACACAGTTTATTATAGACGTATTATTGAAGCTGAGGTTGAACTTCCAAAATAAAAAAAAAATAAAAAACCCTTACAAAATGTATGTCGTATGCAATAGGCCACATTATTGAAAAATTCAAAAGCCAAAAATGTCCCTTGTGTGGAACAACAGTTAATCCGGTCTGTTTTTCAGGCTCGAGGCGGTCCCCAGCGCTACACTGTCTCTGCCTGGCTTCAGATACAGGGCCTCCATGTCGCTGATGCAGGGGTCTACTCTTGCATATCCCACAATGCCTTGGGGGAAGCGTCGGCATCAGCACAGCTCACAGTGTTGAGACAGGGTGAGTGTCTGAGCGTCATACTCCAGACTGTTCACTATAGCCAACCGTGAATAAGAATGTTGTGCTTGTTTTGAAAGAGGCTTTATATTCTCACTGTTTCTTACCTGCTCTCCAGTGGTGAAGGTGATGAAAGGCCGTGCTGAGGAGGAACAGGAGCACTTTGATCATCTGGAGGAAGGCAGTGGTGATGGACAGCTGGCATCTGGAGATTATACCTGGGTATAATTTAAATCAGTTTTATATGACAAGACAAGTCTACCATAAAGGATCAGTAAACATATTTAAAATTAAAGGGCACGATGTTTGTCAATCACTGCTCAATTTCTTTATTATAATGTAACATACAATCTGCTTTTATTCACCTTCTTACTGTAATATGGCACACAAATACATCACTCTTGTTTATTGTTGTGTAGAGTTTATTCATTTGCATGATTATAATAAAATTGAATAATAACTTGAACACTGGCATACTAGGGAGACTCATCTTCAAAACATTAATTTGACATAATTGAGACAAACAGATACAAGTCACAGCTAAAGTAAAACCACTTCCTCCTGCTTTCGCCACTCCACCCAGAAAACACAAGAGTACAGAACATTCGTTCACTGAGAGAAAAAGACAGAGATGGATGGAGTGAGAGAAGGTGCGACCATCCGCAGGGTCTCCGTCTGATTCTCTTCATCTCTCTCCACCTGAGTGCCAGTTAATCCTCCCCTTATCCCCCGACTCCCAGCTGGATACACCGGCTCCTTCTGAATGGCAAGCTGCATTAACACCGAGGAACTTTCCCCCGCTGTCTGTTAGTCAAAGCTGATTGGAGATTACAGGCCTGCGGCGAAAACACAGCCCTCTGTCTCATCTCAAATCACTTTCCACCCCTTTATCTCTCCTTCTTCTCTTCATTTTCTTTATCTTCTTAATCCAAACTCTCCTCCTTTTCAATGTCATCAACTTTCGCTTGCCACTACATTGTTTGCCTCTATTCAGTAATCTTTTTTTGACAGCTGAATGACAAGAAGGATGAAGAGGAGGAAGAGGGTGGAAAAAAAAAACCCTTCCCCTCCTGAGTGGAGCCAGAATGATGTCATGGGGGCATTTGTCCTCCTGGTGTGGAGGCTTCCCTTCCCCTGCTAATTACCTTGTACAAACTCGAATCTGATACGGCGGATATGAGGCCCAAATACAATTATTGTGGGCTAACAAAGAGATATTGAGATTCAGGGAATGAGGGAGAGACTGCAAGTGAGATAGGAGGAAAGGCACGCGCACAGCCATACATGCACACACACATACAGCGACCACGTGCACGCACACGCGCTCACATACCCACCCACCCACCCACACACACACACACACACACACACACACACACACACACACAAACACAACCACTTGTCCTTCCCCTCCATTCCCTCAGATAGGCTAATGTTATTACTGGGGTAATTATCCTCATTAGTGCCAGCAGCTGTAGGGAGCACATTGCTTGCTGTTCAAACTCCACCCCAAACCTTTCCGTCTTCACATCCTTCTTTGTATTCCCGAGATCTCATTTAGAGACTTTGTCTCCATCCTTTGCATGCAAGGTGGAGGCAGTTGTAAAAATAGAGCCCCATCAAATATCTAATAAGCCAGAGTTACCCCTGTTTTCTAACTTGTTAAGAGTCCATTTTGTGGATGAGGGTTACTAATGTGTTCTGGCCTGCAGCACTGCACCACATGAAGCTAGATTAAAGGGCTCAACAGTGTGCAGAAAAATAATTAGAAAATGGCACAAAAAGTGCACAATATTCATAAAATTGTTCATAATCTGCTGTCATAAAACAAGGACACATTAACGGAAAATTACAACTACTTGTTTTTCCATCTGTCATTTGCACCTTCCAGGTTTTGGGAGTTGAACAATTGAACACAAGATGGCACTGTTTAGTCAAAGAACCACTTTAATGTTCTCCAGTGACTGTGCTTTTACTTTGAAAGCTACATCTATGAACACTGCTCTCTCATCTGCTTCATGTTTTTCTTATTAATGTCCCTCCCAAAAAAAAAATACCCTTCACCAAAGAAAATTAGCTGTCAGTCCTTCCTCCTTGGATGCAATGACACTTCCCCACTGAATAGTTGAGAATAATAGTGTTTGCATAACTAAAGGTATTGCTTGATTATCTGTGATGTTTATATGAAAACCCCCTGAAAACGATTCCCTTCATGCTTTTTAACTGTATGCTCTGTCTGCATCTTTACACACAAATTATGAGATCAACAGCTGAAACAGGCGGCTTTACACACATCACCCCCTTTGCTCTGTGAGATTGCCTTTTGTTTTATTGCCAGGGACTGCTGCAGACAGTGGGTAACCTGTATACCGCTAAGCCCTACACCAGGCGTTAAATGTCATGCATAGCCTGTTTTTATTGGCTGATATAGCCTGTTGTACCCTTCTCCTTTTTTCCTGGAAGCCATTGTTAAAGAGCTGGTTGTTAATGTGGCTGACCAGATGGGCTCCTTCTCCACGCAGCAGCTCTGACTGAGGGTGTTTACCATGCAGTGGGCTGTGGATAACAGGTGAGACTGCTGCTGGCTTTTCAACCAATCACAGAGCAGCAGATGTCTGCCCTCTGCCTGTAAACCTTTATTTGGCATTTGAGGCCTTATGGGAGTGGGTTTAATAATAACACTGAATCAAAATGAATTCTGGTTTATATGTTTTCTACAGAAGGCTATTATGTGAAATGGTCATGCAAGGTATGCCAATAAGTCCACATACCCACTGCTACTAAACCTCCCCGAGCCCCAAATACTAAATATATTTTGTAAGAAACTTCAGTTAAATAAAGCTGAAGTATCTTTTTGTGTATTGAATACTTCAGATGACAAACCGCCGGGCTATTTCATTTTCCCTTTCAAAAAGTTCAGACATAATTTCCAGAGATGTTCCCTCGTCCCTTGTGCGACAAAATGTTTCCCGGATTAGCTGAGCAGACAGGGGACATTCCTTTCCCTTTCCAATGCAGGCCATCTTGAATTACTGCAATTATCATGGCAACAACAAAGGTAAGGCCAGGCCTGGGATGGTTGAGGAGTAGTCTTCTAAAGCTTTGAATCAATCTGCCTTAATGGATGACCTGTGTCTAGCATACATGTATGGATTAGTTTGGCTGCAGCACCTGTCCCTGTTCTGTCAACAGCAGATCAGGTTACTGGCTACACATTCACCTGGCTCACACAACTTCTTGTGATTGACGATACGCCGGCCTTTGTTCGCTGCTGCTCTCGCAATATTGACGTTGAATGTAGAATTATGAAACTGGTGATTTAAAAAAAGTGATGCGTGAAAGAATGTTTTGATCATATTTACAATAAACACCAGATAAAGCTCTCAAATAAAATAAAAAAATATCCATATTGCCACAAACAATTCCACGTAATGTCTGTCTTGTAATTTCAAGATCTGGCCCTTTCAAGGCCTCTCAGGTTGATTATGGAGTTAAGCTGCCAGAGCGGCCCACTGAAGCGAGGCTGTGGCTGGGCTTAACATCCTTCCAAGGACAGCTTGTATCTGATCTGAACTGGGAGACAAAGCTCAGTCAAGAGTGGGAAGCATACTGAACTTTGCTCCTGAGTACTGAGATTTAAAGATTATATTATTAATTATAAGCCATTTTTTCTCAGATTTCCAGTCAGATAACATTTATTATGCATATCTTGTGATAAATTGGAGCAGCTGATGGTATATCAACCATATCTTCTTCACACTAGACAAGTTTTTATTCTCCTAGCCAGGGCGCATATCTCCTCTGTGTTTCTCAGAGCACAATATGGGGAAACTCCCCTTAGATTTTCATTCAGTGTTAAACACGAAGGAAACTGATTGTTTCAAAGCATCCAGCCAGCTCCATGGTACACACATGTGTAACCATTAACTGATGTTCAAACAAACCTCACCTCACCTATGTACCTCGGAGAGATAAACCTTTAATGGAAAGGCTCCATTTGAGATTGTTAATATTTCAGTCAGGAGACCAGAAAGGGAAATTTCTACATATTTCGTCCAGCTGGCATAAAGCCCCCTCTGTATGGCCTTGTACTGCTGGTGTGGCCTTGCTGCTTTATATTCACTGTCATCACCATTATCTCCCTGATGATGAAACGATTAGCTAGCAACCGTTATGCTAACCACAAAGCTGGGCGGGTGATGGATGGGCTAAGTGATAGACTCTGGCGGTTGGTCGGGGGGCTTTGTCCTGGATCTCTGACATCTTCTATCTTGTGATCCATGCAACCCCCCCATTGCCTCCATCCAACCCCAAGTTACCACCACCAGCTGCCTCTGACCCCTCATCATAGCCCTGCCTATGCTTGCCATGTGCTGGGAGTCAAAGGGTTCCCACCTATCGTTCATCAGAAAGGAACCCCACCATCTCCTGCCCCACATACTAAATCACAATCAATCGCTTGGCAGACAGAGATGGATTGGGACATCCACGACCCTGTACCTTTCAGGGAGCCCCCCCCCCCCCCCCAACCCTCCAAAGGGCTGCTGTCACAGACAAATAATAGAGGTGATTCTAGGAGGAGTGAGCAGGTCAAGTCTGCCGCCCCTGGAAGGAAGTTGTCACAAAGCAATGGAGGGAAATTCTTTTCTCTTTAGGAACAACAGTCGCAGTGTCTAACAGCATGACAGAAGGACGTGTGTTGGAGAAAGGTTTGCTTTGATGCCAAAAAAGAAGACTTTATTATAAAATTGAAATCCATCTAAATCTAATTCAGGCCACATTTGTGAGTGATGTGGAGAATATATTCTTATGAGGCTAAATGTATGGGAATATCAATGTGTTGCTCTCTGCTACTTATGAAAAGTTCACAAGGGTCTGTCCAACAAATCAAACTTTTTGCCACAAACAGGTTCAATGTTAGATTGTTTCTTATTTGTATGGGCTACTGGAGAGGAGAGCCACAGAGCTGTGTCTGAGCAGTGTGTGATAAACCAATTTTGACTGACCCCTAGGTGATAGCATGTTTTTTTATTCAGATATATCTCTTGCACGTTATCGTCTCTGTTTCTTTGGCATAAGCATTTCAATGTAAGATACATAAATCAAATGATGCCCAATGTGCCAGCTAGATGTCCATTAAATGTCTGTCTAACAAGCTAACGGTTCAGCTAACCAACCAGGCAAACTTACAACTGAAAAGCTCCTTTTATCCTCAACTTAATTTAAAGAAAATAGCTGGGTCACCAACCAGCTTAATATAAAAAGTGTAGTCATGAAGAAATGCCTTCCTTCCACAGCCTGCATGTCTGCGTCCCCTTTTTCCTCCACTCTCAAAATAATACAATCTTGACATTCTGCCTCACATCATCATGTGTGTTTGAAGAGTTGCCGTCTAGTGCTTCCTGATTTTAACAGACTGAGTGATTGCATCATTCACATGAGCATTGACAACAAATATCATTCAGACATGTAAAAGTCTCCCCGATGCCATAACACGATGATTGGGACGTGAAAGATCTTATTCTGTATTCACTGGCAAGAGCTCGAGGAGGATCATTCACATGTAGATGTGTCCTTCTGGAAGTGCCTCAGCTATACAATTTCCATTTAGATAAGGTGTATACACAAATAAAGAAAGGACATCGGGTTCTTCATTTGATTAACTAATCATAGTCTTTGTAATTCCACTCGGAGAAGGGCAGTGGCGGGCTGTGGACCCTGATTAGCCTATGCATGATTGCTGCTGCTGTGGCACAAATCAGTTCAAGTAACTCAACTCCATACACTACGCAATGGCTGTGATTAAACAGGCGATTAAGACATAGAGAGTTTTAGTCTGTTTAATCCCTTTTCCCATTGTCTAGATAGCTACAGTATAGTCCCTGATCAACAATAACTGAACACCACAAGAATTGGAGTGAGAGGTGATTAGGTCTTTAAAGCTCCCTAGAGTGCGGATACAGGTTGTTTGTGATTAGCTCGAATTTAGAGGTACATTCTGTTCTTATTGCCTCTTGCAGGAGCAGGGAATTCATTATGTGATGATTAAGCTGAGGGGAGAAGGAAAAAAAGACACACACAGTCCCCAGGACTGGTGTAATATCTTTAAGTGAGACCAGAATAATCCACGTTTGTGGCACAAAACCAAGTGAAAAAGCTTCCGGTTCACAGCAGGTTGACAAACCCAACAAAACACTCCTCAAACTCACAACTCAAGCCTCAAAGTGCTTTAACCCTCTTCCCACTTCTCTGCTAGCCCTTTTCATGATGTGCAGTGGTGTCTGTGTATCATCTGAAGGCTGTATAGAAACTCTACAGCCCCTCTCCATGACTGATCTCTTTTGATAGAGCTCATTATGCAAACTGCTCCCAACTCCCACCACATAATTAGTGCTTAATTAATTTGAGTGAAATCTTTCATCTGTCTGTGTCCGGCCAGCTCCTTCCTTCCATTTACAACATGATATTAATTTCAGAGGGGGGAATGGTAGCCCAGCTGATGAAAAGGCTGATATAATTAATCAAGTACTGTATCTTTTTCCTTCATTTTTTTGCAGGAATAATAATAAGTGTGATGAGCAGAGTCTGATTAACCCTATTATGCTCCCTAATTAGGGTGATCATTTAATAATCAAAGAAGCAGCACAATTATAAGAGAATGCAAATGATGCCGTCTAATGAAGAGCGTGCTAATTCTGGGAATTCTTTGTTTGGAAAATGTGGCATTCCAAAGTCAAAGGCCAAGAAAAGGTTCTCTTCTTAATGTACACATGTTAAGGATGTACTTACATTCTTGAGCCCCAACTTTCTCATACATTCGTCAGGCTATTGTAAAACCCTACCACGTCAGCAGGAAGAAATGACTGAAAAAGCATAAAGCATGTTAGTCACAGTGCACTTTCTTGCCGAGAGTTATAGCTAGATGAGAAAAACGATACCTCTTTTGTCCGGCAATGTAACAAAAATCTTCTATCACCTCTAAAACTCTCTAATTCACTAGGTATATTTGGTTTGTTTAATCCGTCCAAACCCCCAAAGTGTGGTTTTACAAAGCTAGCACAAGATGTTGCACTTCAACCATGCATGGCACTTTAAACCCTTGAGTGGGTGGGTGAGTGTGAGTGTGTAGAAGCACCACGTCATGAATTTCTTAGAGTTCTTAAAATTGATAATATTTTTGATACCATATGATGCTTGTTAAAATGTATTTGGTTTTGATGTTCTTTGAATCTGTATCACTGTGATGTCTTGTTTTAAATCATGAACGCAGAATCTCCCATCTGCACAACACATTTACCCTCAGGGTGCAATTAAAAAAAACCTTGAACCTTGACTATTTCTTGACTGGGTGAAGCAACTCCCTGGAATCTCCCTGCATGAAACAACAACAACGTGACATTTTTACGCTTCGTAAGTAATAAAGAAAATAGATATTGAGTGTTTATCAGTGAGCATTGGAGGTGGTGGTAGGGGTATATTTTTACCTCTGGACAGATCCAGGCACTGTTTCCAGTCTTTGTGCTAAGCTAAGCTAAGCAGCTGCCGTACAGACATGTAAGTGGAAGCGTATTTCTTACCTAACTCTTGGCAAGAAAGAAAATAAGCGTATTTCCCTGAATGGAGAACTATTCTTTTCATTTTCAAATTAGAAAAAAAACATTACAAAAAAATGATCAACATCATGTTAAAACGAACCTGTTTCAAGGGCACTTTTCCAATCATATGAGAGTAACAAAGACAGAATCTCATCACTCAAGCGCTTAAAGGCACTCACAGGGCACCAACTTTTATTTCCCACTGGCCCTGTGTCTTTTATAGAGCCTAAGGCACCAAACTGCCACTGTAAACGCAACGGCAGAATTTCAGTACCATGGACAGCAACCAGTCTTCTCCAGAGAGATCACACTCATTGGACAAACTTCCACATTTAGAGCTAATATTTCAAATATAACATTATGAATATTAATTCAGAAAAACAGGACAATTATGCATTTAACAGATTTCTAAAATGCATCTTATGAATAAGTGAGATGAGCTGACTAATAGTTTAAGGCTATGAGAAAGACGATCACTGTGTAGCTCCATATGTCAATAGATAAAGGATATGGCCCATTAGGTCTGCCAGAGTCCATCGTTCATGCTCCTAGATGATACAGCTGCTGTCTACACTTTCATCAAGATAATGGTGACCTCATATATGGAGTCTATGAGCAATGGCCCTGATTTCATTTTTCTTACATGGAGTCATTACCAATATCATTACAATCTTCAGGGAGCCAGCGAGCAACCTTTTGGACCTTTTTCGTTCACTGCTTGTGTGAGAAATGTATTGCCTGCTAAGCCAAATGCCTGTCAGTAAAATCCTTTATATGCTTGCCTCTTGCTACAGCCTGTGTGTGCCTCCTCCACTTCTTTGTATCTGTGCGGTGTGTGCGTGCTCCTGTGTGTGTCTACATGAATGTACCTCAATTTACTCCTCTTCACCCCCATAGTGCAGCTGTGCCTCAGAGGACTCTTGTGAAGTAATTGAATGAGCCGGGGCAGGGGGAAACCTGTGGCAGCGAATGTGGTGCCCGCTGGCCTTATTATCTGTAATACGGCAGCCGCTCTGCCTGCACTTTCTCATCTGCTCATGAATACAGAAATGAATGTGGTGGACGTCAGAGGTGAGCGCAGAGGGGAGAAGCAGGGCCTGAGCCGTTTTAATCAGCTCCCAGATAGAACAATCACTTTATCCACCTCTACAGCTCAGAGGTGAATTAGCGTTTAACATTCCAGGGCATGCTTTCTGCCCCAAACAACCAATGGACTGCGGAGATTATTGAGAGACACTCTGATTTTTTTGATGAGTAAATTAGAGCTAAACATGCCCCTGGGACTCCAGTTACTGATATGCCTGATATGCAGGAAGACCTCTGTTTAATAAGAGGCTCTTTACGAGAAAAGAAAATCTGGTGTTTTCCCTGTCAAGCCTTTGTTCACGTGTCTGTGCAGACACAATATAAGATTCAACCAATACAAAAGTCTATGGTTTTCCCTGAAGTAATTAGAAAACCTTTTTGCAATCGTTGATAAGGCATTTCAAAAGCCCAGAAACATCTGTCCTCATAGAGCCATCAGTTTCATTGTCAAAAAAACAGATGACATCAGGGACATTCCCAGTCAACACCGAGGACCATTAGTCTTAAGCTCAGAGCTATACCACTTTACGGGGCTTTTCACAGTAACCTGGTCTCGTGGGCATCCTTCTAAAGTATACTATAAAGTCTAGACAGTGACCTCTGTATTGCTCTCATAGCCAAACAAGCAATTTCACCCATTGATCTCCTGGATTCTTTTCTAGAGGCTTGCTACAAACCGTTTTACTATTGTTGCTCTGTTGTTTTACAGTGACATGTTGACTCCCCTGAGACTGCCTGCAGATGGTTTTGGTCATTGGGAATCAAGGATGTGTGACCCAAACAGTTGGACACAATTAGAACAAATAAATACATGGCAAAGTACTCTGTCGGCAGTGTTTTCATGCTGAAAAACCAAGATTAAGCAGAAAACTTTATTCAAGTTCCAAAAAACATGATGCAACTGTACTGAAACTTTTTCTTCTCTTTGGAAATGACAGTGAAATGTATTTAAAAGCCAAGCAGTGAGTTGTTCCATAAAAATAGCAGAAACTCGAAGGCACTCGGAGAGCGCAGAGCTCCGCCAAGGCCTTTTACATAAGGGAAAAAGTATTTGTTTATCTGCCCCGTGATTTGGATTTGCTCCAAAATGTAATAAGTTCTTCCTTTGCTCATACTACACTCTTCCACTAAGTTCCATGAAAACCGGGCCAGTAGTTTTTCCCTTATCCTGCGGAGAAACACACAAAAACACAAACAAACCGAACCCGAAAAAATAATCTCCTTGGCGGAGGTAACAAACAATATATTATAGTTCACCCACAGTGGAGATGAATATGTAAGTAAATGCAGATTCATCCACACTAACAAACAGGTAGAGTAATAAAGAAAACTGCAAAACTTACTACCTTTTTAGTAACTAAAAAGAATAGAAGAGAATAGAGCAGAACTGAGTCATCATCTCTCTGTAGAAATAGTTGAAATGTGTTTTGGACAAGCCTATTAGAACTAAATTTAAAAATCAATCACTTCATTAAACTCTAGCACTTTTGTTCTACTGTGTCATTGTTCTCTTGTTGGTGCCTGCCTGCTCTCAGTTTCAGGGACAAAGACTCGAGCCGAGGCTGTGCTGCGTCCACAGCCAGCATGATTAAATCTAGGTCCCTCGCTGGCTCTCTCCATGGTGCTGAAAGAGCCCTCTATCAGATTACAAGCAGCCAGAATAGGACCTCAGCTAATCCATTACAATAATTGATTGACAATGCATTGAAGGTGGCCATGTAGTGAACACCAATTACAGTCATGTCCTATTGAGCCTTCAAATTGGCTTGGGTTGACAAAGCACATGGAGCCAATCATTCATCTGGGAAGTACAGGAGGTTTCTGTACATGTATGGTGAGAATAAGGGTAATCTCATTTTTGTGAGATAACCAAACGGCTCCACAGCTCCCTGGGTAATGTAGTTAATGTTTGACAGAAGCATGGTGGGATGCCTGCAAAGAGATCGGAGTGCAAATCTTTGGATACTGGAGGTAAACGTTTCCGTCTGTTCTCAGCATTAACTTTCCATCCTGTAGGTGGTGCAATGAAGTAAGAACTGGGCTCTGGGGCCAGATGCTCAGAAACTGATCAGTCTTCAACTCAAACTTCTGTTTATACAGTTAATCCATGAGCTATCAGCCCTACAAAAGTTTAGGCATCGTTTTAAATTGACTGTGCAGGAAGCTGGACACATTTAGGCCTGTAAAAACACATGATTTTACATCAAATAAAAACATTGAAAACAATACTTATTCATATTTTCACATTTGATCATATAATCTAAGCAATTGGATTGGCAGCATGGTCTACAGGCAGGCGGAATATGAGAGCAACATTTAAAGTCCTACAGCATGCCATAAGGTTTAGGAGGCTGAAGTTGAGCCTGCATTAAAGCGGCTGCAGCTGTATGCTAATTAGGCGCCTATGCTTCCCGTCCGCCAGGGCAGCACGCGCCACTGATCAAACACGCGCATGCGTCCGTATAGCCGAGACCAGCACACTGGCCCACGCGCCCCACAGAAATTATCATTGGGGAAAGAGGAACTCGTTAAAATGCCATCAAAGCTTGTAGTCCCAACAAACCACGACTAATAGATGTACAGACTGAAAGAACAACAAGTATCAGAGCAGAGGAGGCAAACACGAGACACACTGAGCGAAAAGTTAGGGATTTATATTGTAGAGCAAATATAAAAAGACGAGTCAGTGAAGATTTTAGATTTTTTTTTTTTTTTTTTTTATACAAAACGTAGCAAAAACTACATTTGAAAACTTTACAAAGAATATGATTTTCAAAAATAGGTTAAAACTTACTCACTGTATTAAAACATTGAAAAAAAAGTTTCTATCTAGTTGTATCTCTAGTATTAGAACGATTTGAAACTATCTTTTTTCTAAATGTGTCATTTAACCCTATCTCTCAAAATAACGGTGTGCGTTCAGGCAGGTGAGAAGGCACCGGCACACAGAGGCCTATTGAAAGGAAGGCGCAGGCCTGCGGCTCAGCGCCGATTGTGTAATTATTTGACTTGGTCATACTGCAGCTTTATGCAAATGAGGGGAACAATGTACGACGATGGAGATTAATTCCTCCCTGGTCTGGTGAGTGAAAGGGAAAAGAATGCACTCTCTGCCAAGTGGCGCACTGCAGCCTACATTTAGCCATTATAACGAGAGAGAAAAAAGACAAATGCACAATATATGAGGTATGCACAGAAACCAAAGGGGAGCTGGTAAAGAAATAGGCCACATTTGTCCAAAAAAAGTTGTCTTTGTTAGGCAAACAGGAGGCTGCAGAATGAGCGCGTTTTATAGAAACGGAGGTTTGTTTGAATAAATTATTGAAAACATCTTTACTTTTAGAACTATTGGATTCAATGCAAATTTGAAGATTGCAGAATAATCTTCTTTCAGCAGAACGAGGCTACAGATCAACAGCTAACATTCTGAGAACAGCACATATTTGCACAAACTGTATCCAGCGACAACAGCAGCTTCATTTTAGCTGTGCATATGTGCAGCATTTTGCTGCACAAGCCTCGGCTGCGGCCTTCTTTGTCTGGAGCACTGATTCCGCCCAGCACGCGCCTAGCTGTGGGCCAGATTGGCCGTGAGTCCTGTTTCACAGTTAAGAGGTCAATTTGCCTTTCAAACGAAAAAAAAAAAAGACAGGGATATCCAAGCACGGGCAGACGTGGCTATTGTGCACAAAGACCAGAGGGCCTTCCTATTACTTATGTATGCAGCGAGATGTCTGATTTATATATCGAGTTAAACTACCGAGACAGCCACGTGCCCTAAAATAAAGAAACACTCCCTCTGTAGTGTTTATTTAAGCCATAATGAAATAAAGGTCTATAAAATCTCTTATTTGGTTTGTTGGAAGGCCTGCGTAATGTGCGCCAAGGTCGTGCGTAAGAGAGGAGCATGGATAGAGAAAATAAACAACTGTAAAGCGTGTGGAGGTCAAAACAACCTGAAACAGTGAATTGAAGAGAATCTGGTGTTACAATTGTGTCCATTAGGTGAATTGCCTCTTTCAACAACATCACAGCAGAAATTGAAAGAAACACATCTTTTGCTTTGTATTTAACCACGCTTGTCTTATCCCCGTCTTAATTCTAAATTGTGATGATTGTGGCAGTGACGGACATTTCCTTTTGGCAGCTCCGGGGCCCCCAGAGGAGAGCCACAAAGCCGTGGCACGTGTGCATTTGTATAGGGGCCCATCAGACCGTAAAAGGAGGAGGGTCCCGGCGTGTGCCTCTGTCGGGGAGGGGCTGAGCGCACACATTAATGTAATAAACCGCCAGTACATCTGCTAAGCTATCTGCACATCCTCCAACGAAATCCACCAAACCCAGGCTTTGAGCCCTCCCACAATCAAATCCACTGGGATCTTGGTTTCATCCGATTGGTCGGGGATGCTGCAACAAGGGGGGCGAGAACAATAGCATCATTCCGGCATAAAAAGAGTGGAGCTATGCCTTGGAGACGAAAACATTTCAGCAACAGAAGAATCGATATACTGGGGAGATAAAGTCCCACAAGCTTCTAGTGTTGCCATATTTTTAACAAACCTGGATACTCGAGACTTCACCCACCTCCCCGAAGTGCCTTTCCACCGTTACTCGCCAAGATGCCCAAAGGATTCCTGGTAAAAAGAAACAAGAAATCTGCACATGTTTCCTACAGGACTCGGTCAGACGAAGATGACTTTCAGGAGCATCCCACCCCAGCTGCCTTGCCGAGTTATGTGGACCCCTCCCCGCCGATGTCCGTAGCGTCCAGTCCAGACCGCGCTGCAGCATCGCCAGATTTCACAGCAGCTTACGCGCCGGTGCCAAGACTGGAGAAGCCGGTACAGTTTGGCAACCCAGAGGCGGTATGCCAAGCGATCTACAGCCCCACCCGGCCCATCAGCAAAGAGCACGATAGAGGATATTTTGAGCGAAGTTTCAATCTAGGCTCGCCTATTTCTGCCGAGTCATTCCCGACACCTGCCTCCCTCTCCGGCCTGGACCAGCTCCTGTACGCCCCGGTCGACCTTAAAATCGGCACCAGCAACAGCAGCCGCAGCGGCACCACCAGCAGCCTCCCGGCACCGAGCAACCGGGTCGGCACCAAAAGACCCGCGGCCGACGGTACAGAGCGCAAATCTAAACCCGCCTCCAAGAAACCCAAAGCCATTAGAAAACTCAACTTTGAAGACGAGATGACGACTTCTCCCGTGCTTGGTCTCAAAATCAAAGAGGGGCCGGTGGAGATAAAGCCGAGGGCGCAGTCTTCCGGAGGGAACAAGCCTCTGGGGGAGTTTGTGTGTCAGCTGTGCAAGGAGGCGTATGCGGATCCCTTCTCTCTGGCTCAGCACAAGTGCTCCCGCATCGTCAGGGTCGAGTACCGGTGTCCCGAGTGCGATAAGATGTTCAGCTGCCCGGCCAACCTCGCCTCTCACCGCCGCTGGCACAAACCGCGGACCACCGGTGCACCTGCGATGCCCCCGGCACAGGGCATCAAACCTGAAACGGCCAAAATGCCACCCATAGGTGTCAAGCCAGTCTCCGACGAAGCCAAAGACATGAGTGACAGAGACACCCCGAGTCCAGGTCTGTCCGAGTCGGGCTCTGAAGATGGCTCATATGACTGCCAGTACTGCGGGAAGAGGTTTAAGCGACAGGCATACCTAAGAAAACACATCTTGGCACATCAGGCCTTGCAAAAGAAAGTGTTGGAGGAGCACGGGTTTCAAACCGGCGACCGCCCGGCAGAGCAGGCTCCGGTCTTATCCTCCTCCTCCTCCTCAGCATCATCATCATCATCATCATCATCCTCAGAGGAAGCCTCAAACCAAAGCCCCCTCAATCTGAGCCCGGTGGACTGCCTGCTGTGCCCGGTGTGCGGGGAGAGTTTCACCAGCAGGGCCGGCCAGGAGAGACACCTGCGCCTCATGCACTCCTCCCAGATTTACCCGTGCAAATACTGCCCCGCCACTCTCTACAGCTCGCCGGGGCTCACCAGGCACATAAACAAGTGCCACCCCTCGGAGAACAGGCAGGTGATCCTGCTCCAAATGCCGGTGCGCCCCGCCTGCTAAACACAACACTAAACTTGTGCCTTTGATGGGGGGTGGGGGGTGGGGTACTTAAAAAAGAATAAAAAAAAAGTGGTTTTGGCGTTAAAAAAAAAAAAAAAGAGTTTGTGATGCTCACTGCCATAACTTTAGGCCAATGATAGGCAGGGCGGTTTGATGTTTAAGTGGTGTTTAATGAGGTGTCTTTTCCATGCCAATCAGTGATTGTTGAATGCTTCTCTCTATATTTGAATTACATATAGGCCTCTTTTGAGATTTTCTTTCTCAAATTAGTTTATCAAGAAGAAAAAAAAAAAGAATACAAACAAAGCGTTAGTTTGACTGTTAAAGGGTATTTTTCTAGGACAGCACATGTGTTCAATGATAGCTTCTAGACCTAAGAAATGTCTTAAAATTCTCAGAAATGATTTTCCCCATCAAAGCCTTTTGAATTCACCGACCGTGATGGACCCATCACTGTAGCTTTACGCTAGTTTGTGAAAGACTTTGTATTGGTAGGAAAAAGAGAGTGACTGAAGCATTCCCTGTTTAGTAGAACCACAAATGCCTTTAGTATACAGATAAGCCTAGTCCGACATAGCCTACATACACATCCAAATCCCGCTGTATAACTGCCTTAAAAAAAAGTCAACATAGACTGTTTTAATTTTGAATGCTGGCACATATTTTATTATTATTATTATTATTATTATTGAAGATTGTTGCAATATTTTTCATCATATGTTTATTTATTTATTTATTCTAATTATTTTATGTAACTTATTGTTGTTTGTTGTGATTTTTTCTGTGAATCGTTCTGGCAGTTTACATGTCGTATAGCCAAAATGTTTTTGTTTTGTTTTTTGTTTTGGGTCAAATTCCTGAGTTGTGATAATTGTCGTGGGTCGGGTTTTAATCTTCAATCCCCACAGCTCTTGTAAAAAGGAAAAAAAACGTAAAGCTCTTACCTTAGATGCAATCTTTTTTAAGGACAAGTTATTTTTCTTAAATGTTGGCTTTTATAGCGCTTTGATTGTATGTGTACATCGTTGTTGTCTATCGAAATAAAATATTTTCAAAAGGATACGTGTCTTGAGGTAGTTCAACGTTTTTCAGCTTTTTTTCAGACAGAGTGAAAAAAGTGCACGGTGGTAAAGAACTTTAACGAAAATCCCCATATTTCAGGAGGAAATGTTGTATTAAGTCTTATTTATCTAAGTTTTACGCTTGTTCATCCTTGTTTTGATTGTCCATTACGTGTTTCTCTTTAGGGAAGTGTGGCAATTTTTTCCCCCAATAGGCTAAATATAATCATGCCAAGAAGTTATGAAAATGAGAACACGTAAATAAGGGTTTACTAATAAATATGACTAACTTCTTTGAGATGTTGGAAAAATGTCTCTGATTTTGTAATCTTATTTTCAGCACCCACATTGAAACAATTACCCTGTGCGTAAAACTTTACGTAAAAGACCTTTCAAAAAATGACCTAAAACGAATCTTTACACTTAGGAGTTTATGGATTCAAGACCTTTTTTTCATCAAAATTTTGATATATTTTTTGTTTGTATAAAACTGATTTTACAAAAGAGGTGAAGTGCAGTTATAATCCTGCTTTTATGGCCGATCAGGTGGTTTAAAGTTGACTCCCAAAGTGAGGTATCAGAGGTTACCAAGCAAGATAAATCATAGTATAATTTAACACCCTTAAACTTTTAACAACGTCAACTTCTCTGTTCTCTTCTGCACCATCTCTCTCTCATCGAGCCACACTCTAAAATGGTGCGAATCTATTTAGTCGTCCCTAACAGGAAAAAAGAAACCTCAGGAGCCCCCTTGGCCAAACCTTTGCCTTCGATTCCCCGTTTATCAGACGGATTCACAGTAAATCATAGCTGCAGTGGCTCAATAGACGCCTTTTCGCTGAAACACAGAAGCACTTAGGGCCGAATCATAAATCCCCTCCTTAATACCATGTCAGGACATGACAGGAGGACAAAGAGGTGGTGGATCAAACTCACCTCTGGAGCAGTAAAACATCTGTCTTCTTAGGAAGACTCAGATGCAGCTCGATTTGTGCTGATTTAGGACACACAGGGGCTCAGTTGGCTTCATATTTGACCCCCAGAACCTGTAAAGCATTAAGTCAGTTGTAATTTAGCAAGCAGCCTCCACTTCAGACTTATATACACCTACTGTCAGCGTGGAGTTCACCTCAGAGCATTTTCACTCATGGTAAAACTTGCTAAATCTTTTAAAAAAAGGATTACAAAAAAAAAAAAAAGTCTCTTTTTATTTTATCCACTACTGGATTCTTCCTGCTCATTAATACTCTACACTTGTCAAAGGCGAAAAAAGAATAACAAACTTATTTTTTTTAAATGACTGTCACTTCCCCTTAAGGCATCAGTGACAATACATCAAGACAGAGAGATATTTGAAGTGTGAAAACAGACTACAGGCAGCAGTGTAACACATGGAATAAGACAATCTGGTAGTAATAATCATGAGGATGTGAGCCTTGGAGGGGCTGGGACACCCAGACCCTGCCTGTTCTGTTGCAAACTATCTCAGAGTCAATGATTGAGGCAAACTGCACTGAGCCGTGTGAAAATGAGCTAACATTATCAGCTTCTTTCTCACCCTTTCTCGAACACAGTTTTAGGGCTCCAATTACGGTCAAGTGCTTTTCATGCGTCTTTATGTGACCCAGGCGAGACAGGGCACCCATATAGGTGCTGCAACCATTGCACCTGTACCTCCTGGTGAGGTTCCATTATGCTGGCCTGGCTGAGCAGCAGGGGAGACAGATGGGAGGAGGGTCAGGTTACCCCTGCTGCTGCTGCTGCTGCGAGCACGGCTGGGCCAGGGTCAGAAAGCCCATGGTAACAGCACCATCATGTCAGCACGCACACACTACTCCACACAATCTGAGTTCACACAATTAGCTGATGTGTTGTTGAGAGGGGTAAAAAAAGCACAAAGATACATAGAATTTCAAATTGATTTAATGAAATGTTTCAATTTTCACATTTCTAATAAAGATAGCAGGACTTCGGTCGTTAAAAACAGTTTGATATGTTGACAAGTAATGATGAAATCTTCAAGCTTTTTTTTCCTCTTTCTCTTATACAAAGATTATATTACAGGCATTCATATATTTATATTCGGAAGGCGCTCAAGCCCTCAAATTTGACACAATGTACAGGGATTTTCTAAAACGAGAAGAAAAATAAAAAGAACATACTAGGGCTAACACTAGCTCATTTTCTTCACGTATATAAGACACACAATCCTTATCTTGGTCCAAAACTAACATCTCCAGCGACTAAGCCACCAAAGGGGGAGCACAGACCCCTTTCTAAAGACATCTTCTAAGAGCCTACAATCTTTAAGATCAGCATCCTGGGCGGTTCCTTCAAGAGGCTTCGGGAAAAAAAAAAACATAAATGTGATCCAGGCCTATACTTATACATTCTTAAAAAAAAAAAGAAGAACAAAAGCACAACAATTAATCAATCCTCCTGTTGCTTGGATTCCCCACTTTCTGCTCGAGGAATGAACAAACAAAAGGAGGCGACATGTGAGGAAAGGAAAGAAAAATGACAGTAGAGCAATGGGGGGCAAAGTAAGGCATAGTCGTGCAACAGATGGGGATAGTGTTGCAGCTTGGGTGGAGCCCTCAGAGGGTGTGACTGTATAGTGTGTGTGTATGTGTGGGGAACACCTGGCTACCATGACAACCCCGAGTGGGCAGGTTGGAGAAGTGAGAGCGCCGGCCTGGCTGTTGCTAGGAAGGCTGTTAGAGTTCAGCTCTGGCATGCCTCCTAAACCCCGAACACCCACCCCTCCCTGTGGCCTCGGGGGGCGACATGTGGGAGAGGATCATGGGAAAGCGGAGAAGTCAGTGCCTACTTGATGCCATTCACATATAGAGACGAAGCAGCACGCCACCTGTAATACAGACTGAAACAGAGAACCCCAGAAATCCATCTGCTGTTGTTTTTGTTGTGGGAAGCACAAGACGCTGACCTTCAGAGACAAGGGGAGGAAAACGCTTTGTTTTAGACTGCTAACTAACGAGGGAGACGTGATGCAGGGTGTCCATGGTTTGTCTCAGACTATGAAGAAGAGAAACTAAAATCGGATTATGGGGGAGGAGAGGTGGTGTTGGACATCATCTTTGAGGACAGACATTACACAGGCACTGTGAGAAGCTCCCTCTGAAACACTCTCTCTCTCTCTCTCTCACACACACACACACACACACACACAGTTAAGATTCACCTGAGGCTCTGGCGGTATTTTTCCTCTAAAACAGCACATGAATACATAATACAGCACAACAGCAAAACAACTCATCACATAGTCCTTTCTAATACACAGCAAACAGACAAATAAAATTTAAAGCAATTTACATCCAAGAACAAGGAGAAACATTCAAATGCTAGTTAAATCAATGACAGTGAGTGCAAAAAAACAAACGTTGGAACGTTGGAATGTCGATGCTTTAGCTTCACAGGACAGGGGAAACTGATAGCAGAGGAAAGAGACAGGAGGAACTTATTCAATTACCGGACATGAGCCCATGTTAACGACATCAGAAAACAATTACAAACGCAGTCTTTTCTCGTTCCAGCAGAGTTGCATAAATCAAATCCTGACAAAATCCATCGGAATTCATTTAAAAAGGAAAATTAGAGTGATAAAAAAAACCCAAACAAATTTCTATTCAGCTCGAGTTAGAAAAGACGTCATTGATTGTCCACTCTGGGTTCAAAACAATTAAAAAGCCTCAGACTGCACATACTGCAGGGACTCCGTGCCCAGGAAGTCTGTGTAGCAGTGCAGCCAGTACAAATCATTCTGGGGAGGTTATGCCCCATGCATCAGTGTTTTTTCCTTTTCAGTGTAGGGGGATGGTCCATGAACATGGTCCAAACTGGTGCCAACAAGCAGGACGACGACGACTTCCTGTCACCAACTCAAGTGGTTATCTTTAACACAGAAAGGTTGTGGCAGGTGCAGGAGGAGGTAAAAAAGGCAGACACATTTATAAATGGATACCAATCTCTTGTGCAGTATTAGCATGATGCCATTTACAGCTGTGTCATTCAGTGCTTTGTCACATTAAGTGTTGAGACAGATGCGATATAGAAACGGGGTGAAGCAGTCTCCCATTCCCTTACTATAGTAAGAACGTTTTCCTCTCCAGTGCATAGAGACAGCACAAGCAAAATGAGAATAAAAATGATTTTTTTTTTTCTTCTTTTTTTTTAAATTGCAAGTTGCTTGAAGACTTTTCAGTCAAGTCTTCCTATGCTGCTGATTCTTAAGCTGAAACCACCAGGGTGAACATAAATAGCTTAGTCACATGTCCATCTCGATTAAGCAGTTAAACACCACGACAAATGGAAATGTATCAACGAAATCAATGATTGCCACTTAAATTAAAAATTGCAATATGCTCCAGTTACATGTTTATATGACACAAAATAAAACAAAGAAAAACAAAAAAAACCAAACTCTTGCAGTCACAGCTGGGTGCGTGAGGTTCTTAGAGAACAGATTAAAGGCTGCACTCGGGTGGGGAGAAGGGGACGGGTTGAAGAGCTCAGTTGGAGGATTTGCTTATAGCGCTGGCTGATCGGCGGAGTTTTCCGGAAACTCGGTTCTTTGTGGCACGGGGCATTGTGGGAGAAACCTGGTCGACGTGGTCCGTCGTTACTGCGCTGTTTCCGGCTTCTGTGCTCGCGCTGCCGGTGAAGGAGCCTGGGAGAAAGATGGAGGGAGAGTTCGTAAACAGAAAGAAAAAGAGTGAGACAAGAGTGAGGCCGGTTAGACATGGTAGTGGGGTTCATTGGGCTTTGTGTGATTGCTGTTTATCCCAGCATGCTTTGTCATGCATGTGGCTGCTCCCACAACCAAGATCATACCCAGTTCATAGGATTATCACCGACATTCACAAAACTTACAATGCAAACTGTAAAAAAGTGTTAAGATTTGAGTTTGTTCCACCCCATAAGTCATTAGAATTAAGATATGAGTGAAATTAAAATAATGAAGTGGATTAAAATATTTCAGATATTACATGCCTTTTTCACATGCTGAGGAAAAGCAAAGCTTGTTAAAAGAGAAGCCGCCTTTCTTCCCAATACAGTGTTTCCAGATGCTTAAACGACATAAAGAATGAGCACCTTTGTAGCTACGGGTAAAAAAATAAAAATTCAGTTCGCAGTGCGACAGCAAAATGCTTTGAATGAAAATAAAATTGCACATTATGCTCTTGTTGTGAACATGTGGAGTCTTCCGATTGTCAAGTATTGTCCTTTTTCAAAAAAAACTTCACATCCATGATTAGGGGATGGCAAACAGTAATAAGCCGGGAGGTGGGCATGGAACGCTGGTGAGGACAATTGAGTATTGTGAACGTCGCCCTGACTTCCTCAGTCTGCCCCTGACCAAACCCAGACTGTGGGACCCCCCACCCGCCTCGGCCCCACGCCTCGAGTTTAAACAACTTTTCTGCTTTGTCGAGATGGCATCTGGTTGCCTATTTTCTTTCCTAGCCTTTTATTTCCTGCCATTTTTCAGAGGCATCTCAAGTTGCAGCGGCTAAAAGGAATGGCAGATGGCTGGAGTAACAGACACTCAGCAGCACAGTGGACACCGGCAGCATCCAGGGCTGCGGCTCACTGGGAGAGGAGGGCTGGGCTATGGATGAAACATTGGGTGTGTGTATTGTGAAGGGCTAGAGGGGAGGCAAGGGGGTCCCCAACATGAATTCTCAAATCTGCATATGAATATAAAAAAAGGGATGGGCTTTGCCAAAAAAAAAAAAAAAAAAGTGGGCTGGCCTGATGGACAGAACAAATCCTGCATTCCCGTATTCTTCTACTCATTCCTACAGTAAACACTTTGTTATATAAACTAAACTCCAACTGTATGTGCTGCAAAGACATATGATGGACAGGAGGAAGGCAACCACCTATTACAGCTAATATACACAGACAATAGTGTGGTACAGTTCACCACCCACTCAACAGACTTCCCTTTTCGTTTAGCGGCCATTAAAACATGCTGCACTAAACAGTCATCACTCCCACTGTGGCACTTAATGACTGCGGCTGCATCAGTTTCTAATGTGTTTCTTCACTGTATGGCCTTACGTAAGAATTTGTTTTGATAGTGACTTACTGCTTGAAAAAAAAAAAAAAAACAGATCCAGAAGAGGCTAATATATCATTGTTATCGTCATTTTAACGCAGCATTTCCGCTACTTGCTCAGCCCAATCTGCCTTACAGTGAGGGTAATTTCAGATGGCAATAAGAACGGAGAGACTGAGAGGGAAAGAAAACAAAGAGGGTCTTTAAACGGCCCTGCTATCCCATTGGTCCCCTCTGCAGCAGTTCAAACAAGGCTCTAGATGACAAAGACATCTTCCAGTGCGGCAGGTGTTAGTCTCAGAGTCTGCCCCAGGCAAACAGGCACACTCCAACAGGAGGAAATGAGGGGGGTGGAGAGATTGGAGGGAGAAAAAAAAGGAAAAGAAAGAAAAGAAAAAAGTGTTTGCTGGTGGAAGAGATAAAGGCACGCCACATGCAGAAGCGAGGGCCAGAAGTGTAGCCGTATTGTTCATGCTGCTACTTAGTCAGGTGCTAATTGTCCCCACCGTGCATCACTTTCAATTACCAGCCTGGCCTAAACAGTAGGACACCCCCCAAATAAACAACCTGGTTCCTCTGTCCCTTTACCCTTTGTCAGAGCACTCAGTAAATAAAGCTTGGTTAGAGCTGGATGAAAGAAGAGGACGGGTAGAGGGGAAAACAGCCAGGATGAGTGATCGAGCGTAGGGGAGGTAGGCCGCTGGATAGAAACGAGCTTCTGGTCTGACTTGGGGCTTACCTTCGCCATATACAGTATTTGGACCTTTAAGATATTTTTAATCTAAAAGGGAAAAACAGAGTAGAGCATCATGTGAGAGAGCAGTGGACACACACCATACCACACTGCAGCACAACACAACACAACGCTGCTGAAATGTCAGTGATCTGAGGGAGACTCAGACAGCTTGCGTGGCGTCGAGGTTAGTCATCACTGCAAGGTTTAAAAGTCAGACAAGGTTAAATGTTTTGGGTGATGAGTTAATCAACAAGTGCCATTTTCTTTCAGAAGATACCTTCAAGGCCATCATTTTCTGATAGCGCCTGTTGGATCTGTCAAATTCACATATTTCAAAATGAAGACAATTTTGAAATCCAAAGCTTGAATTGTGGGCAGTTGACATGGCAACAACAGAAACATTTACCACCAGTGTTACTGTTAGAGAGGGTTAGTGTGAGAGTGTAAAAGATGCTGGGGCACCTAAGAGGGTCATGGGAGCTTTTAAAGTGTTTTATACACTAGAGAGAAATATTGCTTTCTCATGTGCAGTTAGTCATTTAGAAAAAAGTTTTGAGGTTGAAAACATAGAACATAACAAAACAATAAAAAATGGATCAAAGCAGTGCAGGTGTAACACAGCAAGGGCAGAGCACTGTGGATAAAGTCTGTATGACAGATGGACTAGCTCATGCACATGATACTGGTCTGAAGTTGAAGGGTAAGAGTGAGGTTGCATTCAGGATCATGGAGGATACTGACAAGCCAACAGTGTAAAGAGATGACAGGAGAGGGTGGATGTTAAAATGCCTCACGGGGAAGTGGTGAAACACTGCAGGAGCGCTTCATTTAGCAATTAGCATGCAGAATATGTACTTGAATGTATGCCCTTCTTTGCTTTTACAAAAAGGGCTAAATGAAACGCAACCCCCCCAGTTATTTGATGATGGCGGGGGTTCACAGTGACCTAAATGAATGAATGAATGGATGGATGTCGGTGGGCTGGGGCTGGGCGTCATGCCTAGTGCGGAGGAAGCAGGCAGAGTCTTACAGTCCAGTTTGGCCCAGGGGTACTCCATGTCCCAAACCATCCCCGGCCAACGCCTGCACGCTGTCATGGAGCATGGATGACATGTTAGTGGCAGCAATGGGAGCCAGAGCAGGATGAAAGCACAGACAGATGGATGGACAATCACACGCACACGCACACGCACACACACACACACACACACACACACACACACACACACACACACACACACACACACACACACACACACACACACACACACAC
>CALSCE010010956.1:4744099-4754488 GCA_943593645.1 Bovichtus variegatus
ACACACACACACACACACACACACACACACACACACACACAAACTGTTCCCCAAAAGAGCCAATGTTGACCTCTGATCTGGTGTCTCTCTGGAGAGCAGCACCCTCCTGACCATCCAGCCTCCGTCTTTGTGTTTCTCAATCCCCCTGCTGACAAAAGGCCTCACGCCACCACTGGCCTCTGACACACACTCAACATCACACTGAACACACACAGCCTTTAAACACACAGCCAGCAGGGACGTTCATGGCTTCAGAAAGCAATCCTCTGAATGTAAACAGAGGATTGTGTTTTCTTGCCATTTCTCACCACCAGCACAATGTGTGTATCTTTAAGGGCCAAACAAACAAACAGGCGCATTTATTTTTGTTCCTCACAAAACATTAAGTGTTAAAATTACTTTAATTACTTAATTTAATTACTGTTAAAACCTGCATCGTTATCATCTATGTATACAAGTGCTTGCAGTCTTCTTTCCCTGCATTTCGCTGGAACATTGCAACACTTCTTAATGCATAACCACCACCAACTGCCAATCAACAGAAAAGTATGAAACGTTATGGCTTCACGTGTGCTCGTGCTCAAAAATGTGCGTCCTTGCGCTTGTGCTAGTACGGTATGAGACACAAACGGAAAAGCAAAACCCATTTTATATGGTCAATAATAATTGGAGAAACAACTGACAACTAAAACTGCATCGAGTCCACCTATGTCCAGTTAAAATAACTGGCACACGCCTGTCAATAAAAGGTCTCACAGTGTGAATGAACACCAAGCCATGAAATCAAAGCGCTTCAGGCAGATGGATGAGATAGAACTGTGTTGAAACACGCAGATTCTGGAAACGGTATTATTATAAGCAAAACAGTTTAGTGTCTGAAGGTAACCTAAAAGCCCAAATATTATTTGGTATTAATGCCAAGTGAACACCAGCATTATATCCAGTGGGCAAAAGAATAAATATCATCCCAACAGTGAGTTGCATTGGTTGCAGTATCATGCTGTAGGGATGGGTGTCAGCAGCAGGGACTGGGAGACTCCAGAGGGTTCAGGGTTCAGTGTCTTTGAGTTGCCCCGACAAAATCCCAGACTGGAACCCTGTTTTGTGCGTAATTTGTACAAACAATGATAGATTGTGTTTATAGATTTTTGTTTATAGTCTTGACTCTCATTTTGCAGTAATTGCACAGGTGTAAAGAATGAATGAAACAGACACATAGAGACTCGCACACACAGTTAATCTGTTGATAAGGCATGGCAGGGGGTGAAGGTCCAGATTAGCCAATTGAGCGTTAGAAGGGGTCTTAAGACTCATACTGACATTTCACTACTTAAGCTGCATTTTTATCCACTGGTGCAGGGAGGGTGCCTGTCCTTTGGTCAAAGATGTCCTAAGGCTAAAATCTCCTTGCTTGAGGAGGTGGTGTTTATAGTCAAGTGAAAGCAAGTCAATTTTATTTATATAGCCCCATATCACAAATTAGCCACCCTCCATCCTTAGATCTGATAATCAGATAAGTAGAAGCCCCCCCCCCCAAATAAAATGCTTAACTAGGAAATCTCAGAAAGAGCAACAGAGGACGAAAACATGTTCCTGTTTTGATTTACGTCATTTGTGTTCCAATTTCCTGCAGGCCTGCTTAAGAGCAAGTGTTTCTACAGTAAACCAGGGTGTTTACCTCTTTGACCGTCTTATTTTGGTAGAAAGAGCAAGTGAATCCAGGAGACTAGAAAGGGCTGTATTAAGAAGCAGTTCAGAAGTCCTTTTCTGAGAATTATGCCTTATCCCTGTTAGAAACTGTGCCAGCTACCCTGACAAACACTGTCTGTGAAGAAATGTTGACGACAGACTAACACAGACTTTCACAAGCTAAAATATAAAAACAACACCTTTACCCAACATAGACACAATCGGGATATACCGTGTATTTACATTATCCTCAGAGAGGACACGTCAATGACCATCACACCGTATGATTCTGGGAGTTTCACTTGAAGAACAGGTAAAAAACTCAACGGCCATTTAAAAAAAAAAAAAAAAAAAAACATTTTCAATGCATGGGGAGGAAACACTCACAAACACACACTATGCTGCTTGGGCCTCCACGGCAGCAGTCAAGGTTAATCCTGTTTGTAGAAGCACCGGTGGTAAAAGGGGCTCTTGTAGTGAAGAGGGACAGTTTAGAGATGAGGTTGAGGGTGCCTCTAGGTGCTTGACCCCCTCCTCTCTTAGCCCCACATCTGCCCATTAACCTGGGCCAATCAGCTTGACCTTGGTGAGGAGAGTAGCTCAGGAGTAGCTCACAGCGCCATTGACTCCCAGCAGTCACATAATTGGCCTGTTAAGAGGAAGAGATGGGGGGCGGGAGGGGGGCGCTTAGTTGTGCCTGGGTGCCAGTGCAAGCAGGGTGAAAAAAAGGAGATGTGGTCATTATTTTTTTGTTGTTGAAAGGCATAGTGTCTCACTCCCTTATACCACATGCACACTCACAGCAGTATTGCCTGTTATCACACAAATACGGTCCATCCATACGAGTACATTTAGGGGTTAAGTCTCCTGCTTAGGTGGTGAACTAAAAAGAAAAAAAAGTCCGATTTGAAAAAAGATTGGTGGCAAAGACACACCTTTGAATAACTGGCATACAGGCTGTTGTTGTCAGTCATTTACACTGACATGGGAGGTGAGGGAAGCAGACTGGTGTCACATGAACGTGTTTAAATCAACAGGGTATCACAGTGTCATCTCCAGGAGGAGAAATGGATTAGACTGTATACGGATGAACTGTTACTCATTATGGAAAAGGAGATAAGAGGCAGAAAAATGACAGAGGCTGGGAAATGTAAAGAGGGAATACACAGGGAAGGAGATTGGCGGAGACACTGAAAACGAGGGAAAGAACTACGGAGAAACAAGGTGGAGATGGAGAGGGAGGGGGGGGAGGATAAAGCCGAGCAGGTGTTGATTGGAGAGAGGCCAGGCGGTGAGTGCCAGCGGTACCTGTTGTCACAGCGAGGGCTGAGGTGTGAAGCTCGTCTCAGCAGAGGCCCTCAGAGGTGTGAGGTGATTATGGGAAAACGGGGAGGAAGACAGAGACATTTAGACGGGAGAGAAAGAAAGATAGGGACAGAGAGAGTGAATGTGGCAATAAAGCTGGCTGCTGGAATAATGGCAGAGTGGGAAGGAACAACAGATTGAGATGGATAAAGTGAGAGCGTGTATGACAGAAACAAGCCAGTAGGATGATTGTATAGTGTGTGTGTGTGTCCCAATCCTATTTTATATGGCAGCTACTCAAACCTTGGTGTCTCATTAAACAGTTTTTTCCTGTAGACACAGCAGCAGGACAGAAAAACGTCTGAATGTGTCAGATGGATTATGATGAGTGGATGTGTTTGTGTGTCCATTTTCTGGGTGTGCATAGACATACACACGATCAGATGCTCTAGAGGGATAGCTGCCTTAATAGGAGTTCTTAACAAGTAGCCTAATTAAGAGCTGGTCCAGGAAACTGGAGCTCGGCAGCCCCCGAGGAGTCGGGTCAAACAGTAAGCCCAGGTTAATGAAACCTCCAGAGGGGTGAGTTTCCCCACAGAGAGAGCTTTCTAAAGCTCCAACCTCCACACCTCTCTGCCGTCCATCTGGCATTCAGACAGCGGGATGGGAAGTTATGGCTGTGACATCACTCCTAACCTGTGACATCATCACTGCCCATCAGTGATTTCACACAGGTTTGCCACAGCTGCAGACAAAATCTGATGTCTGCAGCTGGCATCAGCAGGTTATTTATGAGCTGACTGGACGAAGTAGTCACCCATTTTCTCAAGTCTCTGGCGGACCACCATTCCTCTGGGGGACACTAAAAATCGATTTCTGCTCCGCGACAAATCACAAGACCAGCACCTACACCAAAGTCGATGTTGACCCCTAAACTATGTTCGGACAGATTATTGGGGGTTCACAGAATATAAATGATAAAGCAACAAGTCATCCTCACACCACAGAGAAACCACAAGATAACGGGTGACATCATAATTTGTTGTAGCGCGGTTTGTTCAGCACAACATGACAGCCATCAAAGCCTACTGGGCTTGTGTATTCAGATGAGCTGAGTCTGTAACCAATCTCCTTTTCAAAGGACTCTGGTCTCCATTGATGAGTCCTAACGCAGCAGCCTTAGATGTGAAACACAATGGATGGTCATGATTAATCAAACACAGGCCCATTACAGCCAGACAGTCACGCAGGCCTCCACCGTGCATTAACAGAAAGTCATAATAAGATGAGCAGAGGCTCATAGGGATGAAGATGAACAGATACAGTTCTGTGACTGGCTGTGTGAGAGTTCTCTCTGAAGGTCTCCTTTGTCAGTGACGATGGCCAGAGTGACATGAATGCCTTCTGGAAACATTATTAGGTCAGGACAAAGGTGTGCATCTTATGAGTTATCTGAGGTGAATACGCGTCATTATTTTCCCCTGATATTTGAATTGTTCAGAATCAAAACGGGACAACACAACAGCATCTATCTGATCCCAATTTGAACTTTTAATAAAAAAAAGTCAAAGATGAAACAGGGAAGGGCACGCTGGGCTGAGACTTCGATTAAAATCCATCTGATTACTTATGAGGCATTTCACCTTTTCTTTCTTCCAACTTTCATGAGGAAATTTATAGCGTGATAATCATCATCAGGCTGCAGACTCGAAATCTGCCCACCTGTACCCACCTCAAAGCATGGCAGCAATCAAAGAAACTTGACGTTCTATAATCTGTTTGACACATCTAGAAAAACAGCCTGACACTTAAATTGCACGAGGAGTGCGCCAACTCTGGGTCACGCCAAATGGGCTCTGATTTTAACCCTACGATAACACTGTTCAGACAAGCACTGATGAAATATTAAAACAAAAATGAACGGAGGCTTTTGCAATTTTAATGATGCTTGTGGCATGTGCAGCAGAATAACTGTGATGCCTTAACACCAAGCACCTTCGTCTGCTTCCCCGCCAAGACGTGCTGCACATGAAGTCTCTTGTTCCTCCATTGCCCCCTCTGTGAAAGGTTCATCGGGCCAATTAGGCTGCTTGGCCTTATGCAAAATGCCAGGCATTTAGCGGGAATGATAATGATTAGTGCTGGGTTACAGCTGTGGTGAATGCACAGAGCAGAGAGGGTTAGTTACTGGAGGCCAAGAGTGATTTAATTTGCCTTCAAATTTGCATTTTGGACATATTTCAATCAATTCTTTTGTGATTACAAATGAGTTACAAAGTTGTATCTAAAAGTATCATATGAAGACCGATCAGGCCAAGTTGTTCATATCATTTTGTCAAAATTATGTTGATAATGACGGATGAATATGTTGTTGCAGAGGAGCCAAAGATATGGTGCAAATTATGATTTGTGAAGTTTTTCTGTGCAGTCAGCCTGAAAATAAGGCTGTCATAGTTACCGTCCGGTGAAAAGCTCTACATATATTTAGGTCTAGCATCTTTCCCAATCTGAAACAAGATTGCAGTGTTGAACGTCTGAAATGAATGTGCTGGGTGGGTAAGGGCCTGGGTGACAGCCAGGAAAAGGGGCCCATCCTTCTACCTGAATTGGAAGATGTATATATATGTATACACACATAAGCATGCACACAGAGAGAAACCAACACACAAAACCTTGGGCAAAGAAAGAAAACGGACTTCTGTGTTGGCAACAGCTTTTTCCTAATCCTCGCCCCTGGGCTATATTGTGCAGTCAAGCAGGCTATTACATGGCAACAATTAGGGGGGCTGGAGCCCAACACCTGGTCGTCTCCTATTCTGGCCCTTCAGTGGCAGCTGACTGTACAGTCTCACAGCCAGGTGGCCCTCCTTCAATGACATTAGCTAGTCACTCCAGGGTTAATCAGGAGCCTGCCATCATCCAGTGGGCACGCATAGAGCCGCATTCAGACTGGAAGCTTTTATAGGGGGAAAGGGATGATGGAGACAATGTTGTTATAAAAACTTGTTCAACTGAAGATCTCGGAGAGCCCAGATAATCAAAATTAACTTGTGGGAGGGGTTAGGGCCTCCTGGATTCGTGGCCTAAGTTCAGCACTCTGCCTTGATTGGCTTAAGCGGAGCTCGACACGTCAACTGTGCATCCTGCAGATTATAATGGACCTTTTCATGGGTGGACAAAAACAGATGGAGGAGCGGGAAGTGCTATACATCCATGCAGACGGGTGATGATGTGGGGGGAGGGAAACTGGATTTCGTCAAAGTCGGCAGATACAAAAACAAGTGGGTGTAGCTCGAGCGGGCTCCGGCTCTATCTGCCTGCACAAAGCCCCATTCCGAAGCCCCCTGGCTTGGAGATCTGAGGGTAAATAACACTCATTAGAATAACAAAAGCTATAGATTTGTACCCAAATCAGCTAGAGTCTCATCAATAGTAATTAGAGGCTATACATAACTAATGAAGATGTGTACACTACATGAAACAAAGGTACTGAAAGCTGTTGTGTATCTAAACATAGAGTGTTGGATAAGTGTATGTCTGCCGCACAAAGCTTTTCTTACATTTCATTACCATTATAATCATGTGTACTATCAATCGTAATTCTAATGTTATACTGTATGACAAAGATGCAATTTAGTTGTTAGAGATAAGGAGATCCTACTATTAGAATGTGTTGTGCCTGCGACTGCAACCAAAATTACTTTCTCTTTGTTCGACATCAAACTCAATATTATCACAGCCAGTTGCAGTGCAGACAGGAAGATCTGGACAATATTTCTCAGTGCTTCTCTTTCAGCCACAACCACCACTTGACAATGAAACGCAGACTATCTGTATTAACACATCAAAGGCTGCTTTCCGTAAGAAGAGGCAGACAATGCACAGCGATCCATACTTAAATGTTTTGTTTTTGTTATTGCTTTGTTTGCCTTGCCTTGTCTGTCAATGCAGAAAATTCCATTTAGTGCAAAAATGCAAATGCTGCGAGGCACAAGGACATCCTCTAAAAGAGAACAATGGCCACAGGCCAGCAGAGGAGCACACACTGCCTTTGAACCATTTAAAGAGGCATTAATGTGCAACTTATAAATAATCAACTAATTCCTTCTGAAAACAGCTAATTGAGTCTGTGACATTAAAAGCAACGCAGCCTTATGTAAAAAGAGAAAGAGCAATCCAAGTCGCCGAACAAAAAAAGAGAATTGAAAATGTAATGGCCATTTAGGGACAAAGAAACCCAATAATGTCACAAGGTGTCCTCACAGGAGTCCTTAAAAACCCAGGGCCACATCAGAGACCAGGAGATTCCAGCGGAGAACGATGAGTGACATTTCCCTGACATTTCCCAGCAGCATTCAATGCAGGACTGTATCAAGACTGCGTCAGAAATATCTATGGATATGCTTGCATGTGACACAGGCGTTAAGGGATGCGGGTTCTTTCAGGGGACGCCTCAGCTCTGGGGCTGGTGATGAGGAGCCTGGACTCTGGGAGATTGAATGGTAATCACTGGAGCACAGATAATGGATGATTGAAGGCTCTTTCTACGCCGCTGTTGGATTTCAATATCAGAGAGGCCCTAGAATTGGGATTCTTATCAGGGGCGGTGTGTCAAACAAAGGAGAGCTGAGCGTGAAATATGGGGTCCAACTCAGGCACACGACCATGGCGATTAGCACAAGGATAAAAAAGGCCGCGCAAACAAAAGAGGGCAGCTTTAGCTGGACAAAGGGCTGTCCACTGCCTTGTAACAAGAGACACGGAAGGAAGAAGGGACATAAAGGAAGGGAGAAAGTACTTGGTGGTAAAAGGAGGACAGGACAAGAGTTGTGCTGAGATGTCTGTAAGATGAATAGTGAGACACAACTGTTAAAGAGTGTTCCAGATTCCCAGCTTCTGAAGAGGAATAATGGACCAGCAGGGATGAAATGCAATACACCCCGCCTCAAAGCCATTCATACACATCCAAACAAACACGCATCATCATTCACGTACACACTCATAACACACAAACACACAAAGTGGCACGAGGCTTCACATCTCTGCCAAGCCCCGTCACAAAAAAAACAACAAAAAAAAAAAAAACAAAACAAAAAAAACACAACAAAATTATTCCCATTTATCCCCAGATTCCAAGCGCTACAGCTTGCCAGGAAAGCTCATTAACCCTCCCTTCAAGAACCCTGAGACAAAGAGGGGGAAACAAAACATAACTAATCAATGAGAGCGCACCCATTGAGGAGGAGGAGGGACACACACACACACACACACACACACACACACACACACACACACACAGGAACACGCATCCATTTGGATAACCTGAGAGGGCTAACAGCTTTTGCTTTAGTGTTGTGCTGGCTGGCAAGGGGGCGGAGAAAGAAAGTTCATTAATTAAACAGGGCTAGGGGGAACAGATGGAATGGCTAGCTGGATGCTTATCACTTAAAGCAGACAGACAGGTTTTTACACCCGTGCTAGAAGCAGCGCCACACATCAATCACAATGAACATGTCTTCTTAACGCCGATGCAGTCGGTACTATTCCAGTGGTGACACTGGGGTCAGGATGTTCTGGCTGATGGACAGAGACCACTGACCTCCTAGCAAGAAAGGCATTACAGCAATTCCATTTTTGTTGATTATATAGCGAGGACATTTGGAGTTTTTTTTGGCAGTCTATCCAAGGGTATGGTCTTGATGAGTGTTAACACACAAACCGACACAGCCAGTCATTCCTTTACATATTAGGAGCCAATTTGAGATGATTACTCACTGTAAGGCTTCATGTTCAAGTGTATGCAAAATATAATAAATGCAATGAAAGTCATGCTATTCCCTTTGCCTGTTCAATCTGTGGGAATTTATTCTATTGAGCCTTAAATTAGTAGAACTAGGAGACTTATCTTCAGCGGCACCAGTAATACACAACAGTATTTTTGTCATAGTGGTCAAATTGAAAATAGTAAGAAAATATATCAAACTAATAACCCATTATGTGTATTAAGCACAGTCCTTGGGTTTCCATGCTTTCTGTACTTTATTTAAAAAATATAAGACTAAAAAAAACACAACCACTTGTAATTTCTATAACTGATGACATTTTCTTCTTTTATAATGTTAATGCCTGGCCTTTAGAAACGAGCACAAAAGCACTTAAACTTGAATTTTCTACACACTTTGAGGATGTATACTTTGGTTCAAATGTAAACAATGAAACAAAAACATATCTGTATTGTGAGTTCAATTTGACATTAGTGAAACATTATTCAAGAATCTGCACAAGTAAGTAATGCTACATATAATATATTAAAATACAGAAAATATTGATATAAAAGTGGATATAGGCCAAGCAGTTGTCAGAAATACAGCAAATCATTTAAACAGTTGTGTTGGTCTTGTTTATGATATTCAACCTGATAACAAAAGCCTGAGATGGGGTTGGGACAGAGAAGACAACCCCACACAAAACTGGCAGTCTTGCTGGCTTTCACTTTGCCGCTCACAAACACACAGATGTCAGACATGAATGCATAACAGACGGAGAGAGAATGGGAGGGGCGTGAGGGTGGGGGTTCAAGTTTAAAAATACACGGAGCATGACATTTTTTGGGTTACACTACGCTATGCAGTTTCTAATAGGGCTTGTTGAAAAAATATTGTTTTATGTACTGTATAAAAAATGGGCTGTTTTGGCTGCTGAAAGCTGCCTGACACCATGAAATGGTTCATTAATAGTTCATAGTGAAGTATTGGAAAATAAATCAAAATGTGGAAAAAGTTTAATTAACCCAGCTGGACTCAAATTATACTTGAAGGGAGCACTTCTATTATTTTTGCAAATAAAAAGACAACCTTTTTTTGTCATACAGGTGACAGTTAGAAACAGATAGGACACATGGTGCTTAACAATGCATAGACACACCCGAACACCCAAAGCCAGATGGTTTTATAATACTAGAGGTACTACAAAATAAAAGGCAGCTCCCGTATACATACAAACACAAACGCACTAACAGGCACAACAGTTTGACACCAGCAGTGTGTGTACGCTACCCCAGGCGGGGCTCTGGGTCCCTGCTGTTGGCCGTCTGGTTCCACGCCTGCTCTACCTGTGTTTAAAAGGGGCGGCCCCCACGAAGCTCAGACCTCAGAGTGCGGGCTGGGCTGGGCCCCCCGGGCTTTCAGGCTGTGGGTGCCATGCAGCGGACGCCTTTTGTTACAGGCTGGGTGGCAAGAGGAGGAGGAACTAATGTGGGGGGGGGGGGAGGGGGGAAAAAAATGAGTAATGCTATGAGTCATTCTGCATTAGCAGCAGGGGAGGGAGACAGGGAGAGGGGGGAGTGGATGTGTGTGTGTGTGTGTGTGGGGGGGGGGGGGGGGGGGGGGGGGGGGG
>CALSCE010010956.1:4756186-4778563 GCA_943593645.1 Bovichtus variegatus
ACACACACACACACACACACACACACACACACACACACACACACCACCTAAAAGCCTGGCTCGCATGACTGGCGATGGGCAGAAACAGATTATGGTTATTGATCGCTGCCTGGAGTTGGATCTGTGTGTGTGTGTGTGTGTGTGTGTTTCAGATAAGGGCAGTGTGCAAAAACTATTGATTCTGTCCAGTAGGGAGGCTATGTCTCTGAATCAAGGTCAGTTCTGCACTGTCTCACCTATTAGAAACTTGCCGTTTTGCCAACACCGCACGCACGCACGCTCGCACGCACGCTCGCACGCACACACACACACACACACTTTTTACCCTCAACAATACCCCCATCACAAAGAGTGATGGACGGCACATCAAACTCAAGTGCTTGTTGAAGAGAGAAATGAATTCCAGCTTCTGGATGGACGCATTATTCTACAGTGGCAGGATGAAGGATCTTCATCTTACAGTAAATGGCAGCAGACAGCAAAGCCATTGAGTGACGGGCTGGGTTCAGGTGACACAAGCAAACTCATTGCGTCTTCCAAGCCATTATGTCACACACTGTACCATTAATAGAGGTACACAATCTACCTATTCTACTCTGTTGCTGATGAATGAAAATAAAATGGTGGCTTTCTAAAAACTTAAGTTGTTTTAGATTGAACATTTTGTGGTCTCAATTATTCTGAATGCCGCTGTGAACGGTGCACTAGTTGCAGACAATACACTTAGAACACACAAAGCCAGACAGCTGCATTTTCCATCAGGCATATAAATAATAGATGATACATTATGAGTTGTCTGTGAGAGGCCTGTGATATGATGTCTATGAGGCCAAGGTTGTGTCTTGACAGAAGAATTTGACACAAATTCTAACTGACAATGAGAGAGTACAAGAAAACAACTACACAGATTTTACAAATCCTCACAGTTCGGAGCTGGAGGAAAAGGAGGCAGAGGATATGATGAGGAAGAAAGACAGCAACGGGGTGGGGTGTATCTATCTGAAAAACACTCTTACAGCCTATCTGTGTATTTTCTAAAAATGTTGCTGGTGGTCATTTTTCAATATCAAATCCTATTAGCCTGAGAGATCCTGTGAGCGTTGCGGCAGACTGCTGGAGTCCTCTCGAGCCTTGTGACAGAGCAAGAGAGGGGGCCACAGCGCCACACTGGCCTTTTATCTGGACACACAGGGGTCATATAGCTTCTCTTTGAAGAAATATTCAACTAATTACCTTGGAGAGTGGCCTCACAGGCAGAGAGCAGACTGTGGATTGTTAAGGCATTGTGAAGGGGTAAACTAAGGATGAGGATTTTCCATCTTGCACAAAAAAAAAAAAAAACACATGCCAGACAAAAAAGGTTGGGTCATTGTTCCAACCTGTGAAAGATAAAGAGCCCGCATAAGCTGAGAAGATGGAAGAATGACGACTGAAGAGGGAAAAGTGCAATAGGCTGGTATAATACAACAGCGAATCCAATGATGGAAAGCATATAAAAGTGTAACTCCACCTGCCACTCAAGACTTTCGTTTATGGTCCATGCCAGTGCTGGACATTACGTCAGTCAGGACATTCTCTTAAAATGTAAAACTTGGTTATCACTACCACATGGCATACACCACATGTAACATTTTAGCTATTCATTAGTTTATACATTGCCTCTGTCCTCAGAAGCTCTCAAGCTAGGCAGACAAACAGCATAAAAAACAGACAGGCAGATACTCATGCTGGCAGTGCGTGCTGCCTGGCACATTCATTCATCTCCTCTCTTGGAGTGCGTGAGGGCTGGCAGCCCATCAGTGCCAGAACTCCAGAGGCAGCGCTTATCTCCTCTCATAGATCACGCCTTTGTGCTGTCTGCTCCTCTGCTAAGGAATGCCAGGTAAGGTTTTTGTCGTTCAACACAGGCCCGGTACTGTCCCACACACCAGCCCCCCACCCGACCCCCAGAGGCTCACAGACGCAGGCAGGCCTGTGGCTGCCCCCCCCCCTGGCACTGAGAGTCACACTGGGCTAATTCACTTGGCGTCGGGTAACAGACATCTGTCACTCAGGATTCCCCCGGGGGACACACAGACAAGGCCTGATATAGGGGTGGGGGGCCAGGGGATGCGATGCACTGTGAAACGCATACAAGCAGACACATACTTACACACACCCAACTGTAAACAACATTTGCAGGCCATGTTGGAGGATAATTAAGGCCAAATGCCTTTTATGTAATTGACTATGATACAAGGACTTTATAGTGATAAGTCAAAAACAACAACAACTTCTTTAAAATATGTCAATGTCTGAAAAACAATAGAAACTAATCCTCCACCCAAATAAAACCTCCTCGGGGGAGGTTTCTATAGCAACCGCCAGAGGGGCAGCGTGGTTCTGGTGAGGCGGTGCCGTACATGCTGTCCGAGGAGGAGCGGGGTGTTGCGGGAGATCAGGTTTCCCCCTCCAGGGGCCATCCCGACTCTGCCCCCCATCACACCCCCCAACTCTGTGCTGCTGGCATTCACATGCTAATTCATCTCCATTGGTGATTACACTCCCTTTAAACCAACTGACAACTACAGCTGGAGTCAGGCTCTTAACGGCACACTATGGGATGGTTTGGTGGAGGGATGAGAGTGAGTACGAGTATGTGTGTGTGTGTGTATGCACTTGTATGCTTTTGCTGAGGGTGCTCTTATTTTGGCTCTCCCTGTGCTCCATAAAACGGTAGTGATAGATGATGACACATTATCTGTGCTCCTGCCCAAAACAGCCCCAAACAACCTCCCATGCTGCTCCAGGCTGTGAAACAGCCTCGGTCTAATAGCTGTATGTAAATCAGCCAGCCCATAAAGATCAGTGTCAGCACTCAGCTGTGTACGTTGGCTGACGTGACAAGCACGCCACATGTCTCAATGAATTTACCCAAATGGGCCACTGGTGGTGCTGAAATTTTTAGCTCAGCGGTGTTATAAATCTCATGAAATCATAAAAGCAATGCTAAATATCTGCTCATAACCCTAATGCACTCAGCTATATGGGTAATCAATGGTTAATTTCTAAGAAATTGTGGCATCCCTCTGATAAGCCATGCCTGTATGGGATAGTGAACAGTAAATGAAGCAGAAGGCATGAGGAGTAAAGGATACAAGCTCTGGTAGAGAGTCAGCCGGGACTTGACAGCTCTGCTGGCATTGATACAGGTGGCCCGCACCAAGCTCGGCAGCAGCGCCCCCGTGATGATGGCGCCATTGAACAGAGGCCCGAAGAAAGGAACCTGGAGAAGTTAAGAGAGAGAGAGAAAAAAAGAAGAACATGAGGGATCAACGTTTCCACATTGATCCAAAGTTAATTTGGTCAGTGTCATTGAATATGTAAGTGCCCAAAAAATTTGAAAAGGTTGATTAAAAATCTTTTTGTTCCTCTCTTTTTAACCGTTTCTCCATCTGTTTAGGGCAAGGGTTCAAGTTGAAATTGGATTTTTACCTAACTTTGCATGACAACCACACATATCTAATGTGAATCAATGTTAGGCAAATGAAATTAAAATGACAATCAATACTTAACAAAGCCCTCATATTGAGCTACCGAACAAATACAAAGGGGCAATATGCATTTTAGCGGCAGCGTGTGAGTGTGTGAGGGTACACGCGTCTGTTCATGCATATTGGAAGGGGGCCCTTAATCACTGAAGCTCAATGGTCGTTGACCTGGAAGTTGACGTGAATGTCAAAGTCTCAAAAAGGTCCTGCTGTCTTCAACTTGGTAGTTCAGCTCGTATAATAACCGGTCAAATTATACAATAAAAAGATTATAAACTGACGTTATACAGACTAATTAACTTAATAATCACATGCTAGAAAACTAGTGTGACACAGTGTAAACTAACATCAGAAACCAGAGTAGATCACTTTAAAAGTTCTTAGAGGTGGAGGCAGATAAAGTTTTAGAAAAATTAGCCGGCTTGCATGGGTTAGTGTTGAGGGGCAGAACATCGGCAGCCCTTTTCTCCACATTGTGCTTTGGCTGTAGAAACCCTCTACTGGGTTAATATGTTTTACACACTCATTTGTGAACCATCTGCAACCATTGATGTAATCAAACTTAATGCACACTTGTTTTTGTGTATTATTTATTCATACAAGTATTCTCTCACAGGTCTTACTAAATGCAATTAGCTATTTAAATCATTTTGATCCCCACAGGCATGAAAATGTATCGTTACTATGATTATTTATATTGGTAATAAAGATTATATGGAAAAGAGTAAATAATGGACAAATACTTAATAAGGAAAAACGGTAATATAATTAACACCATATGAAACAAATGCACCCCACTACAGTAATAGATAACAGCAAATTATCCATAGGGCTGGTCTATGACTATCAACACTTTTTTTGAAGGACAAATAATCAATACCTTAACAATGAGGAATTCAAAACAGATTATATCATGGAAATGTATTTTCATCTGAATACTGTTCATATAGTAACTATATTGTGGATGTATCTGAACATCTGAATGCAGCCATTCTCAGACAAAGAAATTTCAATCTCCTCTGCAAGGCCACACATTGAGTGCAGTACTTCAGAGTAGCCAAGATGAAAGCTAGCCAGGAAAGCACAGCAACCATCTCTGAGAGCACATACCCACAGTGTGGGTAATAATGCACAGCTGGAGTAGGGGAAACTGAGAGCCTTTAGACAGAAACCATAACAGGAGAAAGGACAGATAAAACTCATGGCAAAGTCTGAATAGGAAGCAAGGAGAAGGAACTGCTTTAACCCATGAACAGAGACTGGAAATAAGTGCAGTGCTGGAAATAGCCTGAGTGGTTTATTGTGCCTGGCACTATGTCATGTTAGTATAAAAGGAAAATAAGCTTATTTAAAAAGTGTTTGATCACATGCTATAAAGTACTTTCTTACTTCCAATCAGTTTGCATGCGTATAGTTGACGTCTTAACTAAATCCACAGACTGCAGTAGTTTACCTGTGGTTTCTTCATGATCTGGATGAAATACATGTGATTCTTCATCGGGTAAATAATAATCAGCACGTCTCCAAAGTCAGTTGGGATGATGCCACGTCGGTAGTCCCTGGTGTGCTCCGACCACACTATGTGCACCTCGTCATTTCCCAGGTGACGCAGCTGCCAACAAACAAAATCAGTCTAATCAAGTGCCTGGTGAGTGCAGGTAATTTTCAATTCTACAGTGATGATGACAAGAACACATATTTGGTGAGATTAGGGCATGTCACGGGTTCATCCAGCCAGTAGCTTCGGGCGACACCTCGTAAAGGCTGAGGAGCAAACGGAGGTATAAGAGGTATGTAGCAGGGGATAATAAAACATTATTAACTGCTGACAGATCAGTAAATGTTCCATAAATTCTGTGCCGTAACTGCATACAGTTATATCTTATTTTATGTTTTTTTTCCCGTTATAAGCACTGATGGTAGATCCTAAAGATAAAACATAATTGCAGCAGGTGAGAGAGCAAGGTGACTTTGGAAACACTGATTTGACTCTTTTTATAGCTTTTTTTCATTATAAAATTAAATTAAAAGACACAAAATTGAGCATTTCAAAACCAAATAATTCAAATCCAATTGACTCTCCCCATCAGAGATTAAATTGCTTCCCATTTCCACTCTATTCACAAACCCAAATGAAACTGGGCAGACCAGGAACGTATACTTAAATGACAGGAAATTGACAGACTAGGTAAACAGCTTTCCTATCCCAAAGTTAAATAGAAGGACACGGTCTCATTATATTCTCTGACAAGTGTAGATCACTTATTAGCTGGTAGCCCAGTGATGTTTTCTGGGGTATCATGGACACTGAAGAAAAGAAAAGAGAAGAAAACATCTGCCAATGTACTGTAGGCCTAATGAGCCATTAAGAAACATGCCCTCGCCACCAAAAATGCAATTAGCACATTCTATTATAAGCCCTTAATTATGGTAATACGGTAATCTTAAACAAATCCACGGCATGATGATTACTAGAGCTCGCCAGTTCAGTCTGTCTGTCCAAGGATCAGCAGGTACCAACCAGGTCAGTAACTGGGACAATTTCAGAGAAAATGTTGAATATGCATTTGTAGTAGACAATTAACACTGCGATGTTAATTTGGGTTAAGATATTAGCATTTGGATGAGCTTAATCACAAGTTTAATGAGGATGCTGATGCTCTAGTCAATCATCTCCTGCACCAATTTATTTACTCCCTTGTTAATCACATCCAAATGTTTGAGATTTCTTTTAGAAAATGTGATTCAAGTCAAAGGCTCTTGTCCAATTAGCCCTCTTTGACCTCCCACCCAGCCAATGGGCCCCACACACACGGAGACAGCAGACCAGAGGACCCCAGAACACAAGAGGCTCCTTATAAAAACAACCTGCAGCAGCCCAGTTAAACTGTGGTGCCTGGGGGTGAATGTGATAGCTAAGGCACCCGTCTATTTCCCTCTCTTTCACAGACACACACACATATACATGCACGGGGTCTACATGGCCTGACCCTAACCCTGCAGGTCGCTTCTATAACCGCATTACTGAAGGCAGCTGCTACTGCAGCGGCCTGCACTGCCCTAAAACCCACAATTGGATTGAGGAATTCATGGTTTTCCCTCTTTTCTTTTTGGTTTAGCTGGGTTTTTTCTCCCCTCAACGGTCTTCAAACAGGCAATCTGCCCAGCGAGAGCTCCCCCATCCGTCACTCCCCCACAGTATGCCTCTATGGTTACAGGCAGTAAAGTGAGTGACTGCTGGACTAAAAGTGTTATTTTTAAATTGACAGGGAAACATCCTACTTGGACACAGGCGAAGCCAGTTTCTCAATCAAATTCTTCAAACCACTTTCTCTTCTCCCTGCCCTGCTTTCTTTTTTCCTGACACATCCATGCATGCAGCCAGACTGCCAATTTCTGTGCAGCCTGTGGCTGGTGTGGAGATCTGTGCAAGGTGAGTGTGAGCAATTACAGAAGTTCCCTGTGAAATGAATAGAAGAAGAATGGTAGCACACCCCACTCTGGGCACGGCCGCCCCTCCAGCGCCTCACTCTGGCCAACCATAGTCAAAATCTTAACTCAGGCTAACTAATTTTTGCGGTCACTAAGCACAGGTTCAGGATGGGTTTGGAATAAGTAAGGGGTTATTTGTCAAACGGAGAGGGGGAAGGTCTGTGGAGGACAAGAGGGGGGTTGGACATGAGGAGAGCCTGATGAATTTCCCTTCTCAGCAGGGTATTGTATGAGAAGATTGGCAGCACGGGCAGGGGCCTTGCGGCTCATTTCTTCGTGCTAACTGCTACTGGTGCACTACAGCTCAGAATCCCACTGCAGAACCCAATCGATTGCTCCTGTGGCGGCAGCAGGAATTGGATAAAAGGATCCTGCCGGCATCCGGCCGGCGCCTGCCCTAGCAGGGAGAGCTAATGGCTGAATCCAGGCCCTGGTCACAGCACACAGGGAGGGGGGCAGGGGCTAGCAGAATCATGGTCATTACCGCAGCGGCACATGCTCTCTCTTCACTCACGCGCCTACGACTCTCTACTCCTCAGGCCTGCCTGGCCAGGGTCACTAATCAATGCCCGCACTCTGGAGTCACACCTCCTGATCACAGCTTAACACAGAGCTGAAGGCTACAACAACATACTGCTATGGGCAGGCAGGACTGTGTAGCCATTTCACTGCATTAAACAGGAAAGTATTTTCTCCTTATTCTCTACATATTCTGGGCTTGAGGTCTGCAATTATAACAATACATAATACGATAACCCAAATGTCACAAAAGATAGGGAGGAATTGTGAAAAGTTATCATAACACAGATCATAAACACAAACAGGACCTTTTTAAATGTATTACCTTTTTGGTGAGGCAATCATTAGAATTAGATGGCATGCGAGTGGAGACATGGAAGATGGCTTCCACGGTGGAGGTAGCATAGTAAGGAGCTGTTAGACCCGTGCTGCCATTCCTCTGGAGGCCACCCATAAAGCCACAGTGTGTGGCCAGGTCCACCTGAGGGATACATGTACAATTTAGTGTGTTCTGAGTTTAAGTGTGTGCATAATTGGGCTGTATCTGTGGATACAGAGGATGTGTTGACTTGAGGGTGTGGTTGCCAGCACCTCCCATCCCAGTCCAGACACAAAGTCTTCGTAGGCCGGGCTGCCCGCGCTGTTAGACAAGATGGAGCACTTGTCCTCTTGGCCCTCTCCAATGTAGAATACAGCAATCTTGTGTGTCTCTCGACTACAGAACAAAACATATTGTAGCCGAGATTAAAAGAACAACCACAACACAGCAGCCATTTTTATAAACACAACAGAACTTGAAAAGCTTCTCACTACTTCGCCGCTTCAACAGAAATGCTTTAAAATGTAAGTCCAATGACTCAAAACACTACACCTTGCTTATCCAGGTAAATTGTGTGTGTAAGTCTAATTGAGTTGTTGAATAAAATCCGGAGAGCAGAATGTGAAAAAAAAAACAAGTTTGTCTGCAATTTTTTTCCACTATCTCTCCAGCTCTAACATGATTTTAAAAAGGATGGCAGCAGAGGCCCTGTCTACTTTCCCTGTTGCCATGGCAGTACATCATGCTGGGGTAGATTTAGGGCACTTTGCATGCTTGCGCACAGGTTGTTATTGCCCAACTAAAATAAAGTCCAGTCCTGAGGGAAATCTTTAATAAGCTCCTGTCATTAGCAAAGTGTGGTGTACTTAATGATCGGACTAAGAGACAGAGTTAGATAAGGACAGCAAGAGTGATAGTGGGAGACTTCCAGGGCTGTGATCAACAGGAGATGATACAAATTAGAAAGATGATTGGGGAAGAAGGTAGGGAGGGGGCAATATAATCTGCTTGGAGTAACTGTATAATTTATTATTTGTGTTAATTCTACCTATGTGGAAATAGGTTTACCATAGAACTGCAGTGACAGTTTGAAGATGATCATATATCTATCTATATATGGCGCACACACACACACACACACACACACACACACACACACACACACACACACACACACACACACACACACACACACACACACACACACACACACACACACAAACACACACACACACACACACACACACACACACACACACACACACACACACACACACACACACACACACACACACACACACACACACACACACACACACACACACACACCAGATTGAATTTATAAAAGGTATTACCATTGTCTGGAATCCAAGTTCTTCAGTTCCCTTAAGAGTTTGGAGTTTTTCTTCAACAAATGGAAACTTTTCCTATTTGACAAAAGCAGTCATGATTAAACGTGATACTTTCAATATACAACTCAAGAAGCAAATACAGCCAATTGAAAAGTAGTATAATCGACTAGCAAATTGTCAAAGACCAAAGTTTTGTTTTGAAGTCAAGATTAACAAAAGGCAGAAAAAAGGCACAGGTGGGAACAGCAATCTCCTACTTGCTGGTTGCACCGTCACCATTAAGAGGTGTAAGCTTTTAATTTACGGGGAAGCACGTCAAAGATGTGGCTCTGCAAGGTAGACCTTAGTGAAAACAGCTGGGCACTTTTACCCCGTGGAGAGGAGATTAAGACACTCTAGACTCCACGGTGCTTTTAACTTTGCCCTTTCTCTCTTTGAGTAACGAGCAAACAGCTGAGTTACTTTTAGGATGAAGGAAGTAACTTTGGTTCATACTGCTTACATTTAAGATGTGGTTTGCAGACTGAATGATAAAGAAATGCATTAAGGCAAAAAAGCAACAGGGTTTTGTATGATTTCTTACCCCCCCCCCCTTTTTTTTTTGTTTATCTTTTTCTTCTACTACTACTACAGTGCAAACCAGACAAGTGATTGTAGTTTCAGTTGGTAGCGTACCTGCGGTCCCAAGAGTTCATGCCAAGGTCATTAAGCAGCAGCCGGCAGAAGTAGAAAGGAGCTTTTGGTTCCTGGTGGGTGGGTTCACTCTGGCAGGCGGCCCGAAAGCTTAAGTCAGCATCCCACCTCCTCACTTGCTCTTCCTCCTGCTGAGTCTGACGCAGAATGGCCTCCATGATGGCGCTTTCTTGCTCTAAGTTCATGCCATGGGGTGAGGGGGCTGGCTGGTTTAGCCTGAGTTGTGGCTGGGGCAGGCATTCTGGGCTGCTGTGGCCCAGGTCCTCCAAAAGGGTATCCAGAATATCTACCTCTTCTTCCTCGCAGCAGTCAGAGAGGGAGTCCGAGACGGAGCAATGGTTTTTGTATGGTCCCTTTGTCGGAGAATTGGGCTGGTTTCGGCTGTGAGCGACAGTAGTGGTGGTGGAAAGAGGGCGATCAACTGCATTAAAAACTCCCGCATCAACAGAGTCGTCCTGGGTGGTGCAGTAGAGGATTGCGCCATCCCACGAGTATTTGCCCGAGATGTCCCGGACTATAACACGCACTTGGGAGGAAGGTTTGGGGGGCTGTCCGGCGGTGGGGGTCTCGGCGGGGATCTGCAGGTAGGACACCAGCGTGCTGTCATTGAAGACAAACAGCTGCAGGTTGGGGCTTTTGAAGACCTCGGAAGACAGCTCGGACGATTCCACATACGGGTTGTCGTGGTTCTCACTCACAAGGCTATGGAGAAGGGCTGGGCCGCCGCTCAGTGGATGATGGCCCAGATGGTTCACCAGGTGTGTCATGACCATCCGTGCTGTCAGGGGAATCAGCTCCATGTTGCGACGCCGCTTTTCTGGTGGAAGAATGAGGGAAGGGAGACACAAATACTGAGACCATCTCTGAAGGAAAACACATGTAAGAAAGTGTAAAACGTGGTCTATGGTTAAAGTGACTGACGATACTCGCCTGCGAATATTCCGCATCAAATCTGTTCATACCGTCAGCGATGCAAATTTGCAACAGTTGCAATGCTGGTTCATTAAAATGTTCAAATACATTCGCACACGAAGAGAAGGACCAACCACCAGGATCATATTGACCCAGAGCAGCGTCTGGAAGTCTGTGTGATGTAAATTGCTGTATACTGTAAGCTGTTATAGAGGTAATTGGAGTTCCCCCTGGTAAACAGTTATGCAATATACATTTCTCGGGCTTTTATTGTGAAAGGTAATAGACGAAAAGCTGAGTCTGGTATGTGCTGCCTGTGTCAGGGTTGAAAACAATAATAAAGTTTGGCGTCTTATTTTGAACTACAGAGCCTCTGTGTTTTTGTTTAGAACATGTCCGTTCCGCACAACGCAATTGGTTGATGCTTTTATTCGCGATGTGAAAGAAAAAAAAAGAATCAACCTCGTTACGAATAACAATTACGCCCACTAATCATAACCACTTTTTCGTCACATAATATTCGCGTTCTGTGTTAAAGTACTCATTACAAGAACAACAGTTTGAAATATATATTCACGCGGAAATTAATCGCACGAGAAAAAGACCTCAAAGCTGCACATGGGGCACATCTTTTATAATAATCAAATAATTAATCACACACTTTGCTAACCATATCTCAAAAGCCCCACATTTGTGTGTAGACATGCTATCATCTCTGTTAGCTCGTTTTTATACAAAACGAAATCTCATTTATGATTACTAATAGGTATACTTTATTCATTTCACACAATAGCTTGGCCAGCAAACCTCTAAGTACGTAGGATCTAATCATGAGAGACAACTTTGAAAAGCCCATTGAGTCTTCTTACAATGGACAAGCGTTGACACTGGCTGAGTGCTAATGAGAACCACCATCTTTACAGGCCGCTCAATAGGACTCTATTTAGTGAATTGCATTTATGTAAATGTACAGGTTTTTACTCCCAAGCGAAAGGCATGCCGTGCTTTATTTTGCAGTGATGTGAGAAAAAACAAGAAGATGCACTCTTGCATTGTGACAGTGCTATCAATACCATCATCCCCCATCAAAGTGGAGAAAGCTCTTTAGAAAGCAGGCCAAGCTGCATTAGAGATGCACTAGCCCTTTGATGTGACTTGATCAATATGAGGTGGGGACATGAATATAACTAGGCCGGCTCTCTTTGGTTTGCCCTTTTGATAGTGTTTTGTTATTTCTCCTAAGAATCTGTGCACCAGAAAGTAGAGGTGTGGTGAAATTTTCCAGGCAAAAGCTACTGTTCAAATTTCTTACATTGTTTCAGTACACTGCACTTCGTATTTGGGCTCTAAGGACTTTTCAGAAGTTGAGGACATGAGGCAGAGAGGAATACATTGCCTAATGGAATCACAAGGTCGCAAAAAAATCACATCTTATCTAAAACCCATAATGGGTCTTCTCTCTAGGGCTGAGTACTAATGCGAACATTCCATTCCCTGTGATGGTTGATTTCCTTTTCATACTTTTAATAAGATATTGACATTTAATGGAGAGGCTCCAAATGGAAGGGCTTTTCAGAGTTTGCTTTTCCCAGTAATCCATTTTTTGGGGGGATTTTTTTTCTGTGGTCTGTCAGAAGCACAGTAGGAGATGAAATGAAGTAGTGTGTCAAAAAAGTGACCAGAGATAGTCATCTGGGGATAAGCTATGATGTGACAGCTGAACGTCTTTACTATCTCACACATCCATACATACACGCATGCTCTGCACCCAATAAATCGGCATCGTCGTTTTATCTGCCAGCAATCTTGTACACAACGGGTAGTAAAGGCATCAGAAGGGCTCCATGTCCTTACCCTCAGCTACGGTGAGCAAGTTGCCGAAGTCGGTGGCGGTTGTCTGGGAGGGTGGTGGCTCGAAGCTCTTAACCTGACCTAACATGAGGTCATAGTCAGTGGACAAGTCTGACAGGCTGAGGAGGTAGTGGCTCTGTTGGGTGTGCAGGTTGGAGCCGGACACACAGCAGTGCAGCACCTGAGGAACAGCAGGAAAAAAAAGGGTAGGATTCAGATGAAGTGTGCCTGGGTAGTTTTTCTACAGAGTGACAGTGATAGGTGATGACTGAACTTGAACTTTGATGTGTAAAGACACCGTCCTGTTAGATATGGTGGGTGTCTGGTGAGACGATGCACAGTGACACTCTGGCAGGCCTGCTCTAGAGTGACATGATCCAGGAGCATGAAGGGGGAATATATGGTCCATTTACATCATAAGGCGAAGGAGGGAGGGAGGGAGAGAAGGAGAGAAAAGAGGGGTCTTTATTGCCACTAATCCATTTCTCCTGTGATGTGTGAGTGTATCGATCTACATAACAGATGGCAGAGCATCCGTTGGCAGGGCTAGATAAGGCGCACTGGGGCAGTTGATTACAGCCATTGGACAGGTTTACACTGTTTGATTTAATTAAGACTTTATCCCTGTGCTCAGCTCCCACCACAAACATGCACGCTCAGCCACACACACAAACACACCTGTATACTGTATAATCTCAATGGAGGTAAGGTGCTGCGAATGAGAGGGTGAAACATATGCCTAATGTATGTAAATGAGAGGGGCCTCTCATTCAGAGTAGAGCAACTTGGGTAAAGCCATGCAAAGGCTAATCCCATTCAGTACACACATACGCTCAAACTTGGCTGAGAGACGCTCTGAGAGGCAGCCTGGCCCTGCCATCTGAAACAGTATTGTGTGGGGCAATGTAGACAGTATGTGGATGATTCTGCCGAGCAGACCTCTGGGTGGATGGGGGAGGGATTGGAGGCTTGAAGCTGAAAAGACCTGAACCAAACAGCTGCTACACCAAAGCCCTAAAGAGCTTCCTCTGTGGAGAGGTGGAGAGACAGAAAAGGAGGGAGGGGGGACCCACAGCTGTGCTTGACAACTAAGTGACTGCACTTTCGCATAGCAACAGTTCCTGGAAAGTAACGCACAGTGCATATTGTAGTTTGAGGGACACATATGGATGGATGAATATACACCTATGTACACACATACATCAAATCATAAAAACGCAAACAGAGACGTGCGCACACACACGCACACGCACACACACACACACACACACACACACACACACACACACACACACACACACACACACACACACACACACACACACACACACACACACGCGTGGTGCAGCTGGCTGCCGAGGAAGGTTGGGAGAGCAGATGGAGAAGCTTGAGCAGATCTCCAGTGAACCAATGAGGTCTAATGCAATGTTGCTTTTCACATCCATTCTGCATGCTGTTAGTCACCGAAAACAACTTTTTCTCCCTTTTCTCATCATTTCACAACAAATAATATGACAACCTTTTTATTAACTGGGTACATGTATTGTGCCAGTGTTTGATAGCTTGGTATTTAACGCTTTTTTTATTTAAATTTTTTTTACATCTAAAACTGAAATTAAAGGAAGGTGAAGCATGACAAAACACTCCCTGCTACCTTGTCAGTGACACTGGCCAGTGATGCAATACAAGGGACATGTTTTCTATTAGGGACGCTATTATCTGCTTGCTATAGAGAATAATTAGCAGCCAAGGTATCTGTTGAAAAGTATAGATTTCAGTCTTGACATTGTATTAATATTGTTACACCTTGCGATGCCCTTGCTTAATATATTATTTCCAATGAAACCCAGAGGGGCCGTGTCTTTTGTGTGCTGATAGACAACCAATCACGCCTAATTGTCTTTGCTTTCATAGCAGCTGCAGTCGCTCTCATATTAAGACATATTCCATTCAAATCTCCAGGACATGCGTTTATAGCCTGAGCTTATCAACTGGACAATGGGTCCTGTTTGAATAATTGGACCATTTCTTATCAGGGGTGACATCCTTACAAAGATCTGCCGTTGACCGCATCTGCTTAGACAGGAGGAATGAATAATACCTCATTCATTTGTGCATGAAGCTTGGCCCTCATCCTCAGGGTCAGACCATAAATAAAGCGTTACTGGGACAAATACAGAGAACTAAAGGAAATACTGCATATTTTGCCTTTAAACAAATGCAGTATATGCTACTACAAAGCAAGTCGTAAGGTTTTCGCGCATGTGATAAATGCCAACCACGTGTGTCTGCTACGACGGGTGCTTCTATGCGGTTGTGCCACGATAATGTTAAATGAGGCATAGTCATGAGGTCACGGTAGAGGTGAGTCAAATTAAACTGGCAAGCCCATTTGGTGGGGTGGGTTAGGGTGGGTGGGGGTCCAAAGCTGGAGTTATTGTGTCTGCGGGTGAAGACTATGTATTTTTCAGAATTTATTGGAAAGCAGTTAATATTAAAAAGTGGCCATAGTTCAGGGTTGCAAAATGTTTGTTGTACCGAAACTTTCAGATTTTCCCAGCTCCCAGCGAGGCTACCCACCCTGTAGATGTAGTCCAGCAGCGGGGCCTTGTGGGATGTGCGGTCCTCTGGCGAAGGCATGGTGATGGGTTCCAGCAGCAGACTCAGTGGAACGGCCATGCACCAGTCCAACAGGCAGAGCAGCAGTGACACCATCAACTGACGAAGTGACAAAGAAGGTTGGTCATCAAACATCCAAAACTAAATAATGTAATATTAATACGGCCAAAAAGGGCTGGACAGTTCCTGAGACACAACAGGTAATCAATGAGAACTGCAAGGACAGAAAATACAGAGATAGAGAGAGGTAAAGAGGAAAAGCGAAACAAAAACATTCCTCTGCAACTGCACCATTCCAACATGATTGATCAAGGGCCTTTAGATCTCAGCCATGTCCCCTCCTTTCCAACATGTACCTTTTTGTCTGCTTCCACTGTTGAGTGCTCTGCGCTCGGCAACAAAAAGGCTATTGTGGCCACAAAGATCTGTGTTGGGACAAAACAAGGAGGAAGATAATTAGATGACACACTCCTATTCATCAGCTGAGTCAGGGTTGTGTGCTAAACTGGATGTGATGCCACGGATGTAGAGTATGCATATGTGTGTGTAAGACTTGCATTTTATAATTGACTTGAATAATATGTTCTCACAGGCCCCTAATGGCTACTGCCGATTTAACTGTGTGTGTGTGTGTGTGTGTGTGTGTGTGTGTGTGTGTGTGTGTGTGTGTGTGTGTGTGTGTTACCTCAATGATTTTCTTAGGTAGAGTGGGCTCCAACCTCTGGAGATGTTCCCAGTGAGAGATGAGCAGCTGAAACACGTCACAGGCCACTTGAGCAACTGCTTTGTTCCCAAACTGGAAAAACAAACAAGAGGAACGGACAAGAACTGGTCAACGATGCAAAGGATATGGCTCCTTCTATAATAAGCGGCGTTAACATGGAAAACATTGTTGTTGTGGAACCAGTATTTTTCTGTTCTACATGTACATTCTTGGGGTAGGAGAATGCTGCCTTGACATTGTTGGTGTGACACTTGGCGAGCAAAACAATTCACTGGAAATCCAGTCAAGTGAGCTGGCTGAGTGAAGATATCCTTGGCTCAATGTTTTGCAGTCACTGGCCATCATTAGATTTTTTTTCTTGCTTGCTTGTTTAATGGAGAGCAGTTCTTCCTTGTTCCAAAATAAAGAAGAAATGTGCTTAGATAAATCCTAAATTCTGAGGCAATTTTTTAAAATGTTCTTAATTTGGTGCTAGCTGGCCACCCATTTTAAATCAAAGCAATGTAAAAAAGGCATTAACAAAGCACAAAAATACTGTGCCTGTTTAAAACTGTGTAACTGTCCAAACATACACAACATGAATAACACTGAAGACTCTTAGTTGTATCGTAAGATTGGAAAAGAGCTATATCAATGCAGTCCATCTTACACGGCACACAATATGTCAGAACAGATATAAATAATCTAAACAGAAAAAGCAACTTTAAACTGCTCAAATGGCTTAATGGCGACTGGAAAATTCATCAGGATGCAGACGGAACAATACATAAACTGCTGATACGTACACCAGCTGACTCCACACTGTATCTTCAATAAATAACTGTATCTCTGATGTTGATGCTGTCTTTACAGACAGGACAAAACATATATAGACATAATTTAAAACCCGGATAGAACTTCATGAGCAAAGAAATTGAGATATGCGTTTTGTGTTCTTGAGGCAGAACATTTATTATTTGCCAATTCCCAGACTACACTGTTATTACATTTATGTTTTAGGCTTCCCCCGAGAGTAATATTTACAATATTTTATTTATTATACGTCTCCTCGTCGGATTTGTGTCACAAAAATTCTAAAAATGCAGCGGGACATTGCTGGTTGAAGATGAGGAAAAAGTTTAGGCACACACTGACTGTGGCAAAACTCGAGTAATACCTTAAATTTAGTTTTTCACTCCCTGTGCATATAATCATCATAACTCAATTTCCAATCCAAACAATAGCTGATTTTCTCCAGACTCATTGCAGGAAAGAATTGAGCTGTTGACAATTTTCTTTCAAATGTGGATTTCTTTAGTGATTTGAAATTCTTTGTGGAGAAATAGAATTTCCCATTTCTTCCAGCTGAATGCCTCTCAACATGTAACAAGGGCAGACAATGTGGGGAGTGCAGAAATGGCCAAACACAAAAAGAGGCCCTGAGAGTTCAGCACCTGCTTTTAGAAAAGAGACTCTCAGTGCCACTCTTCCCCCTAGATCCCCCACCCAGCCTATACCCTCTATTTTGGGGCTGACTGAGTCTGTGTGTCAAGTTGTACAGGGGAGTGATTACTGCTCCATTAGAGAAGGGGGGTTGCTCGAGCAGGAAGCTGGGAGATGTAGCTGCTTAAATTGGCCCACATCTACTGAGAGCGAGCAGCCTGGAAATTACACTACCGCCCCAAACCCTTTTCCATGAAACCCCCCACCCCACAAAAAATAAATAAATAAAACAGCAACCAGTGATTCTCTGCATCTCTTCACTCAGGGAGAAAAGAGGGCTCTTCCAAAAATATGCCCATGAGTCACATCACTGGACTTGTTTTATTCTCACACTTTCTGTCCACTCACTATGTTGAAATTGTCCTGCAGTCCTTTTATGTAATCAACTATCATTTCCTTTCAGAGCTAAACACTATAGGGCTTGTGTGGTAAAACCAAAACATTCTGTGATGAAATCAGGGCTTCCTGCATCAATTGGTTTAAAGACATTGTGGCAGACAGTGATTTATTCTATTCAGAATTCTTGCCACAGTTAAAATGGTCAACAGTGCAGTTGTATGTTATAAAATCATATTGTACACATACATTAGCGGATATGAAGAAGCTTAATTGCCTTGAGGTTTCACTGACCTTTAGTGTTACTCCCAGAACATTGATGGCGTCTTTAACCTGGTGGTGGATGTTCTTCTGCATCAGCTCCTCACACACCCACAGACCCAGACTGCACACAGCAATGCACCTGAATGACAGAAGCAGAGTGAAAACTATTCTACAATTAAACTTCTCTCGAAGATATCAGTTTTGTTCTCTTATGGCGGTAAGCGGTAATTGCAAGTGTGTTTTTAAATTTTTTTCATCTCACACAGAGATCCAAACTGTGTGATGACCTGTAATGTCAGCCAGTTGGCGTCTTTCATCGTATGTAGTCGTTGCATTTTTCTTTGTTTGTTTGTTCGGCCATAGTAACCTTTTTCTCGCAACACTAGCAGAAACAAAAGTTAAACATTACGCCACTTCACACACAAGTGAGTAGAAAAGTGAATCTGTTTTAGCTCCGCCTACCCTCTCTGGCGCTCTAACCACTGCTGCGTGATGGAAAACGCATCACTAACTGTGCACCACTTATGTTTTTTCCCGGAAATGACGCCACAGACACCCAGGTCGTAATACTACAAATGCAAGGGCAGTCATCAGTGGGCCATAAGCTCAATCACCATTGTGTCTCCTCATTCGGCAATACATAGTAAGTTAACAGACATTTATTTAAAAGAAAATCTTCGAGATTATTACTTTATTACCAGAAATTATTATTTTTGGTAAATGGGCTTTAAAAGCATTTTGCATTATTTCTATGATATTAGTTAATGCTCTGTATCAATGAGCTTGTTAATAGTAATTATGCATACGCACATGTACGTGAAAACACATCAATCTCATAAAATAAATAGACAACGTAACCTACAAAAAAACAAGCATCACAAATATTGCCGATCATACCTGGCCCCTTCACAGTATTCCTTTGTTGCCATCTCTATCAGGATGTTGACCAGATAATCCTGAACAGCAAAGAAAACATGTTAAATTAACATCTTCTCAAGTGACAATCCAGGCCATCCTTGTCATTTAATATTTGAAGAAATCGGACATTAATTGTAACATAAGACTGAAAACAGAATCATTCTTAATGTTCACATTTTAGGAGAAATGTGTAAAACTCTTTCTCTACTGCAGGTGACTAATCCACTTACAATATACAGTGAGCAGTTTTTGCATTTAAATGTCATTACCACATGGATCCAATATGACAACATTTATCAAGGTAAATGTTGAACATTTACCTTGATATCCTCATTTCCTACAATGATGTCATCAGAACCAGGCACACGCTGCAGTACAGGAATCTGGAGGTAAAGGTTGGGGAAACACACCAGGGAGCCCAGGATTGTCTGAGCCTCCATCCTCGGAGCCTGGAAGAGATGAGAAGACAAAAAACAGGCTATCACTCATTCCCTAAAAGCTACAAGAAAACAACCCACATCCAGGAAGCAGGAAGGTCGCTATCTGGGGAAAAAGGATTGGAGGGATCCTGCAGAATTAATTGAGTCTTTATTCATGATTCTGCTGATGCTCAACAGTCTCCTGACACATGGTAGACATTGGACAACAAAATGACTGATTAAATGCGTGTAGATGCAGCTCGAAAGCAGACTGTGCATCTTGTTGAAATTATCCAGCAACCAAAACAGTAAGTGAAGTAAGTAAACTGTTCTAAAAATATCATACAGTTCAGAGGAGGAAGAGATAGTCCACACTAACTGGCACTAACGCTGGCATACCAGTATTCCTATTGGTCTCTCAACATAGGGGACTTTCACACCTACCTCGTTTGGTCTGGATTTTTCTGAATGATCCAAACCAAAATTAACGGTGTGAAACCTCCCTCGAACTTTGGTCTGACGGAAAGAGTTGGTCTCGGTCCTGGTCAAATCGAAGCATGGTTCGGTTCGTTTCTAGTGTTAAAAATAATGTTATGGGTGCTTTGGACTTTCGGACCAATTACAGAAAGTTCTATTCTCAGAACTCAGAAAAGGGAACGACAACGCGACAAGACAAAATGAGCTATAGTAGCACACGGGGAGAGGAGGAGACCAAATGTTTACTTTAATTGGAACGACGACTTTATAAAGAGTCAGTTGGAATAAATCTCCCAACAATTCCAACACTTCAAATATTTAGAGACAGAGGATACGAGAGGACAGAAGAGCAATGCCACATGAATATTAAGAAAATGCAGCGTTTTTTTAAGTTTTTTGGTTGTTGTTTTTATGTTGCTGTTGCTTGCTTGATAGTTTGTTTGCTGGCTCTTTGGAATTGCCTGACGGATTGTCACATTTCATCTGTATTACAAATATATACATATTAACATTTTAAATGTGATGCTCTTATGCATTTAAAGAAACATTTTATGTTAAAACTGTCCGAGTAATCAAATAAAATTGTTTTAGCTGTAATTAAAGGCTGTTTGCTTCTCAAATAAAACAGCTGTGGGCTTTTGAGTTAAAGATTTGTACATTTAAAACCATTTTTATTTATAGGGAATGGGTATATCAAAATGAGAAATTGAAGATGTCAATTTCATACTGCAATATACATCAATTGAGACATTAATGCATGTACTTCCCAAAGATTGAGGAAAATTCCTGATGTATAATATAAATATACCCTTTATTGCAAAATTGAGCAAGAGGAATTTGTGGTCTTCATTTAAGTCATAGTTGCACTGTCCTACATTGAAGTACAATGAAGCAACATTTCATTGTTGATTTTCTTGCAAGCAAAATAAATTAAAGAAGTTTCAAACTTTTGTGCTATTTTGTCCCTCAGATGATCTTTTATAACCACTAGATTTGACTAAACATTTTGAACTTTTCAATGTCAAAAAGTTGCAAAAAAAAAAAAAAGGTATTACAGGGGCACATTGTTATTTATAGATCGATCAGCTATGTGTGAGCGAATGAATGAAACAGTTACTGAAGATCACCAGGTATGAGGAGGAATTCTGTTTTTGTGTTTTTGTTTCTTTCAAGTACATTCCTGAAAATTTGTCATATTTAACAACATTTTCTCTTCACAGTTCTTAAACACATTTTTAAGGTTGAGTTTGAATCTCATGATGAATGTGAATGTTAAAAGTGTGTGCGTACCTCTGAGGAATCAGAGCTGAGAACGCGGGCAGCGGCAGTGATGAAATCTCCAACAAGCATGGTGAAGCCTGGCAGGCCGAGGAAGAAGAAACGTGGAGAGCAGGAACGGATGATGGTGTTCAAAACATCCTGATGACAAGCATGCACACATACACATCAAATGTTATTAGGAGGCCAACAGTAATTTTCGTATTGATATTTATGTTATTAGCCTTCAACAACTGACTTGACTTGCTAGAGGAATAAACAGCTATCACCCATCAGAACCAAAACGGAGTATATTAGCACTTCTTTACAGTTAGATGGGATTTTTAGCATTTGGTAAAAGCACATGGTCTTGTTAGCGTGGGGGGAGAGAAGCAGAAATATTTGGTAAATGGGCCACCATGTGAGAGACATGGCAGGGAGAAAGCTTTTTCCTCCAACAGGTAGGCTAAGCATTTTTAATGTGTTGAGGAGAGTAAGGCACTCAATAACACATGTCTCTAAAGGATAGGGAAAAAAACAGAGTGGGAAAGGAAGGCAGAGAGAGAGAAAGAGAGAGGGGCAGCAGATGGATTGTTCACAGAGGATAAGAGAAAGAACAAAAGACCTCAACTTTCGTGAGTCCCATGTATATACGCACAAGCAAACCTGTAATTAAAGCAAGAGACAAGGTATTGTTTTGTGGAGGTACTGGCGGCTCAGTGGCAGATGGGGGCTCTTTCAACATTGACATATGCTGCGCTGCAGAGGGCTCTGCACAAAGTGCTCAAGTATGTACAGTGAAATACAATGCTAAAGCGTAGAAAGCTTTTAACAGGTTTTCCATGCTATATTTAGAAGGTGAATGGTTACATTTACTCTTCATTGACAGAAGAAATACTCTACAAGTACTAAATACTAAACAAAAAAACAACAACCCACAAACATAATGGTATGAGAATGCACCATATCAGGCAGAAGGATTGTTCTCCCTCCTATCTGAGACATGCGCGTGCATATGTGTGTACAAAGGCAAGGTCCAGGCTGGAAACACCTGCCGTCTTGGTCATAAACTTGTGTAAATCGGACAGTTCAAACATCAGCCTGTTTCTAGCTGAACCGAAGGTCAACTTAGCAAACACACACATGCACATGATTTCTCTCTCTCTCACACACACACACACACACACACACACACACACACACACACACACAC
>CALSCE010010956.1:4778573-4824673 GCA_943593645.1 Bovichtus variegatus
ACACACACACACACACACACACACACACACACACACACACACACACAACCACTTATCTATCTAGACATTAATCACCTGAAGCTTTGGTAAACAGGGAATGCAGGTGAACAAAAGAGGAATAGAATAAATACGCAGAGGCAATCCAACATGATGCACTGCATGTGGAAAATTGCTGGGAAGAGCTTTAGGATTGAGGGCCCAATTTGCCCTTATTTCGGTGGTAATTGACCTCTGAAGCATAATGTGCGGTGCAGACAAAGGTAATTAGCATGCAACAAACTGATGTTTGATTGCCTGAAATGAGCATTTTAAGAGCAAGCCACAAACGTAGAAAGCAAAGTGTTTTCTATTGTATGTGTAAGTAGAGGGAACCTGATTTGAGGTGTGTGTATAGAAATGGGATTTGACACCCACATGTGGCTCTGTGTTGGCAGTAGGAATGGTCCCCGCGTCAACAAAAGGTGCATTAATGTAACCCTGAATAGAGCCACCTCAGGCCTTTTCATTTGGCCTTCCATCTTGAGAAAATCAGGCTCTGTCCACCTGCTGGCCCCTGAGGTGACAGGGTTCAATCCGGTATCTAGTATTACTCATCAGAAAGTTTTTGTCTCATTTACTTAAACATGGGACATTTCCCAGCACTATCATCACTATGAATATCTGGGGTTTTCCCCTTCGCAAGCTGTTAGCAAGGGATATATAACCCACCTGCATAACTACGAGGTGAGAGGTTTAATCAACAGCCAAGTTTGTGGCTGGAGGGTAACCGTCACATTTTACACAGTATGTGAATTATACAATATCTCTTTTTCCCCAAACTGTATATGCATGACTGATACGTTTTCTTTCACCTATGCTAAATTAATAGGTACAAAAACACTATACATGTATACTTCACAAAATATGCTGTTGACTATTGCAGTCCAGACAGTAGACCTATTAGATAGATTACTGCTATTGTGCTATGGCCATGCCTTTGTGAGACCAGTGACCAGAGGATGACAACCAGGACAATAGCTCTGACCTTGGCACTCTGTCAGATGGAAGGAGAATCCCTCCAAGGGAACTGTCATTTTTCTCTAAGCTTAGGTGAATTTAAGGTTGAGGATTTACAATGGGGTTCACCCCGTTGACTAAAAAAACATGGCTGTTTAAGGCTAATTTTATTCCTTGATAAACAGGTAGTCTAAAGAAAATGCTGGACCTGTTAGCTAAAATATTTTTTAAAAAGGTAGAAATGTACAATACGTATCATAGGTAAAAAAACAACGTTAAACACAAACCATTTGTTTAACTAACTAATTGCACAATTATATGAATTATTTGCAGACCAGCATGTATGGATGGCTACTTTCATGTAACTCATTGAAAAATGAGTTACATGAAAAAAGGATAGACAAAAATGATACATGTTTGATGAATTTGGAAATGTATGTTTTTTTCCCCTTTTTTTTTTTTTGGGTGGGGTGGGGGTTGCGGGTGAAGGCAGAGAGGAAAGGAGGAGGGGGAGAGTAAAGAGCCACTTTCTTATGTTAAGCAGGCGTGCGGCTGTCCTCTATTGTGTGGCGTGAGGACTCTTTTCTCCGGCCAATTTGAGCATGCTTCAGTGGCCAGCCTGGCTCTGGCCCCCCCGACGCATTATACAGAGCCACACAAAAGCTGGAGAATGTTGCCTCGTCCCACAATGTGCCCCCCTCATTGCTCTACTCTACACTACACTACACTACGTTCCGCAGGCTCCCCTCCCGCTCCTTCACACACTTGCATACACACTTGCATACACACACACGCAGGCAGGCAGGCAGGCAGGCAGGCAGGCAGGCAGGCAGGCAGGCAGGCAGGCAGGCAAGCCTACTCTGGGCCTCTGGCCGACGTGTCAGTCTAACGGAGCGCGACAGACGTCAATCCTTAATTAATCACGTATACGCGGCAGGGGCTCAAAACATTATTTAACGACATGGAAAACATTCTAATAAGCTTGTCGCACTGCCAAGGCGCAATAGAAACCCAGCCAGGAGGGCATATATATACACACACACACACTTGCATCCAAAACACCCCCCACCCGCACACACTTTTATCCCTGTCCTTTGTTTTGGGGGGACTCCATTCATCTCCACTCAGCTTCGTCTGGAAGGAATGGAGCAGGGCCAGATTTAAATACAAGGAAGGGTGTGGCTAAAGGAGGTGAAAGATGCCAAAACACAGAAGCATTCTTCATCGCCACTGGTTGGCACAAGGTTTTCAAAACCACCCGCTGAATCGAAGCCTCAACAATCTTTAATTGTTGTTCATCTATATGAGCCTCACTCCTGTCAGTTAGAGTCCTCATTTCGATCCTAAATATCTGTAAAAAGAACTGGCACTGGACACATGTTGTGTGTAGATGATAAGCCAAGATTGACATCAACATAGGAATCAATGAGTCACATCACACAGGAAAAAGTAGATGGGAAATTGGGAACTACAAACCATAATTTTACAGTTTTTAAACAGGGACAATGCATTTGCATCTCATGAGTTTGACTGGTGCTCTATCTAGTGGTGAATAAGAGAAAAACTGGCAGCCATACTGTGGATGCCACCTGCTGGACGTACCTGGTCGTCGCTGGTGATGCCCTTGTGCATGATGTGGTAGAGGTGCACCAAGAAATCACTGTTGGGGAGCACATCCTGGTGCCTGGTCATCATCTCACAGATCAACTTGTAAGCCTGCAGCTTGCCAGCCTTATACTCAGCTGGTAGCATGGTGGCCTGGAGAGGGGGAGGGATGCTGAGGTCAGTATCATTATGAGGAGCTGAAAAATGCTAAATGTATCTAATGTGGTGGAGGGGTGGTTGTGGGATCAGTCACCACAGTTGCTGTTATCCATCATTGAGGCAAACTACACCTTTTGAGTTTGACTTTAATATACAACATTCTTGTTTTGTTGTTTTTGCTGAACAGTACGATTAGATAATGCTAATTTAAATGTGTGTTTAGTTTTTAGGAGTCAGAATCAGAAATCCTTTATTCCTCCCACAGCGGGGAAAAATGTACAGCGCTACAACAGCAGAGGGGCCGTGCAGATAAAAGGCAAATCTAAAATAAGTATAAGTAAGAATAGAACACAACCTTAGTAAAATAAGTAGCAGCATAAATGTATTGCACATGCGTATTGCAGGACATGACAGAATTTGTTTTCTACCTGCTGTAGAAAAAAAACACACATTCAATCTTACACAGAGTTCCCTGGTTGTTTTTTTCTGGCACATCTTTTCATTTTATGCCTCAAAGTATTCACTATATATCACTGTTGTTTTGTGAATGTTGCCTGTTGTGTCTATGTGTTGTTGATACCCTAAAGAGCCAGGAGGCCAGCATTCGAAGAGGAGGGATGAAGGCGGGCTGGGGAGGAGAAGACTGGTTGTCCACACTGATCCCGAGGTTGTCCCGGATCTGTAAGCACACGTTCAAGAAACGTAACCGCGAATAATCTTTGTGTGAGAAAGTACAGGATGTGTACAGGAAGTGTAAATGAAGGCTTTTGTTCTAAAATACCATACCCATTTAGATAAACAGGCACAATTTCATCAACATAATTAGATCCCCAAAACACACCTGTTTTTATGCAAAGAGCACTTAAATCAATAACTCATCATTTTATAGTAAGTCATTGCGTATTTACATTTCATGCCAACCATCTCTTTGTAAGAGTGGATATAAAGAATACACAGTTTCAAACCTATACATTTAAATGTATCCCAGTGTATTTCCTCTTGCAGTGTATTTGAATGACTTCAGCTGACAGGAAGGAAACATGGACCCAAACTATGCAAGGCTTCATATGTAGGTGTGTGTTTTGCCGGTCCACCTTACCTTGGCCAGCTTGTGCCAGAGCTCATAAAGACAGGAGAAGACCTTGGCATGGATTTTTGGGCAGCGGATGCTGTTGACATCACCCATGATACCCAAAATCCTCCTCCACAGAACGAAGGCCGAATCAGCATGCCATCCAGTCAAGGTGCCGCCCGCGATTATGCTGACATCATCAGCCAGACACTCACTACTGTCTGCATGGTCAGAGACAGAGTTTGGGGTGGTTTGGGTTAGAGAATAAATTATTTTGTAACGTCTATATTGCCTATATATTATAGCTGCAGGTACATAAAACAAAGTGAATGAAATAAAATTTTATACAGGATATGGGTTTCAGTCAACAAATGCAGAACACCTTTGATAAAAGCATTTCAAATTGAGAGACTTGTCTGTAATACATAAAAGATGAATAAACCCTCAACGCCGTCCTGTCATTGTCATTGACGAAATTCACTCTGTGCATTTTCCCAGATGCATCCAAGCACTCGGTTCTTTGCCCACTGAAACTGATCAAAGCACTGAAACACTTTTGGAAAAGAGGCACATGCATCATCCAAATGAAGTCAGGTTGAGTTGTGGGAGGACATTGCCACCTAGTGGGCAGCAGAAGACCGATGGGGAGTAAAGGACAGGAAAAGACACCAAAATGGATAGTGTGTGTAAGAAGATCTAAGGTGATTATTAAATGAAAGATGTTTCAGCACTTTGATAACAAATTAAAATGAGATAAACAAGAATGCACGTTTGGTACCAAGAAGAACCAAAAAAAAAAAAGGGGAATGTCATGTATTTAATCGAGTGCTTGAACGAGAACAGAACAAACAAACAGAGATAAGTGTAATGTAAGAAAAGAAATTCAAGGGAAGGCTGAAGAATATAGAGCATGGAGAGTCAATGGTTAATGAGGACTCTATGGTCTATATGATGAGTAGCAGCTAGGGAGCAGTACCCAAGTGGTGTGGCATGTGTAAGACAGACTGATGCATGGTGTCGTCCAGGGGGCAGTCCCGCGGGCACTCTGTGTGCACCAGCAGGGCCGGTGAGGCGGGCGGGTTCTGGGGGTATTGGTAGTGGTTGTGGTAGGACGGGGGTGCAGAGTGGGGAGGGAAGGCACACTCGGGACCTAAAAACAACAAGGGGGAAGGGATAAAATTGAGGAGGGGAGCACAGGGACAAAGGAAGAGTGACAACTTCATGACGATCACAATGTAGGACAACACAGACACAAGTTCACGTGCAAGGGTAGGAAAGGTGGAGGGGCAACCATGATCTCTCTATCAATAATGATGGAGGGGGGGAAGGAGGGGGTCAACTAAAAGCTGAAGAGTTTAAAAAGCAGAGGGGTCTTGATTATTTTCCTCTGAAAATAAATATAACTGCCAGTAACAAATATTCAAAGTCTGTCTTGTAGGCCACAGGTCTCTTTCCCTTCACAACATGTCAATGGACAATCACACATGGCTTAGCCAGAGACGTACTGTAGCAGATCCTGACAAGATGATCAAGTTTCTTTACCAGGTCACTCTACCTGGATATGACTAATCCATTAGTGATGTAATTGGAGGCACCAAAACCCCAGCTAGATGAGAAACACCTCAGATAAACTTGCAGAACTGCTGAACTCTTTCAACTCATTTTTGCTTATCAAACGTGCAAGGCTAAGAGCATATCTGGGGTTATTTTTGTTTTATATTCACAACAGAGCTAAATTGTCTATGGCTATCTTCTTCCACTCAGCTAGGACGCCGGCGGCCACAGCCGACTTTACTGTCTGCAGGGACTGCAGGGGGCTAGGTTTAAAGCTATAGTGAAGGTTCTGGTATCATATAAAAATTTATTTTGCATTAGGGTCACTAAACAGTTAGAATTGCATACATTGGGTATAAGTGTAAAGACGAGACTCTTTTTGGATTCAGTCGCCAAAGTAGCTATTTCATAGTTTTTTGAAACTTGACCCCACTTTATAAAATGAGCTGTCGTGAGCGCTAGGATAATGTCAGCCTCAAGAAGTTTTACAATCACAAACTACAGACCTAGGGCATTAGAGGGTGTATGGCTTGCCTAGGTATATTGATAATAAGGGGGCTTCCTTTAAAAGGTTCAAGGTTATCTTGAAGGGTGCCTGTATTTTTTCTTTCCAAAGAAATTGTAGTTGATTGTAAAATACATCTGGAATAAATAGAGGGCCCAAATCTGTTTTAGGTGCTCAGGGTGCGTTCTTCTTATCAGTTCCAATACCTGCTAGAGCCTCATTATGGCTGAGCAGCAGACTCCCCTGGCTCTGGGGGTCGGTAGTCACGTCCATATGGGCTGACTGTGTGGACTGAGTGTCAGCTTCCTCATCAAAGGCCTGCCAGGTCACCTCAGCTTCATTGAGGTAGCCGTTGGACGTCTCACTGCTTATACTCTCACCTAGGTAGGGTGGGTGAATGAGGTGGATAAAGGAAATAAAACGTGTAAGAAGTTTAACACAGAGAAGCATTAGATGGAAGGTACTGGCTGTGTGAGGACTAAACTATTAATCCACGCAAAGAGAGGGCTCTGTTTGATACTTCAATGTTTGATTTAACTGAATGAGTAATTCTTCATGTGGTTCATATCAATTAAAACACAGCTACACAGCAATGACAGGGATTATCGTGTTAAATGAATAATTAGTGATATAATCTCTAACTTTTCTCTCTGAGCTTGGGTCTTGTGTAGTTTGTTTGTCCCTCAGCATTGCACTCTGTCTCAGTTGGACTGCTGCTCTGCCGGATGAGGATCTAGGAATACAGAAACAAACATTAAAGAAGAGATATTTGTATGGACAAATCTTATTTCATTACTTTGACATGATACTATTAGTACAAGATGATTCTTCTCACCACTGGTGGCTCGTTGCTCTCTCTCCTCTCCTCAGAAGTCCTGCTATCAGAGCCAAGGGAAGTAGGGGAGTACTCTCTCTTCTGGGCTGAAGTGCAAGAGGGGGGTATTATAAATAGGCAGACAAAACACAATTAAGTTATCTTAAAAGCTTATATTACTTTACTCGTTCCTTTATGTCCTTGCGTTTAATTGAAGAGGCAGAAATGTGTTACTTTTTAACATCCAGCAAAGGACAATAGATGGAAATTAGTCTTCAAAGTTAATGTTGGCTCGTTTACGATTCTTTTTTAATGAGCACAGTCCCTGTCAAATAAACTAATACAACATCTATAAAATAAAAAATGCATCAAAATCCATATTAGAAAACACCCTAAATGCCTAGTTTCCACCATAACCTCTCTATAACTGGTAAACATGAAAAAAAACTGTCTCCAGTCTCCTAATAAAAAGATGCAGACATCCATATTACATGCTATGTTATTACATGGCTTGAATGTAGCTGAGCTAAATCTCTTCTTAATACAATCCCAGTGTGAGGCCAAGGGTGTATTCAGTCAAGATCAGAGTTGAAACATATAGGGAATCAAAATCAAGATTGTGTTGTATATACCTGGTAAAGTGTCAGACAGTTGTTGGGTGATGTCGGAGGTGCTGCTGCTACGTGGCAGAGGGCTATCCCCGCCTCCCAGCTCCTCCTCTCCCCCACATTCTGACAGCTGACACTCCTCCACATCTGACACACAGGAGAAACGAAGACACATAGTTAGGCGGAGCCACAAGAACCACACAGCAACCATAACACAAACCTTCAAATGTAAACACACCGAGATATCTCATTTGTTATCTTTAGGGATTTGAAGGCACAGTATAGATGAAGGTTTGACAAATTCATGAGAGCATCGGAGAGAAATTAGGACATGCACACATGTAGTAGTGATGCAGACATACTTTTGTTATAGACTGTATTCCTACACGTGGCGGTGCTGCCCTGGAGATGCATTACATTTTTTTTTAATAAGTAAGCACAAGACAGTCTGAAGTTCCTGTTAACACTTAAACCTCTCTGCTCCAGATACTGTACAGCAGACACAGAAACTGACAGCATATAACAGATAGTGACAGATGGATGGAAAGGCAGGGCGGAGGTCACAGACACACAAACACATGCAGCTCTCAGAACACACTTTACCTGAGAGTCTGTGAGAGCAAGCAGAGTTACCAGAAGAGATACCAGGCAAGAAAGAGCTCACAGTGTGGAGAAGCATAGGAACGCTTTTAGCATTGGGCAAAGCCTCGTACAGATGCACACAGTTGCTGATGGACTGGCTTCGCTTAGCTTCCATCAGGGAAAAAGAAAGAAGAGGAAAAAGAAGAAAGACAGTGGAAACAGAAAAGAGGTAAAAGGGAAAGAGACAGAATTCAATAACAGCAAAGTACAGAGCGAGTAAATAAAGCACAGCAGAACCAGAGTTTGACTTTTATATGTTCAATTACAGAAATACAACACAACTGTGGCTCTGAGGAATAATTGTAAATAAGATTCACATCAGAAGGAAAAAAAGATAAACTAGAATTACTGCCTCACGATTTTATGTCGCCCACCATTCCATTACTTCATAACTTTATCCTATTAGACGTTTATTTTAAAATGATCATTATAAGCGTCGAGTTATGGCCAGAAACGTGTTTTTTGAGGTCACATTGACCTTGACCTTTGACCACCGAAATATGAATCAGTTCATCTCTGAGTCCTAGTGGACGTTTGTGTCAAATTTGAAAAATGTTTCCCTCCAGGGCGTTCCTGAGATATGAGTTTCACTAGAATTGGACGTACGGACGGACGGACAACCCAAAACATAATGCCTCCTGCCTTGGCTGTTGCTGGCGAGAAAAGATAAAAACCAAACCCAGACAGGGGTCACTGTAACTGTGTAAGATGCAGCATTACAAGGAAAGCCCAACTAGGGACAAAAGTTGACAATAAGCCATAGCTATAAACTCTCTTTGCAGTTTGTCAGTGTCATGCTCTGTATTGGAACCATGTTAAATTGCATCGTACCTACCACATGAAATAAATTAATTTCAATGTATTTAGGACAAACAATGGTGGGATGATTATCGCACCAAAACACAGAAAAATTATTAACCCTGTACAAGCCAAACATACTATATATATATATATATGTTATATATATATATATATATATGTGTGTATTTTATATTTCTGTCCAAACTATTCCTATATATCACAATTTACACAAAGGTATACCTGATGATATCTATCCCAGCAATGGCAGACTGGCTTAACTGGGTCAATGTAGTTGTAGGAGCCTAATGAGTACCATAATGAATATCGAGCCTTTTGCTCCATAATCAAGACAAGATCTCTGAACAATATTAGTTTGTATTTGCATGCAGAAGTAGAGCCAAGTTTTGACAGTTGTCAAGGCTGAGGCATTGCCATTGTGTGTGGATAGCACTTGAGGCTTAATCTCAAAGAGAGCAATGAAAGAGGACAGTTCTATTCTCTGCTTTCAGCACACTTTAATTACGCCTTTCAGTAGAGAGATACATCGTCTCTGCTACAGCCCGCCACTGCTTCCCATTTATGCATATTAATGAGCATTAATTACACTCTTAATGAAACTATCAAAAACTGCCGTGCAATTGATGTGTGGGCCCTCTCTTGAGGAGTAGGGAGGAGGACTGTCGGGCCTTTGAAGATCAATGTGGGAGAAATCCAATTAGGCCAAAGAAAGGGAAGGGAATTTGAAGCGGTAGTGTTTAATGTCCATCTTTGCTTGCACGTAGATACAAATAAACAGACCAACAGAATAGGTGCATAAACACATGCACATGAGACGCATAATAGATGTGTCAGCACACACACAATCACACACACACGCACACAACCCTTCTAAGACTTCATCTTTCAGGCACAAATACATCTGCTCCTCGCTCAACAAGCCCGTCATTTTAGTACGTCGGTGGTAATTGGGGAGGCGGAAGGCCAGGAAAGGAAAAGGCATCGTAAACGTGTTTTATCCTCCATATTAAGATTCTGTCTAGACAAAATTAAGACAAGCAAGACAGGCACTGCAGCTAGTTACTACTCTACTGCCTTCCAGCTCAACTTATAATTAGCCTGCCACATTCCCATCAGATAAGCGGTGTTTGCGGTCTCTGAATTGAGGTAATGACAATGAGTGTCCAAATCTGGCCTTTGACATGCCGTCAGGGAGGGATTGTGCTGTATGCATGCAATCGAGCTGACATGGAAACATGTTGACATTGGCTGGTGACATGTGCGGGGGAACAATGGCGGCCATCTGCTGGCCTCTTTGTCTTTGGTGCTGGGCCTTTCAACGACACCTGGGCTAGCGTACACATGGACCTGTCTGAAGGCTTTCACACGCAGTCAATACGTCTGATAAACCCTGTGGTCTGACGCTGTGCTCCGGAAGCTTATCAGTACTGTTGTTGGCCCACACAAAGCCAGAGGATTGATACAGAATCATTTACGAAGGGTTTTAGAAAATATTTGTATTTTATTTGTGCCTGCCGTTGATGGTATAGTAATATAATACAACAATAATGCTCATATCACAAGTACTTACCGGAGGCCTTCTGTCGGACATTGTAAAGGGCTTTCTCTACACCAGGAGCACCTGACGTAGTGGCGGAGCGAATCCTCATGGGCTCCTGAACTCCTGGCCCGCCCTGCTCCCCTTGGTTCCTCCAACTCAGTGAGAAGGACCGCGCCACTGCTGCTCCCTTCTGGGAGTCCTGGAGCACACCTGACATGCAGAGAACAACACTTGTTGAGTACTGAGGTGTCAGTGTACATTAAAAAAAAAAAAAATGAATGAATCAGCTTTATAGCTTGATTTAGCACCAAAAACCTTTACTTAAGCTATTTTAGATCTTAAAAAACATGTCCTTAATAATAACAACCCACACACTGCTGTAGTGGCGGTCAACGTCAATGTCTGATTGCCCATTTCCTTAAACTTGCATGCAGTGTGGGTATTATCTGAACTAGCCTGAGCTCATTGTCAACTCCACATTTTAAGCTCCTCTTGTGTAGGATTTGAACATTTATGACTTTGGTGACCACCAGTGGCAGTATCAAAAAAGACACTCTGGCAAACAGCAGGGCACACTGGTGGATGGAAGATGGGCAGTTTATATGCCAACAGCCTATGTTTTAACTGGGCTACTAGACACATTTCCCCTCACGGACAATAAAGTTTGAAGTTTGAAATTAGTGTTGATTAATTGTGGAGATTGATTAATTAAACAATTGACTAATTGTCAGAACAAAAAAAAAAAAAAAGTGAAAGGCCACATCAATTTGAGTAAGGGGTCATGATGTACAAATAATGTGTTTAACGTCAATTCAGAAAATATGTTCCACACATGTTCAGAAGTCTGAGCCAAATCCATACAAGTGATGTTCAATGGACTTTATGTCAACTTAAGACATTTAAAGATTCAAACATTTTTATTTTGACAAACTCAGGTTTGGGTAGAAGCTCTGTAATACTCTTTTTTTTCCATTGTTTAAGAACATTGAGTGACTGATAGATAGAAATTACTTTTTCATGCCAAAGTGAAAGAAACTAACACAACCAACCACCATAAAGTCAAATGTAGGACAAAATAAGGCTCAACTCAATTCAGTAACCAGAATTATCTTCCCAAAAGTCCATTTCAAACCTTTTATTCCACCCAAATTCTAGCCATCCCAATCCCCCCCCCATCTTTTTCTCCCCCTCACCACGTCCTCTCTGCTTCTTCTCCTTCTGTTCGCTGAGTTTGTCCAGAGGCAGGTTGGCCATGTCCAGGCCATAAACGGAGCGTGCCAGCACAGCCGTCAGCGAGTCCATGATGCTGGCCCACTCTGTCACCAGCTCCTCCCAGCAGGTAAGAGAGGACAGCACTGCCAGCAGCTCGTCCCATAGCTCCCGGGAGATAAATACGCACAGGTTGGCTCGCACCCACGCCACAATGATGGTCTGAATGCGAGACGAGACGAGGAAAGATGAATTAGCATTGACAGAAAGGGCTGCAGCTCTGAATTCCAGCCCCTGATAAGATGTGACAGCAGAATCCTCACACTGACACAACTAATTTGATATAGTGTCTCTTTGGCTTTTTGCCAACAACCAATCCACCCAAGACACACACAACCAGTACATATAGCTTCCTGAGCAACACATCATGGTGGTGACTTTAAAAGAAAATGCACGGAATTATGTACATTCAATGTTCTGCAATTACAGTGCACCATAGTGACAGAGTACTGAGAGCAAGTATGATGACATAGTCACACTCGCTCCCTCTTTCTTTCCTGAATTGAATAACAAGCCCTATATATCAGTTAACGTAATACTGAGCACCTGACGACATACCCTAAAAAGTATAGACGCTAAACTTTCAGCAAAGTTGTCTTTTCTTTGGTTTTCCTGTGGCCTCTTCATCACTGCCTCTGTGATCCTCAGCAGTACCTGCAGCATCTGCTCCCTGCAGAACATAGAGAGTAAATCAGAACAGTGTCTACCCCCCCAAAAAAAATTAAGTGATAAAGAATAATCAAACGAAAAACAGATGACATTCAAGAGTCATGAAGGAATAACTGTTCCATGTTTATCAGAATATCTCACTGACCATGTCTGTGTATTCATTGTGTGCTCCATGATCATGTGCCGGTAGATGCTGAGAACACCCTTGCACACCTCCACCTGGTTATCCAAGAGTTTAGCTACATCCTGGCATGGCTCCAGCAGGAAAACATTGGATGAGTTAGTCAGGAACACCTACACACATATAAGTGCAAGAAAAAACAATAAGGTTGAGCAAAAAGCAAGACACAGAGACAAGGTAAGAAAGGCAAAGTGCATACAGTAAGTATCTCTGATTCCAATCACTAAATGCTGTGATTTTCAGGAACATAGGAGACAGACCTGTAGTGTGGGCTGGATACCAGCCTTGACGTCCCTATTCTGTGCCTCAGTAAAAAAGCCCCGACTGATGGCGCTGCTGAACGAGTAAGTCCTCCCCCAGCTGGACGAGCGCCTGTGGCCGTGACTCTCTACCGTCTGGTAGAAGAAAAGACAGGCCAGTCAATTGGTCAGTAGGCAGTGGTGGAAGAAATATTCAGATCTTTAACTTAAGTAAAAGTAGCAATATCACAATGAAAAAGTACTATGTAACAAGTCCTTCATTCAAAACCTTACTTAAAGTAAAAGTACAAAAGCATAAGCATCAAAATATACTTAAAGTACCAAAAGTTAAAGTACTCATTAAAGGACCATTTTAGAATAAGATATATTATATATAACTGGATTATAAATATTGATGCATTAATGTGTTCATCACTTTAATGTTGCAGCTGGTATAAAAGATGGAGCTAATTTGAATTACTTTATAAACTGCTGCTGAGTAGTGTAATTTGTAATACATCATATTTTTTTGTTGGTTTATATTTTGTATTAATGAATCTGCAAAGTAACTTAAGCTTTCAGATAAATGTAGTGCAGTGAAAAGTATAATATAAAAAAAATAAAAATGTAAGTATTAAAAAAAGAGTAAGTACTCAAGTAAAGTTCTTGAGTAAATGTACTTAGTTAATTTTCACCACTGTCAGGAGGCATACGCTAAGATACTATACTATACTATACTATACTCATCATAGAAAATGTTTGAATGAATCTTCAATGTTTGCTAAGGATAAACATCCTATGGCTGTTTTGATTTATCACATAGGCTACCCAACCAATTCTTTTGGACCCTTTAACTATATAATATAATAGTATACATATGTATGTTATGCTGTTCTGTATCAGAGGCTTTACCTGTACGTGCATGCTGTTAGCCTCTGTGCTGAGTATCTGTTCAGAGCGGCCATCCACCTCATCTTCCTGGTTAGTTGTCTCAGGCTCCGTCATGAAGCCGGGCTTCTCCTGCAGGATCCACTTCCTGTACACTTTGATCACCTTCCTGGTTGCTGATGCTTCGCAAGACGGCAGCAGGAAGGCCTTAGGAGGGAGAATATGGACTTTTAATTTGAACTATTACAGTATTATGAATGGTTTTAAAAAGGTAGCCTGGTAATAGGAGGGATCTTTAAGTTACGTTAACAAACAGCCAGCAGAGGGCGACACATCATTACATGTTATTACAGCGTCACTAACCAGTCTGCATTCTAACCATGACCCAAAATGAAAACTATATTATATACCTGCAATTATATTTTTACAACAGTAAAAAAAAGAAATATTTCCTGGTGATGCTGTACCTGGTGGAAGACCTCATTGACAAAATTCACGTTGTCTCTGGTGGACAGTAGGATGGCATGCACCATGTCATAGACATAGCGGTGCTCCTCCTCAATGCTACACAAACTGGAATCGCTGTGCCGTCGATCTGACAGCGTGCTGCTGTTGGAGTGGCTCTTCTCAGGCTCCCCCGCTGGCCCATTCGTATCCCCATCTGATGTCTTGTCCTTCTCCTTCTCCTGGCTGCTACTGCCTGCAGTGACAGTCTGGGCACCACAGATACAGAGAGTGAAAAATGAGAGTCCCTTAGTATGCTGCACGGCTGCTTCTGCACAGTTAAATAATTGGACGCTAGAGTCTCATTGAATAGAATTCCCTTAGTATATTATTTGTGTTTTACGGACATTTCTGGGAATGAGCTACTGTAGTGGTCATTACTATAAAATGATTCTCACCTCAATGCACTCATAATAATATTAATTTAACATGTAATTCCCCTCTTTCTCTCCCCATGATATTATAACTCTATTTGCTGTCATGTACAGTACTGTATATAAATTCCACCATATTATGAAAAATATTTAAGTATTTTTTTTGTGAGCAAGTGAACAGGTTTGCCAATATCATAACATACATTCACATACTGTCTTCACAGCAGAAGAAAGGTGAGCAACACATTTCATGTTGTAATGCGTGCTATAGTATTTGAAAAGAGGTTTGCATGAGAACGTAATATTTCTACACGCTTACAACTCCTGAAAGCACTTTTCTTTGTGATTTCACAATTAATAATACATGATGATTTTTTTCCTCTTTTGCCCAGGTGTTTTCATACAGATACAGCTCTGCTCTGGAGCTTTGCTGCAACAATACCTTCAGAACAGCCTACCTCGTCATCCTCAGTGACAGTATGAGAAATCAACAGAATGGTACTCTCATGCTCACCTGGATGAGTTTGGGAATGACCTCAGTGCCGTTCTTAGCGCTCTGCGCTGCGGCAGCACTGCTGACATACTTCTTCTCCAGGAAGAAGGTGACCAGCCAGGTGATGAAGGCCACACGAGGTGCCAGGTACTGGTCCCTGGTGCAGAAGGTGCTCTCATTGTTCCGCGTCACTGGCACATACAAGGGTTTTGGTCTGTGGTGGGGGAGGTCTAATTGAGCAATATAGTGGGATGAAGAGTGAGCGATGGTGACATAGGGAGGGTGGGGGGGGAAGGACAAAAGGAGAAGAGCGAGAGAGAAAGACAAAGAGAGAGAGAGATTAAACATCAACTGTAGATGTTTGGCTTTGAAGGTTTTTCCAGTTTCTCCAGTTGAGTCAAAATCTGTTCACTCAACCATAAAGGCTCTGGAACAGAACAAGCAGAACAGCCTTTTTTTTAATATTAATATAATAAATAATATACTTCTGGAAATGAACAAGCAGCATGTTATTTATTATTACAATTATCATCATGCTCACTTGTTATACCTTTCTGTTTTACAATCTGTTGTTTTAGAGCCCTGCATGATCACAACAGCACATATTTTAAATCATACTTACTTACTTCTAAAGATCCTATTTATAGAGTATTTTGCACACAGCCCAAGCTATATTCATCAATATTGTAAAATATCGTTCCTAAAATATTGTTTAAGCAGTGTTTCTGCATGTAATAATCTAATAACAAAGTGGTACATTGTATAAATATAAAACAATGTTAATATTAGAAAGGTTTGTGTCACGCTAAATATATCTGTAATTTTAATCTTACTATTTCCATGTGCTACAGTTCATTCACTCCTTTTACTAATTACATCCACTGCTAATGTTTATAAGACTTATCATTTTCTTTCCTTAAATGCTATTGTGGACAATACCAACAGACAAACTAAGATTTTGCTGCCCAAACAGAAGCTCTTGAGTTCAACTAAAGTGTCTGTACCTTTGCAGTGATGCAATATTAAGGCTTCAACACAAAGGCAAATAGTATATACAGTATATAGAATATATACTTTATGTCAGCTTACCTAATAAAGGCTTGTAGAGATTTGTAAGCTTGGTGAAGGAGGGGAATAGATGTGGAAGGTAGTACTTCTTGAACAGGCTGAAGAGAAACCTGAAGCCTGTGTCCTGGTTCTCTTTGTTCCTCCATTCTAAACTGGATGCCTGGCAGACAGAGCACAAAGGCAGACAAGGTCAGGCTACAGGGAGAGGAAAGGAGATGGTTCGAGCATCACTCAGAAAGCGGCAGTATATTGTTTGCAACACAATACTTTGAAGGTTTCTCTAACAAACAGTACAAAAAAGGTAAAATGGTTAGGGCACGTAAGATAAACAGACTCAAACTTTACACACTTAACAACTGATATTGTATTTAGCTTTTCATCTTACTGTTGTACAAGACAGGCATGACAAACTACCTAAGTGCTCACATCAACACCATGCTCATAACAAGACATACACTGTGTAACCATATGTATATATATTTTCCATTGATTGCTCACATTTTTTTTCTTTTTAACTACTGTCTTGCTAGGAGCTTTTCGGGAGACCCCTCCGACCAGGGTACTCTAAAATGTAAACTGTTTAACAAGAAAGATTAAATTATTTAAATTGTGTCACTATATCAGGACATCCTGACGTGGAATTTCAAAATGAAAGTCTTTTAAAATGTCATATATGAGCAGTTTTCTTGAATAATCACACTGGTATGATCATATGCATAGTTTATGTTATTATCGAGATGTATATAGTCTATCGTGGCAGAGTTTTAAATTATTGTTGTGTTATTTATAGGCTATATCGACTAGCCCCAGGATAACTCAGGGTCATGTAGGCCCAATATGCATCGTGACTATACCTGACAACCAAACCTAGAATCACATTTGTCCCTCTAATCTTATATGCAACCCTTCACTACAATATAACCTGTGGCACTGCAGTCACACTGGCAAGGGATTCAGTTCAAACTTTAGAACTAAGTTATGTTATCCACAAAAAGTTGTGTAGTCTTTCCCTAGCACAATTAGTTATTACCTGGATGACCATGTACTTCAGTAGAGTTTCGAGGATGTAACAGGTCTGATCATCTGCAACCTTTTCTCCTACCACAGCCGGAACCAGCGGGGTAATCTCTTCAGGCACCACCTTGGCTGCTCAGATCGACACATACAAAGAAATGAGGTAAGTGTAGGAAAGTGAGAGTTCCACAAGAAACACACAATCCAATATCAGTTTAGTATGTTTCAGATGACCTCAATGAGCACCCTGATCCACACACAGGCTCTATAAATGTCTCAAAATCTATGTCATTAGACATTCACACATGTAGAAACATTCATATTCACCATCAGGAGGGTTGGAGAAGGGGTTGTAAATGATGGTGTCAAGGGTGCAGGGCCCTCTGGTGGAGGGCACAGCAGGGAATCCTGGCACCAGACAGGCAAAGATAAGGAACTGCTCCTCAGCACAGTTGTCCCTCAGGGCCTGCAGCCACAGCAGGAAGAGACGGATCCCCTCACAGCGGATCTAGACAGGAGAAGTTTCAGACATATTAACAGATACACAAACGAGTAGTGTTGTAATGCATCACGTGGCAGGAAGATGGTGATTTTAATACCTTGTGGCAATGAAAATAGTAATTACCTTGAATGAATTTCCAGTGTGTAGAAGCTTTTTCAGAATAGAACCTGGAAGAAAGAAAAATCCAAAAGGAGATATGCGTGAATAGATATGTGCATGTTCCGGTGTGTCCCTGCCCTAGTTACTGGCCCTATAAGTCTGAGACTCTATAGCAGGGGTCTCCAACCACCGGGCCACGGGCCACGGACCAGTGGATCATTTGGTACTGGGCCACACAGAAAAATTCAAAGTTAGATTTTTTTATGCTGGTAATATTTATTGTAAACATTTTTATGTAATATATTATATATATATATATATATATATATATTACAATGTAATAATAATATAAATAAAAGTGCATAATATAAAATGGAATAATTCCATTTACATTATATATGTAATAATTAAATTATATGTTTTGCACTTTATTGTGTGTTTTGTTATGCCTGCCCCCCCACTCGGTCCGTAGATTAATTGTCTTGCATGAAACCGGTCCGTGGTGCAAAAAGGTTGGGGGCCGCTGCTCTATAGTACTGCAACAGCCATGGTGCCATTAATGACTGATTTCCTTCTTGATTTACTTTTCATATACTTGCATATTTTATTATACACCCCCCCACTCCCCCTTTTCTTTAGTTTCATTAATATAATTTATTTAGATTCTTGTCTACATTTATATTTTTACATCTTCACTGAGGCTGTTTCTTACAAACTGGTGGGAGAGTGGCAAGGCTTCACATTTTCCTGATTAAAATTAACAACAGTTGGCAGCGACATACATTCATGGAGGCAATCTGGTCCCGCTGTAATCAAATGAGACATTGCGCTGATTGCTAAATACCTTGCGTGGGAGAGGTCTGTGTGTGTGAGTGAGGACATGCTCTTGACAGCACTGTTCTTATGAGGCCCCTCTAGGCCGTCAAGACATTTTAGCTGGTTCTTTTGGTATTTTAACTTTAGGATTAAGGATAAAATTAGAATTATGTTATGGCAAACGTTAAGATACTCCAGAGTTGTTATTTATGCCGCTATGGGTCTCTCAATCAAAACAATAACAAAAGATGCATTTTGATGACTTTGTGAAGTAGCGTGGCATCATGGGAGTTGTTGTCTTCATTGTTAAACAACCACCATTGCCAATAAAAATCTATCTGACGTTACTCAGGCAGAAATCATGTTCACGGACAAGGTAATATATTATTATTATTTACGTTTATTGACGTTACGTCATTTCATTGTAATGAAATAGCAGCAAGTAACATTAACGTAACATAACTCGCTAACTTACCATCAGATGAGTCGACCCATACAGCTACTGTAGCTAACGTCATGTGGTGAATAAAATAATGGGATAGGCCAGCGCTGTTATCCGTGGTCAAAACTTTAGGAGTGTGTTGAGCGTTACATATACATACACATTAGTTTGGCGTCTGGCATGAGCCACTTGTCATAGTAGCACGTTGTAGTATGGATGGACAATATCATATCAATAAATTAGGTCTCTACTGGACTTCCTTCCTCACTCTCTGACGTATCATCTGGCGTTTCCTGTGCTTCCCTGAAGTTAGAGCCACTAAAGGGGGTAAAGGGGATCTAACTCTATTGACAGGCGACCAAATCAAACATTACCTTATTACATATTTCTCGAGGGTTTGACAATTGTTGGAAACATTTAGGATGATGTAAGTGCACAACTCAACAACAATATATAAAATAAGTCTAGTCTTTTTATTGCAGAAATGTTATACATTATATATATTATAAGTCTTGATCAAGAAGGTCCATACCCAAGTGATTTGATGCATGAAGAAGTGGCAGAGTTATTTTAAAAGCATACCAAAGCTGATGTGTTTGCCTGTGAGTGTGCAAGTTTCTAAGTGTGTTGGTCTGGGGCTTTTATTGTTCTCCTCTCATCAGGTTCAATCAATAACATTTCTCTGTGGGGCACATACAGAGATCCTTTCTAAAGGCCTTGGGCTCAGGACAGAAGGAATTAAAAGTAAGAAGACGGAGGATGATAAAAAAAAAAAAAAAGAAAAGTGTGAGGATTTTCTTCAGCTTCTAATAGTCTGTGTCAAACATCTGTGACCTTGCAATCCTCAGATAAAAAGGACAAAGCCACTACAAGTCATTAATGTTACTCCTGAACAACCCACGGCAAGGAATTCGTCCCAGAGCACTGAAATACTTTTAGCAATGTGACTACCTGTAGAATGTGATTTTTTTCAAATTTTTTTAAATGATGTGAAAGAAAATGTTCAATTCATTTCAAACTCAGGTTCTTCAAAGAAGAAGTACATAGTGAGAGCACTGCATCTTGACCAGTGACACGAGAACTGATGAGCGCCAAAGAAAATTCTATGCGAGTTCAAAAAAAAAAGCCAAGAGGCAGCCTTAAGCCTGTGATGATTTGTTGTCCAATGACTGACAAAGTGGTGAATGTGTCTTGGGCATCCGACCCTAGATGAGTCTTGATATTTGGAATTGAGGGGAAGGCCGATCTACAACAGTGATCTAGACCTAGACTGTTTAGCTGCCAATGGGTGACAAACAACAGTAATAATTGGGGTTATCGCTTCTTGCAAGGGGTTTTCCTTTTTTTTGTGTGGTACTGAAATCATGGCAGCATAATTCAATTACTTATTTGCATTTCAAATGAAGTGCTCATTTGCATTTCCCTTTTACATCCCCTTCTAAGACTAATTATTTTCTCTTCATTATGAAAGGCTTAGGCATAAATGTGGGGACCATTTTTTGTCCTAAAGTGTATCTTAGAGGTTACAGAAGGAGGAAAGACGCATACACAGTAGTATACACTGTCAGGTGTAACAGAGAGACAAAGCTTAGCAGTCAAGGCAGTGCAAAGTATTTCATACGGTGAAAAACATCAGCAATACATACCTATACTGTGAAACTGCCATCGGTTGTAGATTTTCTCAGGCAGATGTTGTAAAATTTTCTGATGGAAAAAAATTGAAAAGTTATGATTAGGTTTAGTAAGTGATTAGTAATTAGAGTAGAGTACATTTCTATAATAATGATAGCGTAATGGCTGCAATAGGTTACATGGTAGGGCATTTTTCCTTCACCATTCGTTTACTACACAAGAAACTAAGGACCGACTAACTCCAGGCTTTATTCAGAAGAGAATTAGAGCTTTAGAAATGATTCTTAAAAAAAAAAAGACAAATATCCATTGGTTCCAAGCTCTATAATGCAACTATTTTCTGGTTTTCTTAGTCTTATGTGATAGTAAATTGGTCCAACAAAACTAGAGGACGTCTCGTTTATTTGCTAAAGATGTAAGAAAATATCGATGCACTTGAGTATCACAATATTGTGTTTTGTGATACTGTATAGATTCTTAAAAACACTGTATCGATTTGCAATCAATAATTTACATGCAAAGATTTGTAGCAGACAGCCGGCTCAGATTGCACAAAAAGTAGTGCAATAATGTTGGCTGGGACTGTGATGAATGCAAATGCAGATCTCACAGTTCTGATTGCATTAAAATGGACTTTGATTTGATTGAAACTAAAATGTTATGCATATGGTGGTGTGATCTTTATACTATGGTAGTTTTTTTGCAATATTGCCTTGCTTTTAATATCGCATTATATATTATATAATGAATCGTAACCCCTGTATCAGGATACGCATTGTATCGCCAGATTCTTGCCAATACACAGCCCTATTATTTGTTGACATTTCAAGGACCAAGCAATTAATCGATTAATCAAGAAAATGATCGGTAGATTAAGGAATTATTCCTTAATCTACCGAAACAATTGTTAGTTGCAGCCCTATTTTCTTTAATTGACCCTAAAATAAAAGAGGGAAGAAAGAACAAGCGCCTTTATTTTGGTAAGTGGCACTGTTTTGCCAAAGCAGTATACACTTAAGGAATGCAGTGTCCTTGCACTTTATCTCCACTTGGCCCAGCATGTCTGCAGATCCCTGTGACACAGCACAGCACTGAGAAATGTCACCACCTCGCCAACAACCGCTTTACAACTCAATTAGAGCTCCCTAACCTTTCGGCAGCCTATCATTATTCTTGAATGCAGCGACAGGTTAACTGGGTCCCTCTGGAGAAAGGAAGAAAAGGCTGGGGAGGTGGGTGGGGGCAGATGTGTGTGTGCGTGGCTAGTTAATAGTCGGTGCACTGTGAGCAACTGATGCCCCAATGGCTCACTTCTCATCAAATCCTAATCGCTGACCCAATAAGACTTCATGATTGCAATGTAGAGGTCAAGTCTATCCTTTACTGCTTTACGTATGCAACTCTGACCCACTCAACCAGCCAACCAACTCTGGCCGGCATGATAAAAAGCTCATCTGCCCTGAAGAGTGAGAAACACAGCAAAGAAAAGGATACAGAGCATGACACAAAATGTGCATGAAAGAGCTACAAAGATCAAGTCCTATCCAGCCACAAATGCAAAGTGCTACGGCAGCGTCTGAGTGAGGACTAAAAACAGACAAAAAGAAAGATGACATAGTATGAGAAAACGCTTCAGAGACTAATAGAGCATCATTGTATGAGACAAATAAAAATGTCAAGTGACAGCTTTTATAATCTCAGGGTTGTTTTTTTTTCATTGATGTAATAATGTAGATACAATTATTTAATGAATGAAGCTGAAGTTAGTGTAATAAAAAATGAGTAATTTTCAAATGATATACCTAGGCACTTGGCACACTTTGGCACATGCCTGAGAATTGGAGAGATGACAGCAAAACAAATCTATAAGAAAAAGAACTGTGTGTAAATCGCGCTACTGTTAAATAAACTTAAACAAAGTAAACATGTGATTTTCCAGAGCATCAGGTACTGGCGTTACAGGAAAATCAAAAAGCATCTAAGAACAGTATGTAAGCCATTCAGAAGCTGAGCAAATGCAATATCATCCTCCAAGGGTTTTTGTAGTCTGAACTGGAATAAATGGAACAATAGTATTTCTTTAATAATCCAATCATTATAATAACACTAAAACATATAATAATCTAAATTTAACTATATGATATTTGTGCGTTTTTTTTATGTTCCTCAAATTTAAAACGTAGAAGACTGCGAAACCGGGATGATTTTTTTTTGTCTTGTACGAATGCCCTTGACCGGTCGTGAAATTACTAACAAAATAACAACAAACCGTGGATTCAAACAAAGATACAAGGACATTTGTTCATATAGCGCTTCCTATATGAGGCTAATTTTTACATAATAAAATGTAACTATGAGTTTGCTTGTTTCTTTTGTTTCAGACAACAAAATAAAACATGTGTATTACTACAACAGAAATGCTCTGAAACATAGTATATGGAAACATTTTTGAGCTCTGTGCTACGCTACAGCTGTAGCTGTGGTGGTCCACAAGTCATCTCATGTTTTGAGTGTCTCAGTTTGTCAACAATATCCTTCTTCCCTTGTCATCCTCCATCTTTAACTTTCTCTTCTTGTCCTCTGAGACTACATCCCTGTCATTATCAGTGACAGCGGAGAAGTTGAAAGACATACATCACTTAAAAGGAGGGCGCTGGATGTCTATCTGTACTGTTCATTTTCTCTCTGATCCACAGACGTGATGGTATGCGTGTACAGGCGTGTGGCTGCACCTTGCTATTGATCCCGCATGGGATTACCACATCTCCGTAAAGGCTTCGTACTGGCCTCCTTCACTCTGTCTCTTTGGGGCAGCAGACGCATTATGCTAGGCAGCAACACAGCAGGGTAGCCTGCTTAAGCCCTTCCCTGTGTGTGTGCAAGCAGACACAATAACACTGTCTTTCTCTCTCCTTACAGAGCACCAGGATGAGAGAGTGGGAATGAGATGGAGAAGCTAGCTCAGAAAGACTCCCTGCGGAGCTGGAATGGGGCCGCAACAATGAGGAATTTACTGGCTGATATGAGGCGAATGGAGAGTCTGCCGGACTGAAGGTTGGTGGAGTTACTCTAATCTGCAGCCATACTCCAGCATAAAGATGGGGGCATTACAGTGGTACAACTACAGCCTTAACACATTTACATGATCCGCACTTAGGTTTCCAGTCGCAGGGCCTGAACATGACACAGAATACACTTCTCCAAGGGGAGGTCTACAAGGGCTTTTTGACGGAATAAACAGACATGCAGTACTCTCAGGAGAAATGTAATTTACATATTGTTTTTGATACAACTCAGAGATGATTATACCATCTAAAAAACAAAAGTCTCCTGAGAGACACAAAGCACTGACCTACTAACACACAACAAATCAGATTACAGAAGATGTACATGCAGTAATAAATCAGGGTATCAACCCCACAACAAAACCTAGGCAAGCTAAGATTTAAAAAAACAGTAAATAGTGTAGGTAACAAAGTGAAATACTGTCAAATGGAATTATCTTTACATGACGGCATAACATATTTTGCCCTACAAAGAAAATTAGAAGCTAAAATCAATTGTAGGCTTCATGCTTGTTGTGAGAAAAGACGGCAGTTACACACCTGCTTTGTTTAAAATGCTTCACAGAGTAAGTCCAAACACTGCAGACCAAAGCAGACTGCTTATTTACATGCTAAACAAATTTCTTAGCTTGCCCCTCATCATTTGTCGGTAAAGGGTTAGGTACATTTACGCTGACAATGCATATCTCATATGACCCTAAAAATATAATGAAGTTTAAAGCCTGAAGCACTTTTGTGAGTTTTAGTTTTGGAATAATTTACCAAAATACACTGCACTAAGACCAACGTTGCTAAAAGGTCTGCGTTCTCCTCTGTAGCCAGTGGGTGGCAGCAGCAGAGTGCAATCAAAACCCTCTTTAGACGTCCTATTGCCAGCGAGCTCATCCATCAGGTTTTCCCTCTTTGCTCAATGTGAACGCCAAGCTGCAGCAGGCTTCCTCTAGAACCATTTTGAAATTGTTTTCGTTATTAGGCATGAAGAATTTTGGACAAAGGAAGAAAGCTAAATGACATGTCAACAAAGCCATACATATATAAATATATGCAACCACAAAATGTTCATAAATCAGTGTTTACATGTGACAAAAACAATTATCTATAAAATGTGCGGAACTTTGAATCAGTTCTGGTTTAAAGGGTAAGCACAGGTTAAAGCGTAGCCCCATCAAGATTCATTTACTCTGCCTGCTCCCAGTGCAGACCTGATCTACACTTAGTAAATTACCATTTATGCATTTACCCCCTGCTGGTGAACTGTCAGTCAAAGCTAGGACTGCATAAAGAGGAAACCGGGAGTAAAAGAAATCACTTAGCTAAATGGCTCTGGGTTAATTTTTCAGCAACATGTTAGCCAACATCACTGAAACACACCGTTTCAGTGATTTAGGGCTGTCCTCGACTAAAGAAATGCTTAGTAGACTAACACTCATATGGTTTTGTCGACAGATCTGTAAAACTGAGTTTCTCCATAAAGAATCCTGCAAAAGCACCACTTTAAACGTGTGTTTGCCAGAGATGTGCTCACAAGTTCTTGGAAATAAGTCATTCAGCATTAAAAAAAAACATTAAAAACGAATCGTCTAAAGAAATCTTATGGAAATTAAGGATTTTTGGAAGCAGTGTGGGGGTCTGGTGCTCTGCTCAAGGAGACCTCGGCAGTGCCCAGGAAGTGCACTGGGACCTCTCAAAAGTACCAGCCCAGACCACATACTTGGTCCATTGGGGACTTGAACCAGCAACCCTCCGGTCCCCACGGCAAGTTCCTACAGACTGAGCTACTGCTGAAGAGGAGACAATCCAAATTGATTCAAAGCAAAACATGCATCAAGAAGGATATGATGCACGGATATTATTAACCACTGGCCATTTACATGCACAGCAGTTAAATGGTGCATTCCAGTGTGGCATTTAAATTAACAAGAGTTACAATCAATCGTCTGTTTTCAATGAGGTATGGCAAGTCGACAATAATATGCCTCATTCCTGCTTAATTGGTCTTCATTTGTGAATGTTAAGTTTAACTTAACTGGGCGAAAGCAATTGTTGTATTTGGGTTTCGTGTTTCTTTTCCCCCTTTTCTGTATTCCTCTGCTCTATGTATATATATGGTGGTTCTGTTTTGGATTCTGGTGGTTTTCTATACGAACAAATTTAATCTATTTTCTGCAGTTTCCTATAAAAGAACAGCTGAATTAAATTCACAATTATCTATTAAAAATGTTAAACTAGATATAATGATCAGAAATACCCATTAAAGGCAACTCAGTAAGTCAAGTCTCAGATCTAGATGAGGGGCTTTTACAGAGGATTGCAGGGGAATTCAGAATGCTGAGTCAGGTCCGGATGACGGACGACAGGTCATGGTGAGGTCATATCCTGGAGAGAAAGTGGATAGGAACAGACTTTCCTGTGAGTTTTGTTGGTCCCACAGCTGTCCTTTAACCTGTCCCACAACCTCAGTGGCACCAGGATCGAAATGCTTTCAGACAGTAGGAGGTGAATGACAGTGATACAGCAGCGTAAACAAAGTGCAGTCCCTCAAGCCCTGAAGCTCAATATGCTCTTAAAAACTATTTTCTAATAGAGAAAGTGGTCTCATCTGGTTTCTTTCTTGGAATTACACGTACACACACACCTGCCGCGTAATTAGTGTCCGTCTACAACAGCTTTCCAGTGCCTTTCTCACTACCTACATACATTTACTTGCACTTTATCTGCACGGCAGCAAGGAACGACATAAGAGGCGATTAGAGAAATGTATCCTGAATCCAAACGATTATACGTATAAATGGCTTCCAAAGAGAGACATACATTATCCAACTGACAAGGACATTTTCTCACACACCAGCCTAGTGTTGAAGCTCTAAAACTTTGTAAACACAAAACATGTATACCAAGCTCAAGCTCTGACAAGCTGCATGGGGAGCATGAGCAAACAGCAGTTTCCAAGGCCTGACACAGTTCTCACTTGGATTGAGGTATAAACTCATAAAAGATTAAATTTTGTTTAAAGCTTGGCATTTCTCATTTCACTCTATTGTTACAAGCCTTACAGGCCCTGTTGATATCGGTGGCTACCTCTTACTACTGCCCATCCCACACTGACACTCAGTTTCCTTGACTGACCTTATCATAGTCTGAGGGATATGCCTAGAAGAATTTTCCACTGGCATTGTTGCTGAATTTGTTTGAATGTTCCTTATTTATGAGGTAGCTAGTGGCAGAGAATTGACAAACACGCAGTTCCATGTACAAGCATGTCTACAATGACATACAATTACTTGTCCCACCTTCATTACACACAGTTTTCTACTGAACTTGTTATGCAACTTATTTAAACAATTAGCAGCAACACTGATTATTTAGGTGTGTTACGGTAAAGGGCCGTGCAGTATTTTCACATCGGGTCACTATGACTGAACTTCTTATTTAAAGAAGAACATGGCCTTTTTCTGTGATAATACTAATAAGTCAATACTGAAAACATGTGTTTGTCAACTCTGGTTTTATGTGTGAAAAAGCCTAAGCCTACAGCATAGCAAAATTAAAACAAAATGTGATGCAAGTGATTATAGCGGACTTTTTCTATTCAGCATCTTCAGCATTGTTGTTGCATTCTCGCAGAGGTCGCTCATCTCTGTCAGTTCCGGTGCAGCATCACAAGCTGCCACGGTGGATGCCTTCGTGGCAGCAGACACAAAGGGATCCTGGAAGGGAATGGCGATGGCGGCTGGTGGCGGTGGGGGTGGGGTGTTCCAGCAGAGTTTAAGGGGGAGGGACAAAAGATTACCCCCTCTAGATATCCATTACTCAAACAGGCTCAGCATGGGGGATCGTACACCCCCACAGCAACCCACGGAAAAAAAGGGGGTCACATACCTCATCACAACAGCAAAGTAATCCCCACATAGCTGGCTCAAGGCAAACACACACATTGGAGACGTGTACTGTATAGGTCAGTCAGATTTGAATGCAAGAAGGGACTCAGGTGATGGAGAGCGCGGGGGACTATATTTCCTATGTGCCTGGAGAGATGAGGACATAACTGTATCTTTCCAGGAAAATTCTTACACAGAAAAAGACGCGTTGTTCGTATTAACCTGTGATACAGCACTCAAGTGTTGCAAAGCACAGAGCAACAAAATGGCCTTTGTCTCAGCCGTTATCCATTCATAGCCTTCTCTACACAATGCTCTGAGGCTTTTTGGACAAAGGCCTCTAGGGTTTATGTTTTGGTTGGTTGACCTCTGTGTCTAAATTGAGTCATACACATTTACACAAATTTGGTTAAAGATAAAACATGCCAAACATAGGCTACACATGAGCTTGTTGTGCTTGTTGCATTAAAAAGATGCACTGCCTCAAGATTTTTTAAGAGAGTTAATCTTTTACCGCATTTGTCCTGTCCTGGTGTTTCATAATATAACTTTTTGTGACAACATGATACATTAGTAGTGCCTGTTTGCGAGCACAAACGTATCCATTGATATCTATTCACGACCACATAGATCCAACATGCCTAATCTAATGTGACGTAAAGAGAAAGTACGCAGACTGTAGCAGAGCTCAGGATCAAAGCGACCCTGTATCTGTCCTGCACCACTCAATGCAAGCTTATCTGCTCAGCGCACGGGTACAAGCACACGTTGTCACAGGCAGGGGCTAAAAGGGGACAAATGAGGGTTAAGCTGCTTTCAATATTAGTTTTTTTTTTTTTAATTTTATTTTATTTTTTTTAAAGATGCCTATAAATATGTAGGAGGCATGAATCCAGGCTTTATTTACAGTTTAGATGACTGCATGTGTGCAGACAGGCAGTCTTGTGAGCAGTGGAAAAAACTAAAAAGGGACATCTAGTGAGTTGGTTCTCTTTATATTAAACAGATGGGGAGCACCAATCTTAATGAAAATTTTCACTTTCATCAATTATTAAAATACCTTCCAAACAGAAAGCTAGCAAAGCCATAAATTACAAACCTGGACAATGGAGTCTAGTATCAGCAGACACATTAAAATGCACCAAGTACATAAGGCATCACCCAGACAGAACCAAAGAAGATCTAATGATTATGATAACATGAAAATAGAGTCCAACCTATACTAGATGCCTGACGAGCAAATCAGGAATCCACAGCTAAAGACAGATGACAGCAGTATCAGGCCTGATGCGACTTTAACAAACAAATGAATTGGTCAGTGGGCCTGAATCCAAAGTTAAAGATCCTCTTCTGCGCTTTCTAAGCTGGAATGACTTACTCCATGTTAGACATAATGCAAGAAACACTCCCACGCAGTGCTCCCAGGTGATCAGAAAAACTGTTCAAAGAGGGACAAACTATTTTTTTTTTTTTGTGATCTGCTGCTATCCTAACAGCCCTGCCCTGAGCAAATGTAACTGGAGAGCAGGCTATTTGTGTTGGAAACTGGAGCTGCCTTTGCAGTCAGGTGGGAAAACAAGGTAGGGGACTTTAACCTGCATGTGCAACATAAGAGTGTTCAGAAAAACAGAGGGAGGAGCCATAAAACCAACAATGCATTGCACACACAGACGCAAGTCCTACCTCCTTCTGATTTGCATACACACCTCGGTTTTAAAAACAAGAAATGAACTGAAAGCTATCCTACAACCTGGAAAATGATTGAGCAAAGGCTTTTTATCTGCACAATCTCCAAATGATTTCCAGGCTATTTGAGGCAAATTCAGGGAGTAGCCAGAGTTGCATGCAGCATGGCACCATGGAAACTATGGTCCCGCCCCAGAGTTGAACAGTAAACAGGTTGAGGCTGTAGCAGCTATCAGTGGAAATCAGACATGGAGACAGTAACACAGAAAAACATGGATGACTTACTTCAAAAATAAAGAGGATAGAGTCCAGCTCCTCCCTTTGAGATTTGTTCCCTGAAACACAAGGACAGTACTTAGGATTTTAAACACATAGCCGGGAGCTAGACTGCATTAGCCTCATCAATAATGCAACAATAATACAGGCCACTTCGTGAACACTTATTCAAAGGAACTTGTGTTACCATGAGAGCATACTCCCAGTGGGAATTAACCCCCTTACTCCCAGTAGTGTCGGAGTCAGGCTCACCACACATACTGGACATAACCAGAAATGTCTTCTCTATGGGCTCTATGCTTATTGCTCAGTAAATGTGGAGCAGAGGGAAATAAACCCGCTGTCGTAACGCATACCATAAAAGAGCAGGGAGAGTGTTCATTTTTTAACCATCATGGTCAACTAGTGAGTGTGCAGTTCACAACACAAAAAAAAAAAAAAGTCAAAGAAATACGTTTGTACTCACCTTTTAGTTTTAAGTTGCTTTCCAGTGTAATGAAATTTTCATAGAAGATAAAATAAATCTGAGAACAGTTGATTTCGAAGAACGCCTTGAGTTCACTCTTGTCAATGATATCTGTGAAAAAATGGAAACAATGTCAATAACATCTTAAATTAAAAATATAGAGCATTATACCTTTTGCGCCTTAAACCTGGATCTGGGCAATAACTTGATATAGACATTTCTTGAAATGAGAATACATTTTCTTTGGAATTCTGGTAATCAAAATATTGTAGTATAGCTTGCAATCGTCTTCAGGCAGCATTACAGTTAATGATACAAAACAATAATTGATGCTACTCTTTTGGTCATAATATACATTTTCACGTTGAATTGATTTATAGGCCAATTTTGGATTTTGTCAGAATTCCTCAGCTGTACTAGGATCTACGACATAATAGTTGTGTGTGTCCATGTGTCAAGGTTCGCCAGTGTAAAGAAAGTTAAACAAAACTGCCACTACAAATCTTTTACCAACCTATTTTGAGATACCGGAGTGCTTCTGAGCAGTCCTGCGAGTGTTCTTTCATTTCATCTTTTATGTGACTTGCTGTCTCTTTAATTCAAAAGTGACACTGTTTAACATACTTTCCACTTGTTTTCCATTTTGCAGACTACATCTGTTTTACATCCAGGCAAATTGTTTCACTACCTTATCCTGCATAACCTGTTATCATTAGTGGAATGATGACAGGCTTTTTGGAGGTGGACAACTTTGCCTCCCAAACCGATCATTTCACAATCCCTTTTCTGTTGATGACGTGAAACAGTATAAATGATTCCTCCTAAATGTATGCTCCTTGAGGTGGAAAGAGAAGCATACTTTCATGAGATATTATCTTAATGCACAAAGTCAAACATTTTTGAACGGCAAGTCCCATCAATGCGCTACTGAACTTATGTTCAACTTATTCCACTTTCTGCTGCAGACCTATACGCTGCTCCACAATATGATGATCACTGTTGACAAAGACTGTGTTACATTCCTAGGATTTTCTGCACTTTTAGCAGAAGCCAAAGCATGACTGAAGATGAACCCAGTAGATATATGCCGGTGTTCAAACCTCGAGGGCAATACACTTTTTCCAAAAAGGTATTTCGTCACAATGTAGGATGTTACTTTCTCATCTCAGTTTGGACGAGTTTATGGAATATTTCACGTGGTTGTGTGGTAGATGGAGAGGGGTGGTCTGGATCAAGGCCCGGCTGAGTTATGTTGATGGCCACACAAGCTCAGGTTGCAACAGTTAATGAGGGAAATAGGTGGTACATGTGTACAGTCACATACAGACTGGCACTGACAAAATCCCAAACTTTCCATGTAATGAACCCCTATCATTTGCCATGCTTATACAACTGTGGTAATGAGATAGGCCTGGTCTGAATAATCAAATATAGGCCAGGAGGAGTCCTGGCACAATAACAGCAATTAAGGTTCACCTTCTGTTGCGATTCTCGCTCTAACACATGGTAAACTGGAAGACTCCCATAAGCAGTCAGGCTCGTGGGGAGTGCTGGAATTATGTAGTGTGTGACAAAGACTGAGATGACTTATCTTTGCCCTGTGATTAAAGTAAAGATAATGAAGACGCATTATGGGGAGAGCAAGTCAAAAGGCATGACTGCTATTAGTTTACCGCCTTGACATAGGAACAACCAGCAAGGCATCAAGGAAGCCAAGTGGTCGATTGGTTGATTGAAAGTAAAGAGGTCTAATATGAAACTAGGAGTTGGATCCAGATGTGAATAAAAGCAATCAATATAATCTTAAAATTGTTCTAACACTCACATGTAGCTAAAGACTAATTCAAATCAAAGCTCCGTGTCTTGTACACAGAAGAACAAATCCAATGCTCGAACTCCATCCCTCAAAGTAGGCAACACTTTATTAAATGCTCCTTGCTCCTGCCATTAAGCTAATCACATCTGCTCAAATCACATTTAGCGCACAAGCACCGACACATACGAGTGCACATTCTCACACACACTGGGAAAGTTAAGCAAAACTTTAACAGTGGGAGTAATGATTGTCCATGCAGTGACTTAGTCTTACAGCCAGTATAAAGTGCACATTCTCCCCTCTGGCACGAGCTGCAACAGCCAACATCAGAGGCTGTCGATGTAGGCAAAGTCTGCTCGTCAGTGGTGAAGCAACACCACTGCTGTGGCTAATATTTGTCCGACTTGTGCTTGCCAGACAAACATGCAATGCATACACCATGTTTGTGGTGTTTTGTTTTAGAAACACTGAATATAATTGTTTTCTTCCCACTGTTGTTAGCATTGGTTTCTTTGAGCTGGCAGCATTAGCTAACCCAGCTGGCTGGTGTTCACGAGTTGGAATGATAAACTGCTCTGCTGTACCAAAACATCACTCCTTCCTGAAAATCCCATGGTCCAGTAGCTGTGCAGTTAACTGTGGAGAATGAACTACAGCTTCTTACCCAAACGAACCTTTCAAAGACAAAAAAAAAAAAATAATACTTAATTGCTAAATGTGGCTAAGAAGATTGCCACATACTGTTTGGATAAAACAAGTTTAAGCTAATTACAGCTGACTTGCTTAATACTTTCACAATCAGCAAAATCCCTCAGACAAGAAACAAAGACTTGCTTTGGCCTGTGTTCTACAATCAGTACTAGTTTCTCTCCAAGGAAAATAATGTAACCACTAATATAAATCAAGATTTGAACATGTCTAATTAAACCATGAAAAAATAGAATTTCTTAATATCCAACAGGTCTGCTTGGTGCAAATGGTGTACCTGTTTGCATGAAAGAAAGACAGAAATAACAGAGAGGAAGTCCGTATAATAATTATGCAGCTCTAATTTGAATAGTGTTACATGCGTGAGGAGTTGATGGGGGTGGGTCAATTACATATGTCATGCTGCATGTCACAGAAGCATCATCTTGAGCTCTCGAGCCTTCAGACTCACTGCTCCCCATCTGCTCAAATACCCCTAACCAGCCACTGGAGCATGACGGATGGAGGGAGAGGCCTTAAAAGTGGAGAAAAGGAAATGGAAAGCAAGCACAAATCCGAGATGGAAGCTAACCATCTTGGAAAAGGCTAACAAGACACGGATCAGCCTCCCAATAGTACAATTCAGACAAAAACAGAATTCAGAATTCAAGGAGTATCTGTATTGACAGGTTTCTGTCCAGGCTGCATACAATATGTCAACAGGTCAAAGGTTAGAATTAATCCTCATGCATGAGCAAAGCCATCTGTTTACTAAATGTTTATACAGACAATATGTATCAAACAAGACAACGTCTATAAATTATCAAGCAAAATGGATTAAATCAAACAAAATGAAATTGCCATCAAAATTTAATTCTTCATGCGAGTTCAAGAATATGATAACTACACTAGCACTGTCAGGATGAATAAATTGGTCCCTTTGGTTATTACCTCTTATTCACCTGAGGAAGGTGTACTAGTAAAGGGTTATGTGAAAGCAATGACAACTATAAAAAAGTTAATAAATTAAAGCCAGTGAGTATTAAATAATTCTGCATGAACTGTCTGTTAGTAATGACATGTTGTGCCAGTAATTATATATAGGCTAAGTACAGAAGTTATCTCTGGTTTAAGACTTACTTTTTGTAAAAGGAAACGTTGGCTGACAGGATAATGTTGTACAATGGTGGTCAGCATTGTGAACTGCAATATCCAGTGAGGCCCTTCACTGACTTCTCAGGTAACAGCATTGCAGACATAAAAAGACAGAACCTGTTTTTCGGGCCCTGGGAATGCAGGGGATGACACTGTATCCTCTGAGCCCAACAAGATAACCGTGTCCTTCAATTGACACCCCTCTGTCTGCAAGACCCTCATGTCAAAGACGGGAAAAGAGTGGTGGATGAACAGCAGCGGTGGTGAGCTGTGATCACACCGGGCTGTTATGGTGGGAGGAAACCATGAGTCTTAAAACTGGTGACTGCAGCTAAATGAGCTGATAGCTTGTGCTCAGAGCCCCTCTGTTTGAGGAAGCAACGGTAATGCCAACACTCAGTGATGTGATTCATACATAATAGCACTTCTTGTAGAAGGGAGAGTGCTAAAGAACTAATAAAAGGGATACGAGAATGCATAGAGAGGGGCTAAGAAAACCCAGCCAAGTTAAGTAACAAAACAAACCATGGGTCAATTGATGCCTTAAATGCTACCCTAGTAATTCTACTTCCTATTGACTGAATGTAAATACTCAGCTATTGCACATCAGCTGCCTAAATTACAGTAAACTAAACTTGACTATTCTGCAAGGGTCAATCATTAAGTCATCCTTATTGTCAACCAACCAAAAACAGTATGATATAACAATGGCCTAGAAACTGCTGACAGTTACAACTTAATGATGCAGAGACCTGCAATCTTCTCTAGTGAAATTAATAAACACATGCCAAACAGAGCAGCTATGGCAGGTTTGGGTTGGCTGACACTGTTCTCCATTGTAATATGTTTCCTGTTCACTGTCAGGGAAGAGCAGATGTTCCAACCCCATGTGAGAGGACCAGCTGGAAAATAATAGCGTGCAGCCAGAGCTGAGGGCCAAAATGTAATATATTGAAGGGCAGAAAAACACAGTATCTTCTCAAAATGTTCTATGGAAGCAGATATTAAAAAAAAAAAAAAAAAAAAAAAAAAAAAATATCACAATTTCCACAAAAAGAAAGCTCCAAGAAAAAAATAACCCACCAACATATCAGTGCAAAGATTATGACATTATTTTCCAACCCCTGGATGGATAAACATAATTCTGATATTTTAGATGTCATCACGTCACTAAGGGTCTCACTGTGACTTCTGTGGAAAAGGGTGAAATAGTGGATTGAACTGCTGAGTCCCACAGTATTATATAACCCTATGGCATGCCTTTGATGCATAACAACTTCACATAAGGTAACCCTGGTGGGAAGGACATTATTAATTTGCTGGGCAAACCAGCATAATTTTAACCTTCAACTGAATAATTAGTGTCTTTCTGTTGCTTGCCATTTTAATGAACTCAAGTTAAACTGGGTTCGCCCAGCGAGCACTAAGAGAGTGCACACAGCAGTGTACACAAAGGGGTTGTTAGCCAAACGTGTGAAGGTCATCTAGTCAGCTGAAGCCTATAGTATATTTACACAATCAAAACCAAACTAGCGACTCTGCCCGCAGCTCCCTGTTCAAACTTAATCAGCACACAACACATGTAATAATAAGTACTCACATTTCAAAGGTTGTGTCAAACCATATTTAACCCCCAACTTACAATGTATGCCATTTATACCACCTGAAGCGCCATCATTAATATGCCACGTCATACTCAAAAAGCAGACTACTCAAACCTTTGATCAGACATACACTCATTTGCATTAGCTTTGGGCTCGCTAATACTGCAGGTGCACTATATTCTTGCCAGAAAGGAGATGAGGAGAGAGAAAAGAGTGATATGTTTCTTTGGCAGTGTGCTCAGATCAGACACAGAGGACTCTTTAAGAACCCCGGCAGAGGGATGCCTGGAGGCTGCCAACACATAGTAGAAGAGACACGGGGGTGGTAGCCAATGTGGAAGCTGATGGATGCACCATAGATGGCGCTTCCCTCCCTAAATAGTGGTCTACAAACAAAGAAGGATCAACTTAAAGAGACTGCATGAGATTGATCAGTTCAAAGATTAGAGAGGCGTTTTCTTTTGGGATTTTTTTTTTGGCAATCATCTGGGGATATGTATGCGGGAGACCGCAAAAGGCACACTGACAGACGCAGTACTTTAATTGGTTCCAATATTATAATTTTCATCAATTACAGTTCTTAAACACATACATCTTCATATTCATACATTCTTTCCCCATAGTTTTATATGTTTTACCTTAGCAAACAAAAAGTTCAAACACAAAAGTTAAATGTATGTTATTGGCATTTAAATGCTATATTATACATGTGCTTTCTGTTGTCAAGTTTTCTTTGGCCACAGAGAAGACAAAAAAAGAATCAGATCAGCTTTATGATCGATGGCTGGGTGAGGAGGTTGACATTTGACCGTAGTAAAAGGAGTTTAATCATAAATCTGTTTTGAAACCAGCTGTGGTGTGCAAGTCTATCAGATGATGCAATTTACACAGTTACAATAGTTAGAAGGCTGTATGAGCCTCATTTGAGGCCATGATAACACACAGCTGCTTCTAATACTGTTAAATATGCTGCAAGCTGTGCCAGTCTGGAGATGTCAATCATAATTGAGCACTTGCTGGGTCAAATTGATGTTCCTTATCAGGGGGTCGATTGGAGCCAATTCACTTAGTTTTCTCAATCAGTATTGACAACAGACTCATCTTCCATGGATTGGTTTACAGTGATGCACAGCTGCAGAAACCCTCATCCATGCCTTCTTCACCTCCCGTCTGGACTACTGTAACAGCCTCCTTTATGGTTCACCCTCAAAAATCATCAATAAACTCCAATACATCCAGAACTCCGCTGCCCATCTACTCACCCTCTCCTGGACCTGTAATCACATCACCCCCGTCCTTTACAAGCTCCACTGGCTCTCCATCCTCCAGAGAATCCAGTACAAAATCCACCTCATGACCTACAAAGCCCTCCATAACCTGCCCCCATCCTACCTGACTGACCTCCTCCACAGATACACTCCCACCTGCACCCTCCTGCACCCTCCGTTCCCACCCGCACCCTCCGTTCTACAAAAAAATCTGAATGTGACATAATAAGAATCAGAAAATTCAGAGTCAGAAATTATGTGAAACTTTTCTCACAAAAATTAAACTTGACTAAGACGGTTGTAAAAAGACGTCTTCTGAAAGTCCGGTGATAAAATAAAATGACACAAATATGTTTCAGCGAGGGCATTTAGTCTCCGGCACCTCTGATTATCAGGGAATAAATAGGGTGCGACGGTGAGGTTACTGTGTCCTTTGTGAATTTAATGTGTCAGAGATGCAGGACGCGTACCTATCAACATCACTGGGTTTAGCCTAGAAAGCTTTAAGTTTGCAGCATAGCGCAAATGTTGAGTCTGACTAACAGCCAGGTAAGCGTGTAGTGGTCTTGCTGCTTTCGAGGCACCATAGCTAGTCTGGAGAAAATATTAATAACTGGCCATGCAATGTATCATCCTCTCTGAGCAATGTATCCACAGAGAGTGATTAACATACTGCCAGGCTGAAGCAATGGAGCAAAGCATGCAGCTCTCTCTGAGTTGACAGAGGCACAGCATGGGCTGTAATTCATACAAGGTATGCCAGTCTGTAATAACTCAACCTTATTTAAACTGTCAACAGGCTTGTGATGGCTATGAAGAAGTAATGGGAAGCTCAGGATAAATGCTACAGCGGAGCGGCTTCTTCATATTGTTTATGATTCAGGGTTCATAAATGTTATGAAAAGGGCCTTTCGTGCAATCACAACACTTATGTTGCATATAATTTCATTATGATGCCACTGTGCCAAACACTCCATGAATGCCTCTCAACTTGCAGCCTGTCTAGCTGTGTAGCAGATTGGGGACTTTGGGTCTACACAGAGCACAGTTTGAAAGAGTCATGGTAGAACTGGCAAAGCCTGACCTTATCCCAGTCTGAGCTCACACATTAGAGAGTGGCTTATCTCGACAGCTTAGCACTGAAGAGCTGCTGAACTGACGACTTTCACTATTCCTCTTCAAGTAGCACTAAAATCCTTATCTTTATCAGCACAGGTTTTTTTGTTTCACTGTGAAATGAGTCCTTCTGGTGATTGAACAATCACAAATTAAAGATCGACACCAAACTATTTGGTTTAAATGTAGACAGTATTAATATCTTCCCTTTCAGCAAAAGGTAAAAAATGCCACAATTCACCACAATGCGAGGTCACACGGACACTGAAGGTATGCAAAAGATCTCTACATACAAATTATTCTTCCGTTTCATTTTAAAATGAAAATTTATACCATATTTTAATCTTGCACTCAATGTCTGTTCACTCATGCTAAAATGCAAACAGGTGGTAGTCAAAAGAAAGGGAAGACAGAAGACAAATCTTCAGCCCTACTTTATGTAATAGCCTAGTAATAATTCCTAATTCTCAGGAAAACAAAATAACCAAATTTTTACCAACATTATTGACTCCCCACTCTCAGTTTAAAAAACATTTAAAACATGGAAGTCCACGTTTTCATCCGCTTAAAACTAAATGTTATCGCAACATTTTCATTGGTTGTGATGGCCATTCAACTTCAGCTGATGCCTCACTTTTACAGGACAAATGTAATCACTACAGGGCTCACAGAAGGGAACACATTAAAGAAAGACACAGGTGTTATCGGAAAGAAAAGAAAAAAACAGTTTCGGGTCAAAGTGTATTTGTTAGATATTTTCATCAGAACAGTATTTCACTAGCCAACCTAAAACTTTGCTCTCTAACAACTGTGGCAATCTGCTAATAGTGTAAGCCAAAGCTAAGTGTTTATTTTCTGTTGGCTTTAAACCTGGAAATCCAAAGCAGATTAGAGGGAGCTTGGACATTCAGAAAGGAAACATAGAATATAAATCCCCTTTGAGATCAAATCGTGATAACAAGTGGTGTCACAGTACACTGCAGGTCTTGGGCTAGGTTTGGCTATTATAAAAAACAGGACAGGTAAACAGTGGAACTAGACAAACTGGTTTTTCATGTGTCGTGTAAAGTCGCACGGATCATCCGCCACAGAACACAGAGTGCTGGTGTTTTCCTATCTCTAGCTCTCCGGCAGGCCAGAAGATAAAAGAAAAAAAGCCATTCATCAACACCATGTGATTATATCATATCTGAAAAGTGTTTTAAGGAAGCTTTGAAATACATAACAGTAATACCACAGACTGAAAACAGAAACCTTTCCAAAGCTTGCTGTGCAGTTTAGAAATATAAAAAACATCCTAGAGGTCAACTAAATGTTTTTAGAAGTCATGTGTTACAACATGTAGCCTAAAGTAAATAAATCTATAACCATAGCTCTGAGACCCTCTATAAATAGTAGTTAGCTAGAAAGAAAGAAAAATACTAGGTACAAAGTTTTAAAGTATTTATTAGCTAAAGTCTAAAAATAGTTAATGATTATTTTTTTTATATCAAGTACAAATGAAGAAAGACGCAGAATGTTGATAGATTCAGGTATTTCTGTCATGCTTGATCCAGATCATTATTCTATTCTTTGATGGAGACTGATGATAAATGATTCAACTGGCCCTCTGGTGCTTTACAAAACAAATGCCAAAGCAACCCATAAATAAAGTAAAGTGACATCCCTGCAAAATGTGTTAACAAACGACACCTGCTACTGATTTGACAAATAGCCATCATTGTAATGTGTACACACTGCGCCAACCACACAGCTTACAGACAAATAAGTAATAAAAATAATGTGCAATAGCTAACTGCTCTGCTTTTATCATGGCATAGTTTGCAATTGTAATGGCCCATGCATTGCAGCACAGGACTTATTTATTCCGCCAAATGCTCATCTTGACAGTGGAACCAGTGTAGAGGAAGCTTTACTGTACATACGTATGCTACCTTAAAAGCAGGAATAACAAAACAAAAGGAGAGGAATTGAATTGAAAAATAAAACAGTTAATGTTCCCCTTTTGTTCTTAACACCTAGCCTAACCAGTTCACTAAACAGGTTTATTAATGTGATTGAAAAAAAAAAATATATCTTTTACTGCATACCAACTTTTAAACTTGACGCCTACTCCAACACAGAAGGTATGTTACCCATTACCCTAGCTATATCTCAGCACTCTCAACTACAGCTGCTTCTGAACATACTAGTCTGTGCACGCACCTGCTTTCTGACAAGTGTCTAGTTATACGCAGCAGAGTAGGAGAGGTGCCTGGCTCCTCACCAAGCTAGCCTCTGTTCCCCTATCTATCACCAGAACTTCTCTCATAGAGGGTTCTTTCATTGGGCTTTCTAAAAAGCTGAAATATCTACCTGTGGTTTTCAGTTACTGAGCCTCAGACTCAACAACAACATATCCCAAGCATTTGCCATCTGTAAAAGCCTCATGAGCTAAGATGCTAAATGCCTGGACGATAATGACAGAAGCTGTTATCGTAATAGGCAACACCAGACAAAGACCTGCTAATGGCCGTCGAGTGTCGCTTAACTTCGACAGCAGACAATCTTGCCGTAATAGCTATTAACAGTCTCATATTGCTTCAAATATTCTATGTTATAATCAGGGTTGTCTTATATTTTGGCAAATGGGGTTTTGAAATTTGTACTGATTTATTTTCACTTTGAGATAAAAATAGTCTACTTGTTCTAATCAGTGTCAAAAAGCTTCATTATTCCACTAAGTTTTATAGGAACTGTATTTTCATTGTGAAAAAAGAACACAGGAACTTCAACTTCAGTGTGTGAAGCCTCAAGACCCTAAAAAAGTTGATAAAACCCATTTGTGATTGCTTACTCCGGTGGTTATGACACTTAAAAGTCGACATCATGCCTGCATAGTGTGGGATAAAAGATGATAAGAGGCTTAAGTTATTCACAAGTCCAACCTGAGTGTTTTACAAAAAGGGAGAATCAGAAGTCGAGTGATCTCAGCCTTTACTTCAGCCACACAGAGGACCTTGTTGAGAGCCCTTCCAGTGTTGTGCTCATTGTTTCCTCAGATGCTTCACCTTGTGATTTCCTCTTATACCAGCAGCACTTTCAGCTGACCCTGACCTCAGCAACACTTGGAGAACGCACGTAGAGAAAGGTAAGGTGTAATGACACTATATTTAGGTTCTTCTAAAGATGAGTGCAGAGCTTCCTTAAAAAAAAAAAATGTAAAAAAAGAAAACAAAAAAAAAAGAAAGCGTTATCTTCGGCTACAAACTCACACACCTACACTCACAAACAAACACAGCTGACTGTTATCACTAACAACACTTGCACACATGCACTGTTGTTCCCATGCACTTCACCAGCAGGTCCAAGCTGAGCCTGTTTACTGCAGTTGAAGAGAACAAAAGAAAACAAACAACACCTCCTTAGGATATAGCTTGTTCTATTCAGTTGATTAGGGGATGACGTTATTTTTCCTACAAACAGAGGGCACATGCTCAAGCCCTCATGACCATAAAGCATACTGAGTCACTACTAGCTCCTGCAGCACTGATGAGATGCTGACCTGGCACTCTGACCTCTCTGTGGAGGGAGCAAGTAAAAAAAGACAAATCTTCTTCTGGAATCAATGGGTATTCCCCCAGATAAACACTCCTGTCTACAATCAAATTAGTGAGAGATTTCCTTCATTATAGCTAGCATTTCGACCATCCACTTGAGGCTTATTTTTGGAGGAATTGGGGTAGCTGTATGCAACAACGAATGCAGAATGAGTTGTGGGACTGAGCTTGAAAATGACTTTGAACAGGAAACAGTCAGGGGGATAGTTGTTTGTGCCTCCATTGAGAGAAGCAGGGAATGATCAGGTGGTTTGCTGGGCTCCTGTAATTAACAACCTCAGCCAAATCCAGCCAGGCATGACCAGCAAATTAACATGCAGCAGCTTTCACACTCTATCCCACAGATCTGCTCAGTGAGCAGAAAACCAATACAGGGACACTCTGAAAATAGCCCAGACTACAGATTGTCCTTTCAACTCCAATACCATTGATACTATGACTAGTTTCCACAAGCTGGTTTAACACATTTCTGGTCTTGGTTCTACAAAGCCAAAGAGACAATGTGACACAACTTTCAAAATATTTGACAATAATTTCTTATAGAGGGCTCTACAACAAGATCAACAACTGCCAATAACTCATCCTTTGTACAAATATTGGTTGGACACTTTAAATTTAGGCTGATATGATAGTCTTGTTTTATGTTCCTTCAATACACTATAGCTGTTGACAATTTACAATTATCATATGAGGGAATTAATCAGACAGCCTTAACTTTCTTCTAGGGTAAATGCTTCTCTTACAAATATAATGAATAGTAGAATTTGCAAAAATACAAAACGCTGTCAGCAATTAAATGAGGCCAGCTATATTTCCTCAAGTCCCTGTCCTGTCTTCCACAGCACTCCATCTCTCATCACGGTTTCCTGTAGACACAGGGAGCAGCAGCACCAGGAGGAAGTTCTTCCTTAGCTGAAAGCACGTGAAATTAGGGAGGTTGGGGGACATCAACACATTGGCCCTTCTATCAGCTACTGGACAAACAGACCAGCCTTATCTTTAACTGCACATGAGGGAAAGAAAAACACAGGGGACATGCAGCGCTCGGTATTGACCTCTACTTCCGTTGTACTAGTCTTGACATTGAAGGTGTGCTCTGATAGCAGAAAGATCTAACCATGTTAACTTCCAACAGTTTGATACTGGCTGTGCCACTGTGCAAGGGATCAATAAAACAGCAAACATACCACTATGACTGATGCATGCTTGTCTAGTGCAAGCATGCATCAGTCAAAACAAATGGATCAAACCCTAAACATCTAAAAAAGGTACCTTATTGCCAGAGTGATTCTTCCTTTCCACTGACTTCCACTGCAGACACACCTTCACTGTCAAGCTTTGCCTAAATGTGCCCATTGTCTATCAAGAAAGTATGGGGCTATTATTGTGGTTAACAGTTCTCATGTCTTGATGAATTGAAGTTAAATGTTATCAAAATCCGTCACAGTGAGAGATCTTAAAGTTTTAGGAATCATATCATATTACTTCTTTTTTTTCCCCATCTCGACTGTAAACCATGTTATTTTGAATATTTTAGTCAATATCAAAACATATCAATAAAGATATAGCTGTAATAGTTATCAGAATATTACCTTTTCACATAGCTATACTGCATTATTGTGTTAGTACAAATATATGATATGTTTATTAGACTACATATTAAACTGCATTACCTAGACGTTCATCCTTACGAGATACAAACTCTACAGTTACAGAGCAATACCTGAGCATAATTGACCTACATTGGAGAGAAAGCACATGATACATACAGTATGTTGCACTTATAATGAATCCATATCTCACAATTCCCTCCTGACAACTTTTTTTTCCTCTCCACACTTTTCCAAAGTACCAACTGACCCAGTTTTATCTGTGATACAATGACAATAGCAGAAGTGTATAGGTACATATGCTACAGTCCCCTGTACTATGAAGGTCTTCTCAGGTGGATGCAATGAAACATGTACTGTATATCTGCTTTCCATAAATACAACTGCAGTTATACTATAGCGTTCCAAATACCTCTCTGAATTGTTCAGATTGTTCTGGAGCCATGTGGAGTCAGTTCAGCAAAACATAATGGACATGAACTGTTTAACGTGCATGTCATCTGCCTTCTACTAACATGTTTTGCTAAATGGATTTGCCATTTAGACTCATAGAAGCAAAGTAATCCACTACATGGACTCTTAAGAGCATCATGGCCATTGATCAATGAATGAAACCATGAAAGTGGATTGGAAATAGGTTCCATTATGTGTAATACAAAACTCTGATGAGCAGCACAAGTCAGCACTACAGAGCAAATGCATGTCTCTTTCGATTATCATAGTGAAGGAAGACCAGGTTGGAACAACAGCCACAAAAACAGTTTGTTTTATGACTGTCATAACCCACTGCACTTCCTTGTCCAATGAAAGAAACAAAAAGGACTTCACCAGTTTGCTTTTTTCCTATTTTTCATCATTTTCATATACAATATCTCTAGGATAGAGTGACTTGATAGCATCTCAAACAGGCAACCAGCTAGAGGAAAACTCTATTCTCACTTCAGCCTAAAGGTATATAAAAGGGTGGTTTGTGACGTGTCGAGCCATAGAGTTGCAATTACTCCCCTTTTAAAACAGCCAGGGTGACATAGGACTAAATGACAACAAAGGTTGTGGTGGGCATCTGCTTCTGAACGACTGATGCCCTGACAAGGCACCATCAGTTAGCACTGGCTGGCTAGTTAGCCGCCAAGGGAGCTAGCTCACATTAGCTAGCATTCATGCCTTATTACAGTGCGACTTGTCTGATATTAGTACGTAAAAAAAATCAATGAAAACGTGTGACGAGTGGCACACACTTCAAATTGCGAAGGTGGTTTTTAGCGTACATTGATATTACCTGTCAGCTAGCTTGCATTAGTCACCGCAGTGACAGCCAGCCAGCTAACCTGACGCCTTGTTTGACGTTAGCTGTCGGTTGATGGCAGCTAGCTAGCTCGACTAGCTAAGCCTCGGCGATGCAGCATCAAAAGCACAGTGACATTTCACTCACCTAACAGTGACCGGAGGTGTTTGAGCCGGGTCAGTACATCCTTCTTTGGGTCCAGAACTTTCTGTGTAGATTTCTTGACGTCTCCATGCCCCCTTCGAGTGAACATTCCGCTGTAAAATGCAACCGTGGAAGCTGAAATCACCTGTGTTTCACCATACACCAAGCCTCCAGTGTGACTGTCACTTTGCTCACCGCCGCTCTATGCCTGCTCGGTAAACATTCGTCCGACGGCCGCTAGTGTCCTGTTTTTTTGTGGGTGTGTAAACACGGAAGAGCTGTCTGACAGAGGAGTGGTCACATTATATGAATACGCCTCCTTGTTTATAACCGTTGCACCTTGCACTTCCAGTGGGTTTGTGTTTGCGCGTTTTAATGAATCATTTCACCTTTCAGTATGGGCCTACTTTACTTCTATTTTTTAGTTTGAGAACAAGCTCGTGCCTTGTGAAGAGATGGGGTTCGTCTCCTTCGAGTGCCACACTATTGCCTCTCACAAATGAGAAAGACACGCTTGAATACACTGTCCTGCAGTAAACTTTAGGTTGAAGACTGGCGCCCATCTTTAGTCTTAAACGGGGACTTATCCATTCCACTTTCTGTCGTACAATAGAGGTTTGATAATAGGAGGATGGGGTCTTGGTGTTATTATAGCTCCTAAACGCCCTCTGGTGTCTGAAAGAGTAAAACACAATTCCCCAGGAACAACAACATATAAAAGCATGGAGAGGAAGACAAAGACTTGCAAAGGTGACTCTTAAGCAACGTGTTTTAGATAAGATGGTTTGTATGTTTGGGATAACTCTGCAACTAAAGATTATTTTTTTATTGTTGATTACTCTGCAGATTTTTTTGCTATTTAGAATATCAGAAAAACAAAACAAAAAATATCCATCAGAATTTCCCAAACCCCAAGATCCAAAATGCTTGCTTTGTCAGACCTACAGTCAAAAACCCAAAGACCTCTTAACAATGCACTTACATAGGCTGGCGTTTTTAGTTTTGTTGCTTGCCTTAACTTTTGCTTCTATTTGTGTATTATTATGCATTTTTATGACTAACTGTGAAGGACTTTGGAACTGCTATTTTTGAAAAGTGCTATATAAATAAAGGTTACTTACCTTTAGTTTAGTTTATTATTATATTAAACAATCAAATATTTTAATTTGAGGAGCTGGAACCGGTGATTTTTCACCGCATTTTTGCTTAAAATAAACGATCAACTACTACTAATCGATTAATTGACTCATCATTTACTGTCTAGACTTTTCCAGCTTCTCCAAGGGCTTTAAGAAAAGGTATAATAAAATTAAAATATAATCATGCTTTTACATACTTCAAGAGTAGAACAGTGTCGATAGCAGCGGTGGATTGTAGTACATTTACTCGAGCTCAAATTTAAGGTACTTGTCCTTTGCTTGAATATTTTCTTCTCGTGCTACTTTATACCTCTGCTCAATACATTTCACGGGGAAAAATTGTACTTTTTACTCCACATTTATTTGACATTTTTAGTTACCTTTTCGATTATAGGAGAAAATAATCAGCCAATTAATCCATAACGAAAATAATCATTAGTTGCAGTCCCATACAAAATTATAAAAAATTAACTCCACCTCAACCAAATACAACAGTAAAATCCTGCCTTTGTATTAATGTATGAGTAAAAATGATCTATTGCTATAATACCAATAATATAACAGTCACAGGGGCCATTTTCTGATTTGACTACTTTTACTTTGAATTCTAGTACATTTTCCTGATTATACTTAGTTACATACTTGTACTTAGGTAACATTTTCAATGCAATACTTTTACTTGTAAGTATTTTTACAGTGTGGTATTCATACTTTTACTTAAGAAAAGGATATGAATACTTTCTACATCACTGTTGTATCTATCTATCTATCTATCTATCTATCTATCTATCTATCTATCTAT
>CALSCE010010956.1:4824683-4999367 GCA_943593645.1 Bovichtus variegatus
TCTGTCTGTCTGTCTGTCTGTCTGTCTGTCTGTCTGTCTGTCTGTCTGTCTGTCTGTCTGTCTGTCTGTCTTTCCGTCTGTCCATCCATCCATCCATCCATCCATCCATCCATCCATCCATCCATCCATCCGTCCATCTATCTATCTGAAACAATATTCTGTAGTATGAATGTAAAATGATCACTTTGTTCATGTTGTTTCTCATGCTGTATACATGTACATCAATGTCTATGTCTTCACTATATATTAATGTAGTTAACTTCAGCTCAGAACGAACGTCAAGTTATAGTCAAAGCCTGTATTAAAAACACTGTGTGTCTCCAACTAATATCCATGCCTAAATGCACCAATTCTTATAATGCACTTATGAATGAACCAAGGAACCTAACTTCCAGATGAAAGAGACCTGTAGTTTTTGATATTCACACCCCACTATGGTGACACTTACAAAGAGAAAAAAGGTATAACAGCTTCACTGCTCACTCAAGCCGCTGCCACTTGACACTTTAAACTGGAGGTTTTGATGAATTAATATAAGAATACAAGCGCTTCTTTTAAATAGCAGAGCTCTCCTGCAGTTAACGTAAACTTAGGGTTATGCTAAATTGAACAGAGTTCAGTGTGCTCATGACTTTAATGGATTTTCAAAATAATTTGTTCTACATGGTTGTGCAGACAGCAAATTCCATCTTGGAAATGGGAAAAAAGTGTTTATGTTCTGAGATGAATCTTAAGTTTGAAGAAATTGGATGCATCCGTTAATCAACCCCAACAAACTGACATTCCGTGCAATCTCACACTTTCGCTTGTCTGAACCTATCTGTCTTATTTTGGAGGCAATTAATTTTGAGGCTAAGCTGGGGAAAATTAGTTTATTTACACATTTTAGACACATCTCATTGAAGGCAGAGCTTAGACTGTACAGTTCAACTTCGTGACTGAGAAATCTTTTCAGACTTAGTATAAGATAAAGTCTACTAATATAAAGAAATAAGCATATATTTGTAAGCCTGCGACTGTTCCCCCTATCAAATATCACATTATGCAATACTGCAGGTTTTGCTGAGACTTCCTATTATAAGATAAAGTCTTATAATATTAAAGAAAACATATATTTTCTATATATTGTACTCACAAAAACCTCAAGTGAGACTCACCGTGAGGTTCTGGGATGACCAAATTTACCAGGAGATGGCGCCTAAACCATTGGTAATATGAGGCAAATGAAGATACCAAGACAAGCTACACATATCATTGAGTTTCTGTGTATTTTTATGAATAAAACATGCATAGGCATTGGCCTGCAAATATAGGAATCTCATTGTAAAAAAAGGTGAGACTATTAATTAATTAATTATTATTATTATTATCTATTTTTGAATTTTTAGGGAGAAACTATAATCAAATCAAATGTAAGAACATTCTCATCGAGTAGGTTTTGTTTGAATCAACTCTGAAAGTAAAATAAACAAGAAAGTCAGTGTTTAGGACTCGACTGTAAAGGATGTTATACGCTCAATAAAGAAGACGAGACTGTATTTTATTTCATCTACCACCCCCACATATTGAGCATCAACAATGTTGTGAGAGTGTTTGTCTCTCTTTATCAAGGTTCTGCACAATGGATGTCTTGAATGATAGGAGAGCGAACAGAGGGTAGTGAGAGCAGAGGCCAAAGAGGAGGAGTAAAAAGAGGAGTTAAAATCAGCCTTTGCCCTGCAGTTTGGTATGACACTCATTATCTGAAGTGGGCCATTCTGAGAAAGGAGGAGGTTGCCTGTCACAACAGATGTTGATTACACAAAACAGGGTAGTTTGGAAGGATGCGTGAATAAAACACAAGGTCACACACACACACACACACACGCGCGCGCACGCACGGACGCACACACACACGCACACACACACACAGGGTTATTGTTAGTGCTTTGTCACCAGTCTTAATTGATTGTAATCACCATTCCTTCTTGGCAAACCTCCCCTGTTCTTGAAGTGCAGGTTATTGCTCATTATCTAAAATGGCATGGACCTAGGATAATCTATCAACAATAACAATGGGACTGGATTTTTTTTCTCCCCTCTCTAATCCTGCACCTGGAAGTATTTTCGGGTGCAGCTCATTTCTGAAACGATATACCATAGGCTGCGACAATTCAACTTTATAGTCTGCTGTAGAGCCCATACGCTGCTTTCTCAAAGATAGTTCAGTGCTGAATTAGACAATTACGGCGCCAACTGTGACATTATTTTTGAATGAGATAATTTATTTCAAAATGGGATTTCCAGAGTATAAACCAGCATAATTTATTCTTTTTCATACAGGCCTAGAATGGCCAATTGTCAGGGCCTGGCAGAGAAATGAAGGCCTCATCATGACCAAATGGTGGCACTGCAGCCTTACAAATGTAGACCCTCCTTCTCATGGCCAGGCTGTCGGACTGATTCCAATCCAAGGTTTGAAAAGCACTTGTCTGCTCTAAATTGTTCTTATAAAGAGCTTGGAAATACTTGACTTTTCTCCTTATGTGGTTATGGATTTCCTTTTTGTACAATTAAGTGCCATTAAAAGCTAATGTATCCTGTTAAACCACATTAAGGTGTTGGGGTGGACAGTGGCACAGTTATCCATCCGCATATTGTGAATAGGAGCCCCACTCTCTGAGCATTTTTTTGAAATCTATATTGGACCATTCAGAAACTTCAGGATGAAAAGGATCAAAAGGGAAATGTCCACAGGGCTGCTGATTTTTCTGGCTGTGAGACCACCCACAGCTGCTTGACACAGATGAGCTACGGAGCAATGAAATGATGAAACAAAACCAATCTGTGTTTGACTCAACCGGGTTCACAGGCGTATAGTATCTAATACGAAAAGCTTTATTTTTTGGTTCACCATTTTTTTGGTATTAGCCCTTAGAAGAGTAATCATGAATAAAATATACTGGTCAAATTATATTAAATACATGTAATTAATTAAACATATTTTAGTTATTTTATCTTATATTATAGTATAGAAGTATTAAATTGGAAACCTTCATGCCATTTGTTAACAGCAGGTTCTGCAAATAAGACACAAACAAGAGTCTGTAATTTGAGATTTCTGCTCCCACCAGGGGTCGTCATGGTGCCCTTAGCCACCAAGGTTATCTCACAATTAACAAGTTCAAAGCACTATATTTATAATTGTGGAGACTCTTTCTTTTATTGCTGAAAATTTGCACGTTTGTCTATACAGCAAAATTAGGAAACGTCCTGTGTTCCTGCATTGAATTCTTCACGTCTTATTTTTCAAACGCTACAAATATGAAGCTCTGTATATGGATACAAGCGATTTCTGAATCTAGTGTTTGTAATGCACACTGTAGTTTGGAGCACATCTCCATAGAGGTTAATGAGGGGGCACTCTGAAGTAATTAAAACAAGAGCACTATAAGGCAGCAGTTTCACATAAGGCACTCATAGCAGCATAACCCATACTTAATTAAAACTCTTTGCTGACAGCATTCTGTATCTTCTCAGGTAATCTGCTGTGAAATTAATAAGGAGGGAGAATTAAATGACTAATGTTGGCAAAGAAAGGCTATTTTTTTTTTCTTTCTGCAGTATGCATGACAGGGGTCTCTATCTGGAATGCGTGATCCTTATTGTGCTGAAAAATACTTCTTCAGGTTCTCACCGTAATCTGATTCCAATTTCACTTGTGGTGTGACACCGTAGAGACAAGCCAGGGGGCCGTTTAATTGAAATGTCCATGCTTTTAATTGGATTCTGTTAAGATGTGAAATTACCTCCTGAATTACAGTCTTGTACATTTAAATGCTGATATAGAATGGTTTCCAGCGGTGATCAGTTAAGGAGCTGAAATAATGCCTCTATTCAGCGGGGCGCATCACTGTGCCGAGGAAAAAGAACATTCTTGAATTTAGAGACAACCTGGAGCCTTGCATTTCAAAGACAGACATCTATCTAGTGAAATTAATTGTTTTTTTTAAACAGCGTAGCGCTCGAAAGACAATGCACTACTTGAGCATGCTTCTGTAGTAGCAGACATGAGATTCAAGACTTTTTTTCCGGGGAGATTTCTCTATCAAACTACAAAACATTTTACAGTCATGGTACATACTGACTGCTTTTTGTCATGATACTGTATTTAGACCCACAAATGCCCATTACCAATCACACAGTGGCTGCCAGATATCCATTGCAAGGCAAGTGAACCGGCATTCATGATATCATAGTTAAGCTGAAGGTGTTAGCATCCAAGGTGATGTGTGGGTGGTAGACAGCAAAGCTTTCTTCACCTCCTTGAGGGTTGCGCTCTCCCAACCTCCTACATTGAGATTTTTGAATTTACCCATTCTAGGACCCGTGTCACCCTGCTGTGGCTGCGCAAAACATCCCTGCCTCCTCCACCTACATTCATGACCCCCTCCGATAAGCTTGGAGTTCATCCCTTTCACTGATTAGTTTGCTGGCAGATTGAATGCCCATGTCTACAGACCCGTGTCACCCCGGCTGGCTCTACCTGTGTGTGGTTGGATCAGCAGTAGGCTGGCACACTGTCCTGCGTGATACTAAAACCATTATTTATACATAACAGTTCTCTGTCTGTGTGCTCAGCAAAGCCATGTTTCCCGCCTTGGGAAACAACCACCTCAGTTATATCATAATTCCAGAAAAATAATAGATTATGTCTTGATTTATGCTAGAGATGTACTGTTTTGGAATAACTTGCAAAAAAAATTCTGTGTGATTCTAGGATTCATATTCTGTGTGAAAATGTGAGGTCATTAGTATCTCGTCTGTCCAAAACCTCTCTCTTCAGTATACTGTGTGTTTGTGTGTGTGTGTGTGCTTTGCGTGAATTCACAAGTGTTTGTTTGTTTACCGTGCCACGGCTTGCCCAAGTTGGAGCCACAGGAGTGTGAAATAACAAGCACAAGAGGGATTTCACGCCTTTACAGAGCTGAAAAGGTATGTTTTTTTGTCAGACAGCTCAGTCCATTTCCATCCCCGTCAAACTTTGTTTACTTCCCACTAGTCACTGCCTACCTATTTCCTAAAAAAAAAAAAACCCATACAATTAAACATTATATATGGGTTCCCACGGGTATAGTGTGTCCAGGTTTGCTTACGCTACACCTCTGGCCTGTTTTATCGCTGTTATCAGTGGCACACGGTGCATCATTAGAAAAAGACAAACAGCCCGGTTTCTTTTTGGGGGGCAGACGCGCTGACAGAAAATCAATGCCCGGTTTCCCATGAGCACCTAATTAGATGGACACTTGTGCACTGTTGAAACACGGGCCGGATCTCTTTGTCTGTCGAGTCGATCAGGTGAAATGCATGAGAGACACCTTCAGAGCTGATAAAGTGTCAGAGAGGTGAGGAGTAAACACGTAAGTGACACTTATGGTCTAGCACGCCTCACACCCACTATATGCTTTGGCAGACTTGATTTGAACTTTATCGCCCACACTGAGGGCAATATTTGTTTATCAAGTAAGCTTTCTTATCTCAAAAACTCCTCCAATGATATTTGTAAAAGTCAGTTGGCTATGACACAGGGTCAGGAAACAAGTGCTGAGTATAGGATAAAAATTGAGTGCCCTGCAGAAGGCAGTTTTTCTGCATAGCTCTGACTCAATTGGTCTCTCACTGGTAATTCTAAATTCCAAAAAAAGGGAAGAGGTGAGTAATAAAAAAAAAAAAACCTAAAATGTCCAATCCTATTCTATAACCTGTTAGAGTGACACTTGCGAATTTCCACTATGGACAAGGTGGCAGTACAAACGCAGATAGACGAAGGGGAATAAAAGGGCCTTCTCATGACAAACTTTCTGGAAATGTCAGCCTTTCATGCTTTTGAGAAGACCTATTTCATATCTATTACAGCAGGCATTCTGTGTCCGATATTTCAGATTTCAGTCGTCCCCGCACTGCAAATCCTCTGCCAATCTTCCGCCCTTAAGAATCTCTGCCAGCCCCGATGCATTATTCCCCCTACCTCCTCTCTCCCCCTTTTGATGTGACAGAACAAACCGCGACCTATTAGGATTAAGGCTTTGAAAAGATCTTTGAAGCCGCTCAAGGTTCCTTTAAACTGGGGAATGACAATATGAGCTGTGTGGCAGCAGATGCTGAATGGAGTGATTGCTAGTCCTCCTCAGCGAGGTCTGCTGTCACACAACACACAGGCATACAAACACTCACACATGTGCGCGTCCAAGAGTGCACGCACACACAAACCAAACGAGCAGCATCCACCCTTTACCCAAAGCACTGCAGTTGCAGTACATGTATTGTGCTCACAAATGCACTTTCCTTTTCTTTTTTTTTTTTGCAGTGTTATGCTGTGAATTGTCAGAGTTTGGCTCCGAGCCTTTGCCGTATCTGAACTGCTGCCCAGGATGAAAACAAACAAACGTGACAATATCTTGCATCTTCTTCTTTAATGATCCGTTTCTGTTTAGGACACCGTCATGTCAAAAGCAGCATCGGAGGCAGGATGCTCAAATATGAATGATGGGGGGTAAACACAGAAGAATGTGGGCTGCTGGAAACAGACATAAAAGAGAGAAGTCGTAACCCACTTGTGTGTGCTAACGATGTCTGTACGAGTGTGTGCGAATGTGAGTTTTGTGTCCACTTAAAGACATAATGGCGTGCTGTGGGAGCAGTTTATCTGGCTGAAAATTAAAGGAGTTCAAGGTGTCCCACTTTTCAGCACGACGATTCTCAAAAGCACAGAAGAATTTTCATTTTATCATTTATTTTATGGTGCCTCAACTCTGACAGTGCATCTGATGATGCTGGAATGATGGAATGCCGCACTGATGCAAAGGAGAGCAAATTAAGTAAAAATGACATCCTGAATGCTACCTGTACACTTTACTTCAGTCACACAGACATGGCAGAGTGCAAATACCATCGCTGTGCATCTCTGGCAATCAAAAAAAGAATTTAGCTTTCTTTTATCTAATCACTCTTCTGAATATCCCTTATCATACCCGCCTCGCCACCTGAGGTAGCCAAGGACAGATGCAATATCAAATATTCAAACAGGGGTGATTCCTGGAGAGATTCATGGTGGCGAATTTCACAGGCGATCCTATTTAGATATTCACTGTCTGTTTTGCGTGGTGTCTGGGGTTAAACATGCCCCGGTGTGAGATGTCACTGAGAGACAGTCACTACAGATAGCTGGTCTGTGGAGAAATGAAGCCATGGGACACAGAGGGTAAAGGCTTCTCAGTGCAACAGTCAGAGAGACATGTTCTCAGGGAGCTGCCACCATAGAGCACATATTGATCTGCCATTGCATCTTATCTGTGTGACTCTAGATTAAAATGCTCAACATTGGCTCTCCCTCTCTCTCTCGCTCTCTCTCTCTCTCTGCCAGGCTGAAGGCCTTTCTATATCCCTGAGTGGAGGAGCTCTAATCTCCCCATGAAGTAGTGGGAGCCTATCACTGGCAGAAAAATGCACAGTTCTCACTGCAGAAAAAGGGGGAGCTCAGAAATTAACCGGCTTAAAATGCTCCCCATCTAAAGACTAACGTGAATGACAATCGGGTTTGATTCGCGTTACGCGTCTTTTATATGCCGGTGGTTGTTTTTCTTTTACACATTGTTATTCTGTGTGAGATCCCTGACACCCCCCCCCCCCTTCCTTTTCTACTCTTTCTTCTTCTCCAGGCGCTGTTATCATAATCCAAACAATTGGCTGTTGTAACTGTATGTATTCCTCTTGTGGGAAATGGCTGGGAATCAGATCCTCTCGGGTCTTGTTTAATGTCCTGTCCAAATGAGCGGGGAAGGGTTGAAGCTCTGACAAAAACGGGCAGGAATAAAGGGCAGAAAGCCTGGGCAGACAGACGGATGAGCCCCAGGCTCCAGGGCTTTGACTTTGGCCAAACAAACGTTTGTTTTTCAAAGTGTTTTTATAGTAGGATGGATTAAGGCGGATGTGGACCAAAACCCCCCCCCCGCCACCCTTGCCCATCTTCTTGTCAAACGGTGCATTGAGAAGAGGGGTCGCACCTGTTAGGGCAGCCCAGAGGAGCAGGACCAGGATGATATTGAGCAGGGCTTTGTGGGTATCAGAGTCAAAACAAAGCTGTCAGCCAGGGCTCATTCATCTTTGATGTTCATTGATGAGGAAACTGGTGGGCCTCAACAGGGCATTGTTTCCTCTAAGTGGTGCCCATTGATAGCCAGAAAGCCACGTTTGTTTTTAGTCTCTGACGGGTGGAGCTCATTTTAAAAGGCTTAATGGTGCATTTAACCAGTCCAAAACACCGTGCTTTGGAGCCCTCCTTGCACCATTGGCTCGGCGCTGTCTTCCTGCTTCCTAAATGGCCTATAAACAATAATAGAATGCTAATCACTTGTGAATGGCCAACACCGGTGGGCATGCATGTATCGTCAAGCCCCGGGCTCTTCTAAATGCCTGCTGTGACAAATCAAGATCCAGAAACGAGGGCATTTGACTGCCACCGTGTCTGCTTCCTGGCCCATTCTCCAACCTCTCCACTCTCTTTGTCATAAAAACCTGGATAGCCTTCATAAAGTGCATTTCTCATGCTATTGTTCAGCTAATCATATCCTCTCCAACAATTTCAGGATGTGACAAGATAAGATAGGTAATATTAATGCCATATCGCCTCATCTCAAATTATGTAAATGTGTGGATAGGGGGGAGGGCATCTAGGAAGGAAATAGAAATCAATTTGTGGCGGATCCATTTTGTATATTGGCTTGAAAAGAAAACAGTAATTTTCCATGTTATCTACCTCAAATCCTATTAGAATCAGGTTAATTTAGTGCCAACAATTTCAAAACGTTATCACATTGTCCTATCAGCTGATGTCTTTGAGTGCTCTCTGTTTGTTAGGTGTAACTGTTCAAATTTAATATAATGTCAGATACCGTATCTGACTGATGCATGATCTTGGTTATCACTTGCTGAATGGTGAATGCAAAACAGCACATTAATTAAATTCTCAATAGCAATAAGCTTACCATGTGGTCCACCTTTGAATTAAGTGAATGTAACTGTACCGCAGATCAAAATTCTCCCTTCCGCTATGATAAAATGTTTATCATTCACCTCTTCGCTTGACCTTATATGCCTTGTTTTTAATCTTTCTTGGTATTCACATTTCTCTATTCTACATCTTCCTATAAGGGCACTGCATTGAATCAAACTCAATAAATGAGAAATGTCACCTTGCCTATAGTGAACATTCTATAAATGTACAGTATAAAATGTATTCTTTGTATTACTGTAACGAGCATGAATACTCTATGGTTTGCAAGTTTCAAACGTTCCACATTGGAGCTGCATGCTCATAATTTACCACTATATATCCTGAATTCATGAATATGAATGTGTCTTTCTCAAGAGCTGGCCCCTATTGTTGTGAAAGAAAAATCAAGGACTCTTGGCTTGTTTCAGTGCAGAGGTGTATCAAGGATGCACGGCCACATCTTACCTTAAATAAGGGTCTCGGTTTACACCTTCAAAGCACTGGAAGAAGAAGCTCTCACAGAGTTTCTTTCCCTCTCCCTCCTGATTGTTTGCAAGCTTGATTCGCTTGGATTCTTAAATGATAGGCTCATATAGAGTCCCAGACTTTATTTATGTGGGCGCGTATTGGTTGGCTGCCTCCTTAAGCGTGAGGAGATATGCAAGAGCAATCAAATATTTCTATGGCTTGTATAAATGATGGTGGATGGGAGATGAAGTTTGAATTTTCACTCCTCATTTGTGGTTCAATTGCCAGAGTGTGTATTGCCTGTTTTTCCGGAAAGAAAATAGATGGCTTTGTCACTCAGTATGCAAAAACTGTTGGGTCGTGTTTGTTGTACGCTGTCAACGGAAATGATAGCAATTGTATTTGTCTTATGAGAAAGACATTGTTACGAAGTCTGAATAGCAGTTTTCATGAAAGGGATTGTTTGTCCATTCAAAAAGTTATTTTCGTCAGACATTATATGACATATCTCCATGGAACCTTTCAAACACCGAATCCCCTGTCACAATGTGATATGTTAAGAGGAAAGCAGAAAAGAAACTTGACTTTTTTTTGCATTCACCTCAGAGAACACAGTTTACCGTGCCGTCCTCTAATCTCGGCATATAGTGTGTAGGATCCAGAGGTAGTATCAAGTAAAAACTTGATAAAAGTGCTGGTAATTATGAGCTACTCATCCAACATTAATAATACAACACGGAGATTGCAATTTGCCTCTTTATCTAAAATGACAGACTGTCATACATACAGCCCGTCCACATCTAGCTTGCGGTCTCATATCATTGAGCACTTGAACCAAACATATATTTCTATCAAGGCGCGGGAGAATAGCATCCTCCGTTTGGCGCAGAGGAGGTGTGTCCCCTTCTGTCTTCACGAGTGAGGGAGAGAGAAAAACGGGGGGAGAGAGCGGGTACCTCTCTTTTGTTCACTCCCCTCTCTAACTGGTAGTGTTTGACTTCCCCCAGCCAGGAGTGGGTAATTCTGGAGCCCTGTGTGAGGTTGTTAGATCACTGAGGCCCAAGACAGCACCATTCTTTGCAGACCCTTGACAGCAAATATGTGGTAATGATATTGTCTCCTGCTGGGTAATAACACACAATTCAGACTGCCACATACTGCAGTCGCCGGGGAAAAAATGGAGGGGAGAGAAAAAAAGAATTACACTGAAGTACTGGAGGAAAATGACAGGAGAAATGTCTTCAACCTGAAGTGCTATATTGAAAAAATTCACTCCTGCAGGACACTGCAGTCGGAACAACTGTTTTATTCGCCTCTTCTCAGAGTGATGTGGCCACTGCTATCTATACAGGCTGTTCGTATACACTGTTTGTAGCTGTACCTACCAAATGTAATGCACTGTAATTCATTTACACCCCTCAAAATCAATTTGTATGTAATCCACATAATTGTTAACCAGGAAGTATAGAGTGAAAAAGTCTGTGTAAGGAGGCGGGAGGGGTGGGGCCAAAAACACTGGACTTTCACCCAGGAGGCGGCTGTTTGTGTCCTGTGTGAAACCAGAATTGATTTATTTGTCAAGTAACTTTCTTATGTCAGTAACTTACATAGTTATTTTAACCCAACACACAATCTGGGGTGGCAGTAGGTCAATTCGCAGGGACTTGGCTTGGGAACCGGAGGGTTACAGACCAAGTACCGAGTGCAGAATTTGTCTCCTGGACACTGCCGAGGTGCCCCTGTGCAAGGCACCAGACACCCACAATGCTCCCCGGGCGCTGTATATATAATAGCTGCCCACTGATCCTAATACTAGGATGGGTTAAATGCAGAGTGTAAAAATTGTGTGCGGCGCTGTGTACATGTGTGACGATGTAAAGTTCATTCAGAACTTCCATTTCAATCTTTTCCTAAAACTAACCAAGTGGTTTACTGTGTGAGGTCTTATTTTGAAAAGACTATATGCATGAAATGAGCGGATATTGACACTTGTTGCTGGACGCACGGATGAGAAATAACTTTTAGTAAGATATCACACCAACCGTTGTATGAGGATACGTTGATCTGTGATAGGAACAAAGTGGTTTCCTCATGCAAAAGTCATTTTCTAAGTTTGGTTATCTTTTTAAATGGGACTCTTTAATGATCACTAAGTTTCCACTTGGGTATTTTAAGCAGTCCAGTCCCTGAATGGTAGACACTGGGGTTAGCAACTCTGGCAGTTTGACAGAAACCACGGCTTCAAATGACTAAAGCCCTTTGTGCCCATACAACACACTGCATAGTTAGTGTTTAGTATAAACAGCATTTTCCTACTATGGAGACCTTCCATTGTTAACCAGACCACACTGGCAGCTTCAACCTTGACCTTTGTGTTGCTCCACTTCGTACTCGGCTTGTAATTGTCAACACCATCCATCACCGGCCAATCGAGGGCTGGGATGGGGGCCGGTCCCCCTGCTGTACTGTGAAATTGTGGCATGTGATCCTTAATGTGCGTGAAGTAGACAAGGCCTTGACACAATGCATCAAGCTTCAGGGGGGCTCCTTTGGGCGAGTCTATTAGCCTCCCGCTGTGTCCCTGGCTGCCTGGACTTATTCCTACGGGATAAGTTGGAATAATAGTGTTATGTCTGCATGCATCCAAGACACTGCCTTTAGCCTTCCTCAGGCCCAGGCCTGGCTGACAATCAAAAACCCTGACCAATTAGACACGATGACATGTAGCCAGCATATATGCCAAGTCCAGCGCGCCTCTTATATATTAAGAGTTAAACACAGATTTTCCAGGAAAAATTGCAAGTGACAGATACGGGGGGTGTTTGTGCAACCGTAGCTCCAAACGTTTTTTCAAAGTTATCTTCTCTGGTCTCCTCTGCAAATGTCCATGATCTTAGATACAGACGTTGCCTCTCTGTAGAGCATGACAGAGAGCGAGAGCGAGAGAGAGAGAGAGAGGGTGACTCCCTCTTCTTATTCATACATTTGACTGCCAGAGCAGCATTGTGCAATGGGCTAAAATAAATGAGAGCACCATGTAAAAAGGTAGCCTTGATACCGCGCGACTGGGTGAAAAAGGGAGACACATTGAAACGGAAGAATTCATCTTTTCTATCAGCCCCTCCGCTCACGAGTTGAACCAGGTATTCAAATGGGTTCAATCTCAGCCGCTCAGATTTGCATAACACAGACAGATGAACTCAAGTGATTGAATTGGGCTAGGTGGAGTGAAAAAAAAAGAGAAAAGAAAATGAATTTCCAAGCGAATTAGGAAATGATGGAAAACGGCAAAGGGTACATTATTTATTTTTTACACTGAAATAATTACGGAATTAACCTTTCCTTCCAATGTGACAGCCCTCTAAACCCTCATCATCACTCTGAATTTGATGTACTGGACTCTCTTGGAATAAAACTTGACTCTTTTTGACAAATAAAACAGCATTACGTTGTATCTCACCGCCATACCTGCGTCTATTTTACAACTGGTCCAAGCTGAACAGCTGATTTGCATTGCTCGACTAAGCTCCACCCGGATGTCATGTTTTGTTGTCTATCAGTGATGTAACGCTAATGCCTGTGCACCTTCCTTGTGACTGGCAGTGACCACTATAGAGTCACAACACTGCAGGAGGGGAAAAAGCAATTTCATGGTTCACTCTGTGGTTAATGTGCTGCTGTAATCTTTAGAGAGGTCTGTCCTTTTTGTTTAAGTTTCACAGAATAAAGGGTTGGACTATCGTAAACTCAGGCCAATTAATCACTGGGCTAAAAGGTGGAGGGAAGCCATCCACTGGGAATGGGCTATGGTGAAAGTGTGTGTGTGTTTGGTTGAGTGAAAAGGTTCTTTCAAAAGGATCAGTTGGTGTGTATGTATTTACCTGAGTGTGCAGTATGTGCTTTTTTAAGAGGGGGGGAGTACTTTACAGAGTGTACATTTTGTGTCTGTGTGTGTGTGTGTTTGCGTGCTGTGCTCACACAGCCAGGTAAGCCTCTCTAATTGCTGCGAGGTGCATTAGCACTCAGCCACCTCTCTCTCTCCCTGTGTCTTTGTTTTTCCTCTCAGTGCCAGTCTGCAGGCCACAAGACAATCAGACCAGAAGGGTCATTTTCTGCAAGAGCTCACCTCCCTCCTCCAAGCCTCGCCGTTGACAGGCTCACGCTCGGCAGGAACCTTAAATTAACACTTGACGTCTGCGAGGCTCAGCCCTGATGAGGCCGCAGAGAGACAAAATGTCAGAAAACAAACACTCGATCATTTTTGCTTCATTTCCTTCCACTGCTGGAGAAACACACTCACCTGGAGGGCTGTAGAGGGCCGTGGTGACATTCACTCCCATATCTGTTGCCGTGGATCAGCCCTGGTGTATGGGCCGAGGTAAAGACCCAATAAGAATGGAAGGATGCTGAGTAGAGTAGGAACTGCGAATTAAGTAATTGTTATTAAGAAGCAACGGAAAGGAGAACTGAGTCGTTTGACACCTGTTGGATTCAGATGAATTAGCTGAACTCCATTCTCTTTATTTCAAGATGTCGGATCATGACCTATGGATATGGAATGCTCGAAATGAATTTTTTCAAGTCAATGTGCACAAAACACAAACACATGTTTGCTTTTGAATTTTCTTTCAAAAAAAATTAATTTCTTTATTTCCCTGCGTTGGGATTGCATTCATCTCGGTTCTGCCATTACAAAGTAAATGATTTGTTTTCCTGAGCGCATCAACAACAACCCTTGTAATTATTCCTCACTGGGGATGTGCACAACACGAGGACTCAACACTGTAGAGTAGTATGATACTATTTGAAGCCTACTTCAAATACAGTGTCCCCAGCGAGTTGCGATAGCGCCAGTGTCTATTTTATTATTTGCTTTATCTCTTGCGTGAGAGTTATTTGTTTACATGAGAGGGATTGGAGGTTTGGTGATCTGAGCAAATTGCAGCAGAAAGTACTTCAGATGGGAATGACTGTAATTAGCATGCTCTTAAATGTGGAACGCACTCCTAATGTTTTTGTTTACGTGGGGCAGCTGATCTGTGACTCGCTGCGGGGGCGGCCCACTGGCAGGTTAAAATCACTTGTCGTGCCAGAGATCATCATTATGAGTTTACAATTGGTCAGTGTTGAGGAACAATCAATGCAGCGCCAGGTAGACACTCTACAACCGGCCTATGCGGTGAGATTTTGTGTGTAATTTTGTATTTATAGTTGTGTTTTCCAGAGTGGATAATTTGAAAATATGAGTGCGTTTGTTTGTATGCGGTCATGCTCATATGTTTTGGCTCGTATTGTTTCTTTTTTCGAAGCTTACCGAGCTGCCTTTCCCTTATCTCTGCATCTACACTGAAGAATATGTTCCATGACACTCATTAAGAGTCAATTAAGAATTTGCTGGTGTGCCCAGTTATTCAGTCAGTGATTATATTTCACTGGAGGATAATATCCAGGTAAATTAAGATTTCGATTTAATTCAGCCCTGGTTGTCGCTGCATCTCCATTTCACATCATGGAACAATTGAGATCTTATCGTGGATTAAAGTGGGGGATATTACACCTAATTTAAAATATGCACATCTACAACTGCACGCACAGCTTAAGCATTTGCCATGATATTGTGGGGGGGGGGGGGGGGGGGGGGGGGGGGGGGGGGCGAAACAATTAAGCGTCTTACGCGCAAAACTCAAAAGGCTGTGAGATACAATTCATCAAATTGGCAGAGGGATTCAGGGCGGAAACACCGCCTTAAAGAGTTCTTGAGAAAGATGAAGGGAGGCAGCTGAAGAGAAGGAGACACGAAAGGAGCAAAGAGGAGACAGGAAGTTGAGAAACATTGAAAAGGGGGTGCCATGCTAGTCAGGTGACAGTGTGACAAAGTTGTGCTTGTTTAAAATGGAAATGTTCCCAGACTTCCTCCCTGTTGCTCTCTCTCCCTCCCTCAACCCCCCGAAAGCCCATTGCGAACGCTAAGCTCCGGCATCTGAAGTGGCAACACTTGAGATGGTGAAAGTGACAACATCTTAACATAAGCTGAGGGGCTAAAGTGAAAGTCAGTGTGAACCCCCAACCAACCTCTCTTTCCACCCACATCCTTCACCCTGCTCTGTCATCCCTCTTAACCCCCCACACCCCCACACATGGGCAACACCATGCTTCTGCTTCTTGGGCATCCAACCTGCCTTCAACAACGGAAAAGTTGCAGGTAGAGAGCAGGGATGAGACTACCCATGATTCAAAAAGCTGAAATGAAAGGCGGAAGGTTGAGGAGAAAGGAGGAATCCCTCTCCGTCTCGTCTCTTTCTACGTTTCACTGTCAACGTTGCTCCTTCCTTCTACTTCCAGTCACAGGTGCCTCCAAACAGAACTGGAAGCATGTAATCCGCCCAAATCCAGCCTCTTCCGAGGAGTGTAAAACCAGGAATGTTCTGTGGGGGTCACTGGATTAGACAGAATTCATGGTGGTAGCTTGGCTTGAGAGGCGGAATTAGCGGAGTAGGGGAAAAAAGGGAGAGGAGACCGAACTGGTTTTGTATTAAAATGAGCTTACCAGGTGGTCTCCCTCCCAAAAGTGGACACAGTGTGTCAAGTAATCTGAAAAGCCCCCGGGTGTTTGTTGCTCATTGGCCAGAGGCCTGGTAAAAAGAGAGAGCGAAGGACTGAGAGAAAGCGAGAGAAAGAAGGGGGGGGGGGGGGGAGGGGGGGGGGGGGGGCTGGCTAGGGAGGTGGCACTGATGTGGCCATTGAGGCCTCAGTGAAATGTCTGTCAGGCTTGGTTTACCACAACCACAGCAGTGATTAGGCCCCTTTTGATGACAGGTTTAGTTTTCTGTCCATTGGCAAGAAAGTGAGAATGGACAAGAGGGAGGGGTAGGGGAGCGGGGTTGGGTTGCATTGGGAGACTTTGGGGGTGGGCGTTTACGCACTGTTGCAGGAAAACGGGAGGGGTGGAGATGGAGGGGGGGTGTATATTAATGTCTTGCACCGGGGAGCTCCTACGTAATTTCCCAGCGGGTCGTGGGGTCAGGTTTGTATTTAGTTAGTGGTAATGATCTCGTTAGGGATCTGAATGGACCACCGTCTAAGCCCATTGAGGACAGCGAGTGTGCCTCCCCATCCCCCACCTCTGCCTGCCTTGTGTGGGCTTACACAGCCCGTGAACTGTGATTAATGGACTTCCAGGGCTTAATAACTTGCAAAACAGTATTAAACAAGGGAGGCCCCGGGACAATCGGAGAGGCTACCCAGGCGGAGTAGGAGGTGGCTGTAAACAGTGCCCGGCAACAATTGCAATGCATGGAATTAATTGAGATGGGCCACTCACAATGCTACAGCTGGCTAGTGGCAGGGAGCCAGGCCTGGGAGAAAAAAGCTTCACTGGTGCTTCCAGGTGGCCCAGACCAGGCCAGGCCTTTTCAGTTTTGTAAGTGTTAAAAAATAGAAGGGGAGAAAGGCTACATTTGTGATGGGGAGACAGTGAGAGGAAGCCATTGAGGAGAGACAAGAAAGAGATTAAAGAGCACAGAGAGTGATAAGCAGATAATGGGGGGACACATTCAATGGAACAAGTAATCCTTGACATGCAAGCACAAATATGAAGCCTTTTGTCTCTTGTGTCTAATTCAAGCCAGAATGCGTAAAGTGGCAAAGCAACAATGGCGATCCACATTAACACAGTACACACAGACAGATAAAACACACTCATCTGTCCAAGTGCACACACATACACAAACATTTCACCACCAACTCCCCTCCCCACCCTTCCCACATCTCCAGGCCTTCTTATAGTCTTTTTTTCCCACCCTTGTGCCCTCTTGTCTGGAAACAAATGATCCCAGCATGGAGTCATGAGTACTGATGTGTTCAGACCACCCTCCACTCTGTCACAGAGCTCGTCTTTTCTCCCAAGCATTGGTGTGCATTTTATGCCGGTATAATGCATCTCAAATTTGTAAATATAAGCACTTGTGCTGAGGGAAAAGCACTTTTTAATAGACACGGGAACTATATTGGTCTATTTTGGGAGTACGCTTCTGTTGAATGGAGGACATTTTAATTGACTGATTTGCGGTCAGTGATAGTATTCTTTTTAGATAAATGTTTTGTAAATACAAATGTTTTGTAAATACAAATGTTTTGTTGCATTTATGATCTTGTCCAGAAAATAATGCCAAAACATAATGCCAGCACGATTTTAGGAAGCAAAACAGAGAAATTGCACAGTGTGTTCAATTATAGGTAATTATGAAACAATTTGGAAAGTGTTTGATTAAAACATGAACAGGTAGTTTCTCTCATCATGAGGTATGTGAGATAAATGTTTTTGTTGAACACAACGTAACCATTGTTTTTATCCCTTGATCTCTTAAAAAACTTGATTTAATGACAATATTATACTGGAAGAAATAGCATCATGTTAAAATATATATGTAATCCAAACTGCTTTCCTATATTTTGTCTTGCTTCAATGAGAAAAATCAAAACAAACCACACCGAGAAAAGAATATAGTTCAAACACGCTCGTCTTATGTAACAGGGACATAATTGCAAGTAAGAAAAATAAGCAAATAGAGGAGGTTTAGCTGTTGCTGCTGTTTGACATTCTCCCCAGTGTTTGGCTTTTCTCAACAGTGACTCATCTCCAAATGAGTGACACTGGGGTCATCCTAATCTGCTTTTCTTGCAGATCAGAGACGAGTTGGACAAAAGCTCACTTTTCCATTCACTCCAGTGTAGAAGTCCAATATCTCTCTTAAGTATTTGCCCAAACCCTTTACTTAATCAGCGGCTGAGAGGTTATTCAGAACCTCAGTCTGGTGCTCCTTCCAAGTTTATGTGTGTGTGTGTGTGTGTGTGTGTGTGTGTGTGTGTGCGCAAATGAGAGTTAAAAACACTTCAGTAGCAGAAACGGATTTAAAAAAACCACAAATTGATTCGATTTTTGATATTAATAAATTATTTTAGATCAAACCATGTTTATTTTCATAGTTGCTACAGATTTCTATTACACGCAGTTGATACAAGTTAATTTGCAATAACATGACATTATGACATTTAATATAAGTGTGTGGGAATACACACTGTTGCATTATCTCGCTATCTCCATCTCTCACCTCACAGCTGTCGCCCGCACTCCCCCACCCCACTCACCCTCTCTCGCATCAAGGTGTGGGTGCGGCGGGTGCAGTGGGGGCCTTGGCCCTGACGAGGCCGAGAAGGGATCCACTGCTGTGCTAAGCCTCTGGCTCCCTGCTCACTCCCCACCTCTTCGCATCATGAATAATGGAACAGAGAAATACATTTATCTTTTAATAGCCCCGGCCCCCTGGCTGAGACCGTTCAGTCTGGCCCGAACCGCCACAGCACAGGGCTGAGGTTTCTAAACACCACCCCTCCCCTATGCCACCCCACCCCACCCGTGATTGTCTCTGCTCCTTTTGAAGTTGGGTGCTTCTTAGTGTCCTAGAGATGGGTAATCAGGCTTGATTTTGGAAGGGTCAGGCCATCTTTTGAAGGGGCGGTCATCCCCAAGTTCGACCAAGGAGGGCTACGCTCATGGTCCGTGTAAGAATTACTGTATTTTCATTGGACATATTCACTGCCCAGTTTTGAATTTAATAGACTCAAAAAAAAAGCAGATGAAGAGAGCTACAAATATAGTAACAGGATTGTGTAAGAGGATTGTGTAATGCAAATTGCCCGCTGTGCGATTATTTTAAGGTAGAAATATTGAGTTTGCTTGTATTAAACTTTGATGCAGGAAGAAGGGTTCTGTTATTGATGCATTTGTGAAGCTTTAAGAGAAAACATACAAAATATAATAAATAAAAATGAATAAGGAATGTGGGCTGTGTAGTTCATTTAGTTTTATCATGACGCGTTAAATATTTCTCTTTTGAAACAAGATGAATATTATCATTTTTGAAAAACTAAAAAATAACATAATGCCTTTGTATATATTTTATATGAACTTGCATTTAAAAAAAATTATTATAATGGTGATTTTTTTACAATACACACAGGCACAAACAGACTGATGCCCTTAAAACAAACCAAATACAGTTTACATAATCGCTATCAATACTTAAATCCTCAAATGAAGACACTCCGTCCATAGTTGTTGCCAGACTATTTCTAATAAGATACTGTAATTACAAATCATGCAGGCTCTTAATGCGCTACGTATCTGTGCACCATAATGTGGAAATAACATTTCTCTATTTAACTAGGATCAGGAGGATTTCAGTCCAGCCTCCTCGTCCTCATTGCTTACACATCTGTATGTGTGGGCTCTGGGGAAGGCAAGTGTAGCTGGATACCTTAACCCTCTGTTTGTCTACGCTGATTTAAGGCTCAAACAGCCCTCGCTGTGGCACCTGCAGTGAAAGAAACAGGAGAGGGACTAAATCAGTGAGCAGTGGCTCCGATAGTCATCCGAGTAGTTCATTTATAAAACAATTATTCACACAATAATCAGTTATTTTTGCCTTTGTGCATGAGTGTTAAACAGGTTTGTCTAACTGCAGGCACGGTTTAACTGTATTATGATTAATATATATGTTTCTATCTGATGTTTATACCTGATTGTATTTGGTGATCCACTCACAATGTTTTCAATAATTAACATGTGTGGTTTTTCTTTGTTTGATTGTTTTTATTGAATATTGTCTGTGTGTACGTTGCAGTATTGATAATTGTATGTCTATTTTTTTTATTTATTCTGTCACTCCTCTGTTGTTATGTTGTGATTGTGATACATGTTGGGACCCTCTCAATAAAAAGATGGTGCATTTCAAGGGGTTTTATTCTGATAAATAAATTTGACTGATATATAATACAAAAAGTTTATATTTTTATGGATTTGACTCTCTAAACTTTCTGTAGGATTTTCTTTAATATGATATTTTTATTTATGACAGAAGATTTTTACATAAATACATGCATAATGTTACAAATACATTTCTTTTAGTAGGATCCTTTTATTTTAAAAGCTGTCTTAATAAAAAATAAATAGTATTGCATGTTTATGTGAATTCTGTGTCAAACAAAACATGATTTCCAATTATTAGACAAGGATTTAATATGAAAGTTTCTAATAAAATATTAGATAGCACTAATGTTAATGTACATGTATATGTTAGTGACATGTGCAAATTAAACAAAACATTTTTTTGAATGCAAAAACAATTGAACTGTATCCATGGCTTAGTAGGCAATAATTACTTCATCACATATATTTTTTTTATAAATGTACTTTCAGGATTGTTGGTGCAATATACACATATACAATACCAAGGCACAATTTCAGAGATTACTAACTCATATATTTCATCTCACAAACTTGTGATCAGATTATCGCATAACTGAAAAATACCGGGAACAAAACACACTCGAGTAACACTGAGGCTGACATCACTTTTTTCAGCCAACAATAACAAGTTCAAGCACACACTTCTTCCCAACATGGCCCCTCCTCCCCCTTTCCCAACGAACGAACGCACACACACACACACACACACACACACACAGTAAACTAAATCTCTTTTCTCCATATTCGCACACACTACCCATCCGGCACCAAACCCCTCTTACCCACCACTCCCCTGCACCCAAAGCCTTGAAGCAGCCCCGGGCTTGTGTGGTCATGCGTCAGTTGCCCGGCGTTGGGGATGAGGCCTTGCTCGCTGTGGCTGGAGCTGGGTCCTAGCCAGTACCTCCTCAGCTCCCTGCTCTGCTCTATGGAAGGCAGAGAAGCTGAAAGCACCATTTATCATCACTTGTGTGGGCAGCATCACCACGGCAACGCTCAGGCTGGCAAATGCCACTGCTGTGAATACTAATGAGGCTCTTGGCAGGCCTGCGTTGGCGTCAATGGGGCCAGGGTTGTACTCTATGTGTTTGTGTGTGTGTGCGTGCGAGCCAGTGCTGGGCTCTAGGAGGGCTACAGTAGAGGTAAACAGTCCAAAGGAAATCAATTAAGTGTTTCCACAGTGTTTGGCAAGCGCTCTAATCTTCCGCAGCACATTTAAAAATAAGGGCAGAATCTGCCTTTAATACCTCCTCTGCTTTCTGCATGACAATAAACAAGCAGGCAACAATAAACAGCCGAGCACAGCCGAGCTTGACTAAGTCCTCCAGTCTGTACTTTGAGAAAACACAAGTGAAGTCATTATTCCAGAGTTCTTTAGCTTTCTTCCCCATGCAGTATGTCTGTTCTTACAACGGAACATTGTGTCATGAAACTAAATGACAGCAATTATTTCCTCGAGGTTTCATATTATAGGAACATAATGTTTATTAGGGAAACAATCTCAGATGATTTAAAGTTGTGTTGTGCATCCCTGAATGGAGCCTGCAAGGCATTTGGGATAATGTAATGAGCAGTGCTCTGACATGAATTGGGGCACACCTGCCTTTTCTGCTATTGACTCTAGCTTTAGCGGGGCCTTCACATTGTCACCTGTCAGAGACGCTCTCTCTCCCTCTCTCTGTTTCTCTGTGACTCTTATGTTAGAGTGATGCTGTGAATAAATTGGGCTGGAGCATGCCTGCTCCGCTCTTTATTGATTCAGGCACTTTGATTGAGCAGGGATCTAATCAATTCTTCAGTGGTAGTGAGACGCCAGAGTAAAATTATTCTTAGGCAAACCCTTCAAACGACTTGTCATTAATTTGCCTCTTTACTGGCACTTGTTTGCTGGGAATGAGATGCGTTTTGGGCTTCCTCTGTCTATTAGCGAGGTTGTGCTCCTGGGATTTTCATGGGCTGCTAAGCTTAGGGGGGGAGAGAATGTGTGTTTGTGTTTGTGTGTACAAATCTGTTTATGCGTATGTGAACTGGGGGGGGGGGTTTATTGGGCACACTATGGTTGCTCATCCTTACAGAGTGACTTATTAGTGCTAATTGGGAAGGACAGTTCAAACAAGCACAGAGGAGTGGTTGTCACACAAGCGTGACATGAGTGTAGAGAGGCAGGCAGTGCCGGGTGCTCTTCCCAGCTTCAGCCCTCCCTTTTCCCAAAGCCAGCCTTCCCTGTGTCTCCTCCTCCGTGGACCCCCCCCCCCCCCCCCCTCCCCCCCCCCCCCCCGCCCCCCCCCCCCCCCCCCCCCACCTCCTGGCTGTCCCTGGCCCCCGGCCTGGCCCCGCAGAGTGGCCACAGAGTGGGCTCTTTGTCTGGACACGGCCATTAGCAGTCAGCGGACTTCAGAAATGTGAGCAGGACAAGGCAGTGGACAGAGGCGCAGACAGAAACACGGCTGTCTGAGACACTTAGGAAGTCAACAGCTGACGGAAGGGCCAACACAAAGGAGGAGCTGCTGAAGCATGGGGAGCGTGATCTGCATAGAATATAAACCTCCCTCCCTTCGCTTGTGCACTTTGTTGCGAGCACACGCAAACAGCTACATGAACCCATGCATACACATAATGCACATAAACATGGCCTGATGTGCCACTGAAGAAGGCTGCACACACACACAAGGCTGCACACACACAAACACAAGACTGCACACGGATGTGAATTGGCTACATCAGTGCCTCCATTAGCTGGTGCAGAAGATGCACTGACACCACAATATGATTGGAAAGGCATTCCTTCTGCCCTGAACCCTCTAGTTAATGATGAATCAACCGGTGGTGCATCGACACTAAGACCTCTTTCTGGAAAATGCTCCATACTTCTATTTAGCATGGTTTTTGCTAAAAGATGCTAATTCCAATGATTATTTAGTACCATAATAGCTGCAATTATATTCCGCACAAACTGATATAAGGTGTAAGCACCAATTAGTAACTGGTCATTATCTTAAGCATTTGGTGCAGGGAGAGTGAAGTAATAGGCAACCATTCAGTAACCCTTGCTCAGAAAAATGACTGCATAGTGCCTCAGTAATTAGTGGAGCCTGTTTTGCCTTTATTCTTGAAAGTGGGTTGTATATTCACTAACCTGCATTACTGCTTATTGCTTGTAGTCACATTTCGCAGCCTTGCTTTTAATGGGCACCATGAGGACTATGTCATATTTTAATTATTCTCTATTTGGTTATGACAAGAGGACACTTTGAATGAAGTGGTCTTTTCTATGGAAATTCATTTTCATGTACCTGTATAGTTGAGGTGTGACACATTTTGTAGTTATTTCAGAAATAGACACACGAGATATATTGGTATAAAGATGGCAACAAAGGGCGCCATATAAGCCACATTTCCATAAAAACATGCGTTTAATGCCCAGCTGAAAGAAGGAGGCTTCATGACAATAATAATGGAACATTCTGGAATATATAAAAAGCACTGTGTTCAAATGGTATGTAATGGTGATGGCCTGTGCTCTGTTCTGTGTGTGTTTGCTTTCTCAAAGCCACGCCAGTGAGGATCACAAGAGCTGTATCAAAGCACTCGGCCACCATGCGAAATGTCTTCTCGCAGCAGGGGGTTGTGGGATTGTTGTCGGCATCCCAACTCTCTTTGAATGTCAGCCTCACTAACAGGGCAGTTGGCCTACACGGCACTGCTGACAACACAGCATACTTTCAACTTTTATTCTTTAATTCCCCCCCCCCCCCCCCCTTTTTTTTTTTTTTTTTTTTTTCCCCCCCCCCCCCCCTTTTTTTTTTTTTTTGCCCGTCACAGCACCTCTCAATGGAAAGAAGATGACAGACACATGAACTACTCTGTATTCACTCCAGTGAAGACACATCGTATGTGTAGGTGAACATGTGTTGAGGTGACCGTCGGGTCAGTGTGTATTATTTAAAGTGACGTACGCCGTGTGATGTTTTTGTTCACATTGACACATACAGGACTTGTGGAACATATATATGCTTCAGAGTATACGGACAGCTGAGCACAACAGCTTTGCACATAAATCAAGCGCACCCCAACACACTGGGCCTGCTTAAAAGATGTTTAACTAAACCCCCTCATTTCAAACAGTTTGACCCCGCCTCGCTAAAACACAATGTGAGAACTCCCTGAGGATTAGGCCCTGACCTCGCAGGGAATGGAGGGAATGGCCCACACTGGCTATAAAGGAGCCTGCCATTGTGCTGTCCAGGCATGGGGGAGGACAGTGTGAGGCAGATACATGCCAGTGGGTGGAGATAGCCTTGTTGTAACGACATCTTGATGGAGCATCTTTCCCACCCACCGGAGCAGCACCGGCTCTGTATGTATTTTAATGAGGCTTTGTGTCTGCCCACATATAGCCCCTCTACTGACAGGGAACGTGTTAGCAACATGCTCACCCTTTGTCACGGCACCCAATCACATAATGGACTGGTCGGCTAGATTTATTCTCTTGACTCTACGTGTGTGTGTGTGTGTGTGTGTGTGTGTCCATATGTGGAGGGATGTAAATAGTAAGAGTGACCTTTTACAGACACTGCACTGCATAGTTGGCATGGCTTGTAAAGCTCCTGGGGTGAACTACAAAAACCCCTGGAGCTTTTGTGAGTGCCTTTACAGACCTCTGCATGTGTGTGTGCGTGCATGGGCATGGTGGAACCTAAATAGAAAAACTTTAACAAATCCATCATTTAAAAAGGGTCACCGTGATGACAGAAGTACTTTGCAGATGCTTGTCCTGAAGATGAATTTACCTTTCATATTGTAAGATCAAAAAAATTATTTTTACTTTTAAAGCACAGTCTTTTCATTCCAAAGTGCCCTCAGTGAGAACACAGTGAATGCGTTCATCATGTTGGGCGGGGGTGAGGAAGGGGGGTAATTTTATTTTCTTAAGCGGGGATATGGCAGGTCTGGAGGATGCAATTGTGTGCCAGGATGGAATTCAGATTTTATTTTCTTAGTTACTGACCTTGATAGGGGAACTGCAGGGTCAGCGTCTCTCCAGTCTCTATTGTAGGCTCCAATAGAATGTTAATGAATTGATGCACAATTGATGAATATGAATATTAAAACGCAGAACCCCTTTCAGCACCCAGTCAGACTGCTGTGGCATGTTGAGTGTTTTGGTGGCTGGACATGCAGTCTGCCTCACACAGTCTGCTGCTGCCTGTAGAAAGGGTGGGTGGGGATACCATTCTGTCCATTTGTAGCAGGGAGACGCTTTTCTTCCAACCCTGAAGAATACAACCACACCAACCAGGAGAGGGAGGGAGTGAATGAATGAAGGAACAGGGTTGGGGGGGGTTTGAAGGTAAATGTGTGATTTGTAGGTGTGCGTGGAGGAGTGTCACTTGGCCCACAATTGAGCGCTGTGTGATCCTGAAGGTTTTTCTGGGGGAGTACAATGGTCCATTTAGGGTGCACGCAGCGCGGCCCCGGAAGTGCTTCATTTTGTTCGGGGGGACAGCTGCACGACTCTGTTTGTCTCCCCCTGCCTTTTGATTGGCCTGGCATGCTTGAGAGGGGTACTGATTGTTTCAAACAGAACCTGGCATGCTATCAGCTGGGAGGATTGTTTATTGGGGGGGAGGGGTAGGGGGGGGGGGGGGGTTGCAGGACAAAGTCAACAAAGAGAGCCAGGAGCCAAAAGTGGCTCTGGAAATGTCCAGAGGCAGTCTTCAAAGGAAACAAGCATCTACATAGCACCTCCAAGCCGCCGTGAAATATTACAAATAGCAACACAATACTCATCTCTCTAGTGCCATCGCAATCAATGGCTTTTGTAGTCAAGTATCAACCCCACTGAGCCAGAATGGGCTCCATAACATCAGCAGCCATCGGAGGACGGATCACATGCAGAGAAGTATGAATACTAATTATTACATAAGAAGAGGTAGTCAATCAGTGATGGTGGAGGGCTGCGTGACTGCTGTCGTGACTAGGGGGTCACTAGGTTCTCAACACACATAGTAAGTATCAATAAAAATTGATGTTTTCTCATGCATTGTTTATCAAGGACATTTATCAGTATATTTATATATACATAAGCAAGCAAGAGCAACAAAGAAAGATGGAAAAATATGTCTGAAAGTATGTTAAGAATGGCGGGCTGGGACAATTTAAAAATAGAGGCGCACATCAACAAACACAACGTGATCACACAACCGATCCAACACTAGCGAAGATTTGAATAAATCTAATTACTAGTTAGTTGCTATAGCTCTTATAGTTTCTATATACCTATCCAAAGAAGCAACATATTTAATGTCACCTATCTGAAAGGTTGAGCTGAGTTTCACCTTGCATTTGGTAGCTAAATGGGAAAAAAAGGGGTTATCCTTTTTGAGTTCTGCTGAATAGAACAGATCCCAGAATTAATTTAGCTACGTCTATTCCTCTTTCACGGCCCGGCGCTGAGTCCCTCTATACAAGGATGAGTGAGTTGTGGCCTTGTGCTAGCCTCCATCTCCCTGAAAGAGGGAAGGGAGAAAAGGCAGCAAATAAACAAATAAAACGCGTCTTGGAGTTGCTTTTTGGTGCCTCTCCATCTTCCTCATTTTGAAGCAGCTGTGCAAAAAATGTCAAAAATTCAGAGTGTCCTCTTTTTATATACCTTTCTGTCAAGTATTTCTTTTTTCCCTCAGGTTCAGATGGAAACCAATGTCTGATGACACATCTGAGGTACTCTAAAACGACTTGGAGAGAAAGGGAGAGCGAGAGAAGTAAAAAAAAAAAAAAAAAAAAAAAAAAAAAGGAAAGAAATGAGTGTGTGTGTGTGTGTGCTTCCCTCTGTGCATGTGCCTTGCTGTGCATCTATGCGTGTGTGTGTGCACAACTGTTTTTGTGTGTTTGCTAAACACACACCATCTGAGGATGGTGCATGTGTCCACGCTGTGGATGGTCCCGCACACTGTTCAACATGCCTCCAAAAAGAAGGGATTTTCCCTCTTTGTTTCAAATTTCACAGGCCGTCCAAATGGGCACAGACATGCTTCCAAAATAAATAAATAAACGGATGTATCAGTGGCCAACATCTGCAGATTATGATTAGCATTTGGAAATTGCGTCCTTGAATGAGATTTGGATGTCAGTCTTCTTTTATGCGTGCAGCTCCTATTCTGGGGAACTAGAAGGGTAGCGCTTTGTCCTTAAATTGGCTACAATTTGGAGGGAGAAAGAAATCCTCTTCTCTCTCTTCCCCTCTGCCCGTTATGATGTGCCGTCTGAACAAGAAAGAGACACTATTAATTGTGTTGAATATGAATAGCTGTATTTGGTTAACCAGTTTCAAAGGAAATTGGCCCAAAGGAACTTCTTTTCCCCTTCTTCCCCCTACTGTCTGTCCCTGCTTTTTCTTCTCTCTTTATCAAGATTTTTTCTTCCCTCTCTAATTTTACACTGAGCGAGCTGGCTGCTTTAGTGCGGCTGCATTATCTTATGTATTCAGCTTTCAGCTCCTCTCCCTCTCCCGATGAGGCGAGGCTTAATTGGGCTCCGGCTTTAAAGTCTGTAGAGCTCTCCACTTGCTCATAGAAACACATTCAGGGGCTGCTCATTCACTTCGAGTATGTGTTAGATGTACAAATATTATTTACTTTTATACTCCAAATCAAAAGGCACACACTTCCTGCCTCTCTACACACAGTCCGTGCAGGAGAATTCACAGTTCAATTCACTTCAGGGTTTTTTTTTTCTTCCTTTCCCTCCTTCGTCAACCACATTACAAGAATGTGCTGCTGCGTCACAACAAAAGTATTATTTAAAAGGACTGTTTCATTACAACGCAGTGGTATTGTTGATAAGAAATATTAACAACCCTTGTAAAAGACAGTAATTATTACACTGCCTTGCGGTGGCACAGAAACTAGAGAAGCTACCGCATTTAAATTCTAATAAGGAGAATTAAGTATTTTTACCTTCCTCTTTAATTAAAACAAGAGGAACATTTAAAGTTTAATTCCATTTTTGCAAGCCATAATTCAATGTCTAATTTTTAATTTCAATTTCATACTATTTTACCAGAATGTGCAACATGCATGAATCCTTAAAACAACTGAAATATATTATTGGGAAATCCAATCAACAGATTAATAAATGAAATGAAAACAGACACAGATGCAGAAGTGGAAAATGAAGGTTTCCCCTCTTGGAGATCAGGCAAAGGGAGCAGCTTTGTGCACACACTCCTCTATTCCTCACAGCTAAACAACCTGAGCAATTAGCTGCACCATTAGAGCCTGGAGAAGGGGGAAAGGAGCTGATAATAGAAAGATGCTGGAGAGAGGAGGAGAGAGGGAAAGTCAGACACAGAGGAACTTGGTGGCTCTTGTTCTGCGGCGAGCCTCTGTGCTGTTATGTGGAGTGCACACCGTCGATGCCGAGGCCATTTCAGGCGGGAGCTGATGAACTGCCGATGAACAATTTTGCACTTCCTTCAGACCTGAGCTTACATACAAACTCCTCCTCATTAGTTTTTGTCACTTGTGCCAGGCACAGGAATAAATGAGACCACTATCAGCTGCTGCCTTGATAAGCTGCCTTATCTCATTAGGTTCCACATCAAAGTTAATCAGAGATGGGAATAGTAATTGGCCGACTAGACAATGCCACAGATCATGGGGCTTTTGTAGTGTATGTCATCTCCAAAACATCAGCAGGCTGGGGCTGGAAGATAGGGTGCATCTGTTGGAGAGAGAAGGAGAGAGAAGTGTGTGTAAGGGGGAGAGTGGGAGTGAGAGCTGGGAGTGAGTGTGCATGATGAAGAGCAGGGGGTGAGAGAGAGAGAGAGAGAGAGAGAGAGAGAGGGAGAGAGAGAGAGAGAGAGAGAGAGAGAGAGAGAGAGAGGGGATGAGAGGGGAAAGGAGTAATGGCAGAGGCATAACAAGCAAGCTGCTCAGAATTAATGAGCTTACTCAATAAGAAAAGAATAACCAATCAGTGTGTGTTGGGCAAATATAATTTGGGAATAATTGCTTGATTGCTTTTCTATAGTAGGCTGATTTGACCACACACAAGAACTGAGAATTAAGATGTCAAGACAAGAATTAATTTGGCAAGCGAGGGCACACAAATGTTCCTCTCGCTCCCCACTCAGGCGGCTTGGGAGGCAGCAGAGCCGCAAGTTGGAGCGCACTAATGATGAAAACACAGTGGTAGATTGCGTATTCATTTCCCTGTCTCTATTTTACATAAAGAGAGCCACGGCTAATGCCACAGATGTTGGGATATCATACAAAAAAAAAAAACCTGTGCGTATGCTAACACATTTAATTGGCATTTTTGCATATTCCACTCCATTGTTGATAGCTAGTTGCAGCTGATTGTTCAGTTTGTGTCCTCATTGATTTCAGTGTCTATTTTTTTTTTTTTTTTTTTTTTTTTTTTTGGAGGGGTAACTGTCTGGGGATAGTAATTGGTGCGTTTTGACGCTTCCCACCCCCAAACAGTGCTTATCCTGAAGTCTTCTCTCCTCTCTCGGTCGCCAATTCGTGAAGGCTTAGAGTGTGTCTTTCATTACTCGCTACCTGCTTTGAGAAATCAGTCTCGACCTCACTCACACACACTTGTGTGAGAGGCAATGAGGAAATGTTTTTGTCCTCTAACAAAGTGCCGGTGGTCAGAGTAACACATTAGAGAATAACCGACAGGAATACAGTGAGGAGAAGAGCAAAACAACACCCACCCTAGGACCCTAATGGCCAGCTGCACCCTGCTAATGATACACACACATACACGCACACGTATGTGCGCACACACACACAACCCCGATGCTCCATTTCCATAACAGGACACTGTATAGGTTCTCCCGATGTACACATGGCAGGAGCTTATTAATAGTAATCACGGGGCATGATGCAGGACAGAATCCAACATTAGTGCTACATTTGGAATGGATTCAGCCGACCCCCATTCAATTTAGATTTGAATAAGAAATATATCCCAACCTGACCACATGCATATGAATCGCCACATATATTTGCTCCCACATGTGTCTGGTACTTAGTTCCAATTAGGCTGAAAACACTGCTGCTGTGACGGAGGCTGCTCACACCGTCACAGTTATCACCTCTCTGCAGGTTCCACGGCTAAGGCTATTCATTTTCAAATGTGTGTGTGTCAGCGTGTCAGGGTGTGTACGTCCATGTGCATGTGTGCATTAATATTATTTGAGCGGTGAGGTAAGTAAAGGGAATAAATAAGCAGGCAGAGGTCCTGTCATGATGATGTTATTGCCGCCCTGGGTTTGCCTGCGGCATTATGAGGACAGGCACACTGCCATATCCCTCACTGTCACACACACACACACACACACACACACACACACACACACACACACCACACACATGCCTGCGTGCTGGGGATCTAGGGCACATGCTCTAGGTAAATTTGCTTTGATCCGCATTGCACCTAATTGAGTCACAGGCAATGTCTCTATTCCCACATCAAGGAATTTGAAAATGTTAGATTATTTTGCTTGGGGATTAAACCAAATTTTCGTGTGTTACGCATTAACCTATTAGGCTGGTTCATCTGCATTGCTAATGCCCCTGTGCAGACAGCTGTCACTGCCCGGGAAAAAAAAACATGATCATGCAATCCTTGAATGAGTGATCCCTGCACCGATTAGTGGCAGTGAACTTCGCTGAGCCCAAGTGATAAGGCTGCAAAATTCCCAAGTTGCCAATAGCTCCGAAAATTATCAGACTGTAGGCAAAGGAGAAATTGTGCCTTCCGGCTCAGGGGCTTCAATCCAGGGTTTGCCCAGATTGACATTATTTAAAGCTATGGAAATGGGCTCTGGCTATCTGGAGGATTGCTAGAATAAGAAATTTCCCAGCAACATTTATGAATACGCTGACAGGAGGGGATAGGGGCAAAAAAAAAGAACATATATATATATATATATATATATATATATATACATATACTGTGTGCATTCTCGAAAAAGCAATTTTAGGGTAATTTCATGATTTTAAGATCTAATCTAGGTAAATAAATAAACAGATATGTGTGGAGGGAAAACCCATATGGCTGTAATATTCTTAAAGGACCTCAGCAATCTTTACTGAGAAGCTACTTTAACGGGAATCACTGTGTACTCTATGTGTGGACCAAGTGCATTGTTTTCTAACCTGATGCAGCAGAAATGGAAACAAAATCCCTTCAATCGCTCCCTGTTGTTTAGCCAGGACATATTGGCAGTGCAACATCTGTGCAATGGGCTGAACGTGGGGGTACATGAAGATTGTATTATATTTGTTGGTCACTAAAATGAAACCATGTTCTTAGTAGATTCAGCTTCGGTGCATATTTTGTAACACCGCCGCAGCGATGCCTCCATAGTGGACAAACACGCACACTGCTGGCACATCAGCCCTTTTTAGCATGCACAAGCACTAGTGAAGTGTGAATGTGGCCATTTTGCATAGCTTAACACAAGTGTGCACACTGATCGACAAAAGCATTTGTGTGTGGTGGAAGATGGTGTGTGTGTGCATGAACACAACACATGTATTTATCTGTCTTCGAGTGTGTATGCATCTGTAATTGGATGAGAGTGTTATCGTCACCTATGAAAATGCTGAACGTGGGGTGGAACACTGCCCCTGAGTGCCTATTCAAATGAACACAAACATCAATCGCTGGCCGGCCCCTCGTGTTTCCAGCCTTGGAGGGTGACACTGTAGTAGTCACGCACATGCTCCACCCAGGATGCTTCTGTGCTGTTTTAATGAGAAGCAGAACATTAATCCTGTCCCGCTGTTTATTGTGTTTAATTTTTTTTAATTATGTTTTTTTTTTTTTCACTTTTGTTTAAGCGCTATGCAAATGAGGTATATGCATGTGTGTGTATGTGCGAGTCTCAGGGCTGTGCGAATGCGGTACTGGACACTTCAGCATGCCTAATGGATACAACTTCATTGGATATGGTCATTATCATGGATGTTCAAGAGCGATGTGACCTCACATTATCACAATAGATCCCCTACTATTCTCATCCACTGTCTAATTATGTATGGGTGCTGGGCACAGTGCACTTTACTCACAATATCCACCTCGCCAAGGTTTGATTTTTATTATAGCTGGCTGACTGTTTTTGTCTGCTTAGAACAAATCTGTGACTGAAACATGAGGCTAACACTGTATTTCATGGTAACCGGTAAATTTTGTTTAGTAATTCCAAATTGAAATTGAAGTCTAAACATCAAAATTAAGATTCTAGCCTGTATAAAAGCTGGTGTAGCGCCAACTTTACACATTGCCTATCAGTAACCCAGCGGCTGTAGCCTGAATGTGGGGAGTCCCGGAGCACAAAGGCTAATCAATGTCAGGGTGGAAGCGGAGAGAATCCCCTGGCCCACCCTATTTGACTTAACTGCTCCGTTTGTGCTCCTACTGATCCTGTGGTCTTTGTGTACATTGTAATGAGCGCTGACATAATCCTGCGGATTTTCCTGGAGGCCAAACCTTTGCCACCCCCATCAGGCCTGGGGTCTCTCCTCTGATCAGGAGGCTGCCAGAGGGGAGAAAGGCAGAACCACAATGCCCGCGACCCCCATGAGACACTTACATTTAGGGATGGTTTGAAGCTCTCTGTGATTGAGCTAGTAACACATTTTAATCCTATTAACACTAGCCAACAAAAGCTAAATCTGCTACAGGATAGGCAGGGCTGGGGCACGGAGGCAGGGCTGGGACTAGCCGGAGATATTGTGGAAATATAAAAATTGTGAAGCAAAAGGAATAAAAATATGCTGAATTGAAAAGCATGCTCTAAAGGTTACTTCTTCTTTTTTTTCCGTCAGGAAAGAGATGGGGTAACAGGAAACAAAGGACAACAAAAAAAACACAAGGAAGAGACACAGAAAAACCAGGAACAAAAAGCCCCTTTGTGCCAAGACAGCCTCAAAGAGGTGGACCACTAATAGCCACTGTCAAATATACACAAGGTTAACTCATTCAGCAAACATCCATCTTGGAGCTTGAAGGACATGTTATTGGCAGAACAGGGTAATAAATGTACGGCAAAGTGCAGAACAGGAAGTGAGTCCAGTGCCTTGTGGGTGTTGGTACCTCGAGGTCGAGGAACAAAAAACGGGGAGACTCTCAATGCACTTTTGTTTTGGGTGCATCATGGGGCAGAGGGGCCAAGTATGCTGGTGGTCCTTGCCCTAGCCCCATCAGAAAGGGAAGGGTTTTACACATCTAGTGTGGCAGCTTAAAACCCCCCATTGTAAGAAACAAGAGGGGAGTGACAGGGCCCATACAGACAGAAAGTGTTCTTTAGCCAAACAGGGCAGGATATGACTCTTTAAGGGGCAAGGGGGTGAATGAACAATAACTTGCGTGAAGAATGAAACCCTGTGTAAGGAACACTGATACTGCAATTCCTCACTAGGTGTCTTCAGTCTTCAGTCATCCCTCATCGCTGAGCTCTGTGCTTAAAAATATTCTCCGTTCCACTCCCCAGCTCCTTCTCCTACCACCGCGTCTCTCATCACCATATCAATTTGTCCTACTAGTGGCCTGATCTGGCAGCCAAAGCTATATATATGATTCTAATTGTCAGTGTGGGGTCTAAGTGATGAGGTATGATATGTCATTACGGCAGTGCGGGGTAGTCTTTGACATGGGTCATTAGAGACAGGAGTCTTAACCAGAGAGGCGGCAGGCCATGAACCAAAACTCCAAGGGGAATAATGGGCACCCCTGTTCATGGCTCCAACATCATTATTTAGACACAACAACGTATAAAAACCCTGCTTCTTCGTCCCTTTCCCTGTGGAGTATCTCCAGTGCGGTCTGGGAAGTGTGCATAATCAGCGAAGTGAGACCTGGGATTGGCTGACTGGTTGAGACAGACAGTCAGCTCCTGTGAACCTCCTGTGAGGTCTGCCCTTCTCTCTTCCCAGGGCGAGGTCCTTTAAGCATCCTGAGATCCTTCTCTGAGACAGGCCACGCTCACGGTAGCCCAGTATACATTTATGTATGGGTCTGACCTTTCCTATAATGAGTTCACATCATAACCATTGACCTAAAACAAATTCACAAATGTTCTCCAGAGCTGAGGTGCAGTTGAAAAAAGAAAACGAAAGTGTGAGAAAGAAAGAAGGGAGGTAAAGAGAAAACGAAAGAGTGCGTCAGTGAGTGGGACTAACAATGTTCTTGTGTAAAGTCTCCATTTTACAAGCGTGTTAGCTGGGGGCTAATTAGATAACAGCTCATCTCTGCTCTGTGACGATGACATTGATGTGTGATAAAGATGCTGCAACTCACTTGTAATGTTTACTGTGCGGAAAGTGAAGACACGGATTGAGAAAAAAGCTCATGATCATTTAAAAACACATTTAACTTTTGGATGTATAAAATAACTAATGTTTTATTTTGATATTTGTATTGTTAAAAAAAAATCTGAATACTTTATAGAAAGATATTTTAAATGACACAACTCTTAATTAAAAAGTATTAATTTAGAAGTTCAGTCAGAATAATGTCAATACAAGCGCCATATTATCATTCTGGTTCAGAAGGCACTTTTTGTTCAGTTCAGTTTTTTTGTTCAGATAGTGGCTGTTGTTAGGAAGTACTTTACCTGATGTGACATAAACTAAAAAGCTAAAAAAAAAAAAAAAAAAAAAGAAGATGGTCCGGTTAAAATAGTTGAGAAGCTGAGAACAATTAAGGTGAAAATAAATTGTTTTTTTTTTCATCACTAATAGAGCTATAATACAAATTATATAGATCAGATATAAAAAGAAATAAAACCCTAAATAACAATAATAGCAAATGAACTTTTCATTAATAATTAAATTACTTCCGTGTGCAGAGTCCTAGTTTACATTTTACCATTGTGATTACAGTGATTACCATTTTAATCACTTTTATAACTGTGATTTAAATCATTTAGGTAAAACATTTGATCCCTATCAAGAAACACCGAAAATGGTTTAACTCTGTTTCTTTTATTAATATTTACACATGTGGATAATTTCCCCAAGTCAATGTTCCTTTAACCAATTGTCATACATACTTTAGATTATTACAAATTGAGCCAAGTAGCCACATAGTCCACTTCGGTAAATAATATTATTACCTCTTGGGGGACACAGAAGCTGTATGATATCAAATTGTAATATCTGAAAATGATTCCAGTAAATCAAAAATTGTGTCTAAAATAATATGTGCGTGTTGTCTGTGCCTGCTTGTGTGTGTGTGTGTGTGTGAGTGTGTGTGAGTGAATAGGAGAGAGAGAGAGAATAAATATCCTCTGTGGACCAGAGTGAATGTGGGCCTCTGAGAGAATACCTTGACAACCCAGTGTGTGCCCTGCTTACAATAGAAGGGGCCACCCTACCAGTTACGATTGCAAATTCAACCAGGGGAAGTGAGCTTGGAGGAATTGCTTGGCTATATTGGATATGACCTCCTGGCTACAGGTATATGATAAGCACTTATCTGTTTGCACTAACGGAGCACATGCATTCAGAGGCTTCCTTCCTTCCTGCTGAAGGATTTCTTCCATGTGCTGTATGCACCCTCCAACACACACATACTGTATACGCGCAGGCATACACACATAACTGCAGCACGAATGTTTACATCCCAGAAATTATATCTCCTTACAATGGAAAGAAAGGCAGCAAAATAAGTAGCTGCCCACCCTGCTCCTCACCCCGGCTCATCCTTCTCATAATTAGCTCTCTTGTGCCGTTGTGCGCCGCACACAGCCGCCACAAAACAAGTGCTTCATGGGAGGAGGTATTTATCAACATTTCCATTTACTGTGTACAAAAAGGACATAAGCTGCACATTCTCCTCAGTTCATGGACAAACTCTTTTAATTCAGCGAGGAAGCGAGCAGGTTTTCAGCACAGGCGGCCAGACAAGCGTATCACAAATAGTGCCAGGCAGGCAGATAGGGGCTCATAACAAGAGATCATCAGTAATTTTCAAAAGTACTGAGTTCCGCCACGAACGGCGTTCAGCGGGTCAGAAAGTGTACTTGACAGGAAATATGCATACTGAGTGGATCCTACTCCCCTGCTTTTCATTTGCATTGTGTATTGATTTTTTTGGTCCCATTTAATACAATATTATGTGTGGGTCTACGGCGGCTTTTAGGTGTCTCTGGAGTGGACCAGTTCCATTGGAGGCTTAATGATAATTGCAGCTGGTAGAGGCAAGCTCAGGCAGATTTCATTGCAGGGCCATCAGGGCCCTCTCGCCCACCTCTACTTCCATTCCCATACCCCCTCCTTATGTTACACGCACACACACACAGACACACACAATCACACTAGAAATGGTGGCGAAAGAAGGAATGTAGCAAGAGAGGGAAAAAACCCAATGTTGATGATTTTTAAAGCAATCACCAGCCCCCTTTGACTATTTGTCATCATGTGTGACTACAATGACATTTTATAGTCTGAGGAAGGTGCTCAGAAATCCTTTAGGTTGCTTCTATTCTTCCACCAATAACCTTTTCTAGAGCGTACACTGGGAGTCTACTATGCAAAAAGATTAACAGAGAGCTGTCAGCTGCTGCAATGCAAATCACCTTTCCCCTCTTCCCAGGAGACCCTGATTAATGCCATTATTGTAATACAATTGGTCACAATGTGGCTTCCTTTGAGAAAAATAAAGTCAAATATGTAACTCCCTAATAACATGATACTTATCACCAGGGCTGGCTTATAAAACTGTTAAACCATGACACCAAAACACACAAATCATATTAAGGTCCCGGTCACGCTCCCCGGCACTCTCTTACACACACCCACACTGAGGTTAGCGATTATTAAGCTGTCACAGACAGTGGGAGTGATAAGCGGCTATTTGGTCTACAAATTAAGAATAATTACGGAGACATGTTGCCAAACAGAGGAAGCAGATATCTTCATCTGGCCCAAATATGACAGCATCGTCATCTTATGCCTGGATTTACAGGGACAAATCAACCTGGGGATGAACTCAGGTGTTAGGGAGCAGATAGTAATGCCTGTGTGCTTTAAGTCTTTCAGTCGCTCTGTGTCTCGCTGGCTTAAAGGAAGCTGAACAAAGTTGTATATCTAGGGAGGAGGCCGGTGGCGTCGATGGCGGCCGTCTTTTCTTTTTTAAAGGGCTTAATGCTCATCCCTTGTTTATATCTACAGCCACCAACAGACATGCACAAACATTAATGAGATTAAGAGGAAGCGCTGTGCAATATTTATTAGGCTAGACAAACACTTCTGGGCTTTAGTGTGCTGGAAACGGGGCTCTCTCCAGGGGCCGGCGTTGGCACAGGCTGCCCAGGAAGGAGAGGCAGATGTCTCGAATTGCCAAGAGGATCTGCCTGCCTGCCTGCCACCCTCAAGATTGCTGCTCCACTTCTCCACACAACTTTAAAATACACTTGATGTGTATGGGAGTGTGTGTGTGTGTGCTTTGCCTGTTTATGTGCGCCCAAAAAAATCCCCCCGCCCTCCTTTTCCTCTGCTCCTCTTCATTTCCACAAGTTACCACTCTAATTTTTTTATTTCCTCTATGACCGCTCTTATTACTTAAAAATGCAAATGTGCAGGATTGTTGTGATCGTTGATGAGGACCTCTTTGTGTTGTGTGTTAACCTCCATTAGGCAGGATTACAGGGACAGAGGCACACTGGCATTTGGTCAGTGTCACAGTGACAGCACTTGCTGCTGGAATGCCCGGCTGTCACAGTGGGCTCTATCACTGGGCTTTCTCTCCTCCGAGTGTGAACTAATAAGCCTAGAAATTACAATTGCCTCCCTGCTAAATCCCTGATAGGCGGAAATAATGATATCAGTGCCCTGCTAATCTTCTTGGCTTGCCGCTTGGCATCAGCCTATTGAGGCACCAGTCATACTTACGTCTGATTAGATGAATTTAATCTCTCTGTCCGTAATGACAATAGGGGCCATTTTAATGTTATGGATGATATTTGTCAAGGTTCTGTCTCAGTCTTTTTTTTCTCAACTCTCCTCTTTCTCTGGCACGTACCCAATTTAACACATTCTGTCAAGGTATCAGGACACTTGGACATTAGCTAAAGCAGACACAGATAGTAAGTCTTTCTTAATTTCCTCATTTCATAGAGAAAGGAAACAAGTTGCAACAGCAACGCAGTTTTTGAATTTAAATGGATACTACTGCTGAATGTTCCTCAGTGTAATAGGATGTTAAAAGTACTGACGGAGCTAAGCAGATGCAACCGGGCTTCTGCCAAGAAAATATTTTAATTTCTTTGCTGCTAGCTATTACCCAGTGCCACTGGGTCATTCAGTGCTCCACAATGTCCTTCAACTCATTATAATCCAAAATACATTTGACGACGTTCGGCATTCTCGCAATATTAATGCATTTCATTATGAGGGACGTATATCATCACAAAGGCATGTGTGCTTCCTCTAGCTGTCATTATTTTTCTCTGGGGACGAGCAGTTAAGACTCTCAGAAGAAGACAAACTTATAGAAAATGTGATTCTTTGATAACAGAGGCATCCAAGGATACCTTTCCAAGAATACTCCAATCTATTCGCTGCCAGTTCCCCAAAACCTAAAACCACATAGCCATTGTTACGATGCATCAAGGTCACACGGCAGCCACAGCAGTGACCTGTTTGGTGCAACAGTGAGCATTTAGCTAAGTGTTTTGGAGAGTCCAAGAGTAGAGATCTTTCTGACTCCATTTACAGGTAAGTACTAAAATATAATATGATCTGCTTAAATATTCCTGCATATTCTCTTTCTAGCAGCACACAACACCCAACCTCCCCACTGTAAACTGCTAAAATGTCATCAGTGAATTGCTTTCTTTTTTCTTACTTATTCACAGGAGTGAAATTTTTACAGTGACCTCAGCCATGACTGGAAAAGAGAAAGACTCAAAAAGGGAACAGACTTAAAGCAGTTTTAAAAACACGATTTCACAAAAAAAAAGATTCATCATAGAATTAGGCAATTATTCCACAATATCAGAATTATGCCACATATGTATTACATTAATAGATGAAACATAATTGCATTAATACAATTATGCTATAATTATTATTCTTTATTCTCTAAATGTGACAACTACTAGCATAAAGTTAATTCACTTTCTGTGCATCACTAAACACTTTTATGATGAGTGAATGGTGTAGACTCCCCCTTATACTATTAGAAACATATGTATATATATATATATATATATATATATTTATGATCTTGATCCCTGCTGCAGGGAAGCTTTAAAAGATCCACCTGCTTTCGAAAAACAAATTAAAGAACAAATATATTTGACAGTGTTATGCCAAGAAATAAATGTTACATTCTCTACACTTAGTAATTAGTGTTTATTTCCCTCAGCGTTGGACAATAAATGATATCACAGAATATCAGGTCTAATTCACTGGTGGACACATCACATGCTGTGTTGTTGTGATGGAAAATAAACAACAGTGCTATTGTTATTAAGCCAGTAGTTAGTTTGGATACTTGCAAACATTTAAAATATTCGACAATCTGCAAGTAAAAAACAGAAAAACAAAGAAAGCGCACTGAAACTTTGTAGAAGCATGAGTACTGTATGTATTAAAGTAATACCCTTATGGACAATCACCACAAAGCATCTCTGTCTCTATCTTCCTGAATGTGTTTTACTGTGTTCAAGTAACAGCCAATGGCGAATGTTTTGCACCACACACGCACGCGCACACACACACACACACACACACACACACACACACTCACACACTCACACACACACTCCCCAGGCTGCAGGAGGATCGATTGTCGTCATAGAAACTCTGTCATTAGATAAATGACTGCTTCCCCGAGCTGTCAGATTAACTTTGACAGAACAATCAACACTATGTTATTTATGCCTGGCTGACAAAGAATCGTTTTGGCTTGGCGAGAACTGAACAATCCCACTGTGTCGCTAGTTGTCCTATTCAGGAAAGTATGCCATTACAAAGGTTGAGTTATGGAACATCGGACTTCCTTTACTGTCTGCTTATAGGCCAACATTTGAATCGTTCTCCTATGTAATGGAAATTAGGCTTTGGTTATTCATTGGCAGTTTGTTGAAATGGACTTCCTGTCAAGCTGTGAGCCCTAAGCTTACAGTTTTAAGTTGGGCAAATAAAAAACGTTCTCTTACATGCCACCCTGTTTCCACCTTTCGGTTCTTACCGTATGTTGCCAATTATTTCAGCACGGAAAACTTAACAGATGTATATTAATATACTACAGAGGACGTTTGAAGCGAAGAACAGTGGGGGGACAATAATCATTTCTGTGATTTGATGTGTTTGGCATCAACTAAATGCACGTCATGCAGATAGTAGGTAGTCGACATTTGTTGCAGAAAGTTACTGGGTTGGTCACTATACAGGATTAGACTTTCAATGGATGCCTTTCATGTGTTAGCTGTGATTAACAAAATACAAGTTTACACCAATAACCATGGCCAAATGTTCAGTCATTGTAAACCACTGCTCGTGCACACAAATGCTCGCGCGTGGGAACAGAATATCACCACACCGTCTGCTTTGTTTCCATCCTGGGTGTTTTTTCCAAACTGATTGCCTCTCTGCTTTATGCTCTAATTTGAAATCTGTTTGGCTTTCTTGGAGGAGAGTATTGTTCTTTCACTGCACTGTGCTGTTAATGAGTATGGTTAAGAACATCATTATTTTTTAAGTATCATTTGGGTGTTCACAGTGGGTGATCTCGACAATAATCTGTTTTCTTGTTTCATATCCAGAGTGACAGCAGTGGGTGCCTCTTTAATACCCAGAAAATCATTAGCGCTGAGAATCTTTGGTATGCTGGGGAGGGAGAGAGAGGGAGAGAGAGAGAGAGAGAGAGAGAGAGAGAGAGAGAGAGAGAGAGAGAGAGAGAGAGAGGGAGAGAGAGAGAGAGAGAGAGAGAGAGACAAAGAGATAGAAAGAGAGAGAGAAATTGTAATGAAGACGTATTAACTACGGGTAATTTGGTTGTTCTTCAGCTTGAGTTTCCCTTCACTCTGCTAGTTGGTTTTATTTGCATTGATGTCTCCTCAGAAGTAGTTTGCTTCTTGAACAAAGGGGCTGGCGTATGTTAAGTGCTTTTGAAATCACAAGCATTCCAGCCACGAGGGCCGGGCCTGATGAAAGAGTGTGAAATACAATGTGGAAATCGATTTCACTATCTTCTCGTTTGGCCTTGCCAAAGCACAGTTTTATGTCAAAGCAGCAGACATGGGGGCTGCTGTGTGCATGTGCGTACATTTAACACACTTCACGCAACGAAGGGCTAAGAACAGGCAGCCTGGTTTTAAGCCTGATAAATCCATGCAAATTCCAGCTATGCTATGGACAGAATACATTAAAGCTGTTTAGTCTCGATATGAAGGCTTAACAATTATGAAAAAATAAAGAGAGAGTGGTGGAATGAAAAGATGCTACTGCACCATCAGTCTGAAAGCCACCGCCGGGTAACACTAAGCCACTTGTAAGATACAAAGGTCAAATACTTGATTTTCATTTCCTCAACAGCACACACAATCGTATTACAGTTACACTAATGTGAATGCTGTCATTCAAAAAGAACGATGGTTGGAAAAAGGGGGTGCCACAGGAAGTCAGGGGGTCCTTAGATAGTGTATGCACATCATTATACTCTTCGCAATCTGTCATTGCTGCACCAAGCTAGCATCATCAATTTCTTTCCATTTCCAGAAAAACTGCTTTTTTTTGTTTTTCCAAATAGCTGCGTTGTTGCCATGACACGGGTCATCCATCCATTGAACCATCAATCCATCCCCAGTGTATGTGTCTATTGAATGTAAATGACAGCTCTGTGTCTATACTGTCACAAAAGGGCCACAGAAAGCGGGGGCGATGGAACAACAGTGTGAGAGCTCCACTGTGGAGCGCTGGCAGTACCATCTGTGAGGATGGGTAAACAGGAAACGTACACAATGAAATTATAAGGCTTTCTCTTCCTCTCTCCTCGCTTTTGTGATTAATGGCAGTGATATCCGTCAAGCAGTTTCACCATATTTAACACTGCTACAGCAGTTTGCAGCTGTTGTATTTTTTCCACTACGGAGAGAGAGCGCGAGAGAGAGAGGGAGAGAGACAGAGCGGGAGAGAGCACGAGACAGAAAGTAGAGAGAGAGAGAGAGAGAGAGAGCAGCTCAATTAAAATACAGAATCACTCCTGACTATTCTTTAGCACCTTAACTCGGAGCACTATGCAGAAACATAAATAGGCACCCAATAACAAGACCATTTGACACAACGCAGCCAAAACAACAAAACGTCGCTGTAAGCTTTGCCCTGCGAGACGAGGCCTCTTATTGGTTGGGTGGGATCAGTGAGACTCCAGGTCAGGCAATGAGCTAGGGGAGTCAATTAAAGGAGCTCCATCTTAATAGGGCTGTGATGTGGAGCCATAACGGCGTTATCTTGGCTCTCGCTCGAGGTGGCCAGATCTCTTTTGTGACACCAGCCAAGTAAATAAATAGCCAAATGAGGGCACACAAAAGCGTCGGCAATATCCCAGGGCACCTATTATGCAAGGGGCCGGGGAAAATTATGCCCTCAACAAATTGCTAATGATGAGCCAGTGATGTCTTGTTAAGCGACATTGTTTTCCCTCAGATCCCTTTGTGTCTGTGCCGTGTTCTCCATTTAACGAGACACACAAAAAAGCAGCCGAGCGGCTCTGCGATATTTTCTCTTTCTTCTCCCTCCCTCTTCTCTCTTTCCTCCGTTCCCTTTTCCTTATTCCTCCTCCTCCTCCTCCTCTTCGTCTCTCCTTTGCAGTTAACTTGTGTATGTGCCTCTGTTTTTCCATCCCCTCACATCCGCTGCCACTCAGAGGGCCTGATTTGGCGCATGAGAACATGCTAGAGTGGGCATGCTCAGCAGGGAAGGGCCTTTTGATGCAGACCCCCCTGGGATCCATCCACTGAACCAGCAGTACGTATCACAGATGTGACAGCTTTCATCTAACAGTTAACTTTTCCTAATTAAAGTCCCAAGTCTAATTACACACCAGACTATCTGATATTTCTGCGATGGTCATAGCAGTTCTGGGGGCAGAGCCCATCAAAGATCCAAGCATCGTTGATTGGGTGGGTGGCTGTTTTTTTGGAAGGAAATTGAGCGTTGCTTGTGCCCTGTGTGGGCTGTCGGCTCACCTGGGTGTGGGGGGCCGTGAATGCCAAATGGCAAGGCCTCATCTCATTTGCAAAGACGCTGCCCCTGAATGTGGATGTGCAATTATGAATCAGGGAGAAAAAAAAAATGGTTAAAAGGAAAAACATTCCATAATTAGCAAGGCAACTCCAAGCACAAGCAATGGAAATTAGTCCTGGTGTAATAAATTAGCCTGCGCATATATTACATGAGATGAACACCCTTGGGGCCTCGTATTAGCAGTTTTGGCTGTACACTCCAGTGTATTTAAATAAACCAGTCACTCCTTCGTTCCGGGCCCAATGACAAACATTTCTCTTCAAAACCTCAATTTTTAACAATTCATCCCCACAGTGTCAGCTGGGTGTGGTCTCTTTGTCTCCATAATACCACATGGGCTATTGCATCCTACAGCTTCAATTCTCTGCACCGTCTGCCAGCCTTCGTGGATTCGTAATCATTGGATATTTTGTGTTCTATTTTACATTGATTAGAGTTACCCATTTCTCCATAGCTATTTTCTCGAGCTCTGATAAACAAATGTGAAATTAGAACCAGTTGAGATGAGCCGGGAGAAAATTTGCATCAAAATAATACAGTGTGCGGCTAACAAACCAAAATCAGATAGCAGCAACAAAAGCTGGCAAATTGCAAATTAAAAGGCATGATGTAAATGGTATTTTGTCATTAAGCTTCAGCAGCCATTTTGGGGGCGGAGGGGGTTGGTGGTGGGGCTCATGCCGCTGGTTGTGATGAGTCTTATCCAGAGCGATTATTCATACTTGTCCTTCTGCTTGAATTAAAGCAAGAGTGCTGGAGCCAGTTAAAGCCAAATACTTGAATGGCTAGTGAACTCTCACCTTCACGCGCATCCATTTAGCTCACAAATGAAAGCCAAGTACAGTCAGTGGAAAGCCATAATGGGTCTTTCTTCTTGCAGAGTGTGGCCATTACATACTAATTTCTTCTGGAGGCTCTTCAGGAATTTAAACACTTGGCTGGAGCCGCTGAGTCTTGTGCTGAGACTAGCAGACCCAACAATGCCAACACACAAGGTGTTTGTGCTGGTCACACTCATGTCGACTGACCACAATTGTGCTAAATTGGAGGGCTCCAGCATGTTGTGGCATTTGGATGAGGGGCTGCATCTTTTGTGCAGTGGAATATTTCTTTATGAATTATAATGTTTGTTTTTTTTTTATTTGTAGTTTTGAATCTTTGTTTAAGCAACGTTTTCTTTCTGAACTCAGATTGCCGTACAATTTATTGAAAAAAAAAACAAACAGTCAACATCAAAATGAATGATACACATGGTGCCATCATGTAAGAAATGCTTTAAATATTTTTTTCAAAATTCAAAATGCCATTTTTACTTTAGAGATGTTCACACAGGCTATAGGTTACTTTAAACATGGTTTAATTTAATTATTTCAGTTGCTATCTATTACAACACGTGTGTAGAAAAAAAAAAGAAAAACATTGACGGTCAAACATGTTGTACGTGCACAATTATTAAACAAAAAATATGGTAGTATTTTCCTTGATTCACAGTTCTGATTGTATCTCAAATTGAATAGCTTCTTTAACATGAAGCAACACAAATGCAGGAATGAATTGGTAACACTACTCTGACAATAAATATAATCTATTCCCGAACATTTGCTTTAATGTCATGTTCTTTTCCCAATGGTATAAAACCTGACCATAGGCTTTTGTGTATTTATGAAGCAAGTTGTCCTTGGTGAGTTGCTGTGGTCCATCCATTACCATTATCAACCAGCCCACATTGTTGATGAGTGGTATTTTTGCGCCAGATTACCCACTGCACATCAGTAGCACCCAGGAGGCAGTGATTTAATTATGCAATTAGTGTGGTGGATGATTAAATGGCTTAATTAATAGAGGAAGATTGGGAATTTGGCTACAGTTGACAATATTTAGCTAGCTCGCTAGTTTGTGCAGATCTTTCAATAATTGGTCTTTAGCTCTTTTGTTCAGTGTAATGCATTGGTATGATGAGTGTGATGATGGCAAGGCAGCTATTGAAAAGATTTCAATGCACAAAAATAGTTGCATTAATTTGGCTATTAGGAATTACAAGTGACATTCTTTTAACTATGGCTTTCCACAATAATGCCTAATATTTATGGTAGCAACTTGTTAACTAGCTAATGACTCCACTTAGTGAATCAATAAATATGATTATGTCTCCTTGCAAATGTTACTAGCTTTGTACCACATGCCGGCTCAGCTGTTCCTCGGAAAGAGTAGGATTTCACACTTCATGCCTGCTTTGGAGTCATTAGATTTCTGTGTTCCCAGCTTTCCTCCTGTGGTTTGAGACTGGATCTTCAGACAGGATTTTTCTCAGGTCGGGGCTTTTGTTGTATTTACTGGATTAGTTCAGCTCTGAGCTCTCTAATACAGCGTAGTGTACACTTGTCCATTTGATTGACAGCCCGCGGGGACCAAGTGAGCGAGTTATTTACTGCTCGTTTGTTTGCTCTCACGCCGAAATATACGGAGATGCCAGATTGTGAGGTAAAGTCAGTGGTGAGTTACATGGGCCTTTGTCAATCACAAATAGTTGTGGCAAAGGCACAATCATTGGAGCATGTCGTCTCCTGAGTCGAGCAGTGCTTGCGGTGAGTGTATATTGTTTGCAGCACTTGACACTAGAACGTGAGACATCTCTCAGCCTCATGTTCTAGTGTCAAGTTCACTGGTCCTCAGAAGTGTGACATTGTCTTGTGTGCAGTGAAAGACGACCCTGTCGACTAGGATGCTGCTCAACATAATTGCCACCAGTGTATAGAAATTTCTGTTATATCTTCTTTTACATTGTAGGAAGAGTTTTACTGAAGATAGTGTTTTTTTTTTTTTTTTTACGGCTGACTGGAGTGGTGCTTTAATGTTTCGTATTCGCACAATCTGAAAAGAAACATTGTGGTAGAAGTCAATAGTTGTCTTTTTAATAGTTTAACCCCTGTTGCACTGTGAAAGCTATGTGCCGTTTGAACTTTCAGCTACTCTGGGTAAATCCTTTTCATGGATCAATTTAGCAAATGGAACGCTCTATTAATTTACGCAGTATATGGTATTGTGTCCAGTCAATCAAGCCGTCACTACCTAGTTTTTCAATGTCTTCTTCAGAGCATGAATGCTTTACAGTAGATATAATTACACTATTTTAATCACACATACTCAGTAGTCATAATCAAATGGACAAATTACTAAGTGTGCAATTTACCATTTTTTTGTACGGAAATGCACTAATAGAGGCTTTAAAGCTGGATATAATTATTTGCTCTTCATTTTGCATGGTTACATTATCTCTCTCTATTTTGAGCCTTGTCTCAGTTGAATTGTTGCCAGGCGTAGGGTTCTACCCATCCATATTCAATAAAACACAGCATCTCACTTAATAAATATCTGGTTCTCATTGTGGTCACTGTTGTGAATCTAAAAGTCACTGTTTGTTAATTAAAGCTACGGTTAGCACCGCGTTTATGGTATAAAGAATTTAGTTGGGAGGCACACAACCGAGTTGCCCTATCCATTAAAAATAATGTAATCATTGTTTCTTTCTTTCAAAGACGTATTATTTATATTTGAGTATTTAATGCGTCTTTCAATCAAAGGTCGGTGAGGAAATGCAGTTGAAAGTGCAGAGTAATTGAAAGGTCTGCTACAATGGTGCATTTATGTGCAATCTTGTGAATCCTGTGTTTATGTGAAATCAGTGCTGTTTTCACCTCCCGCCCTGCTCAGGTTCATCCCCCACAAATACATTCGCAACCCATGGAAAAAGGGGAGATTAAACAGCAGCCGAACATATGCAAGGCAATTCCATAAATACTCCCAAATACTACAATAATCCAAGTCATCCAACTCTACAGTAAAAATACATGATCTAAGTTGAGCAAAGTGTTGCTTAGAATTTAGTAAAGCTTTCCAATTCGATAAAAACAACAAAAAAAGAAAAAGATTTCTCAAATGACGAATTCTGGGGACTAGAGTGAAGGGTGGACTTTTAAGAAAACTCCCAACCATATTTAATTGCAATATTCAAGCTTCCTTACAGTTAAGAGTTAAATAAAACGTAATGCTAAAACAGTGAAGAGGGACAGTATCACAGGACAGTGTATGTACTATGAACCACTGTATGAACTTGAAGCCGCTTCCCCATGTTGCTGCCACTGTCAGCAGCCTGTCTGTCAGCCTGCCATGCTGTGATTGAGACATCAACCTAATCCATGTTTACACTGTCCTGCACGTGTCACGCCTAGCCGTTAACCACACAGAATTAGGCCGTGTTTGACACCTCCTGCAACCTGCCACTTGAACCCATCATCGACTTCAGGCTCAAAGAGCAGTACCAGTGCTCCGTAAGCAGTTACTGCATTGTCAAGGGCCGAGAAAGCAAAAATAAAGCAGGAGGCTATAAGGGGATCGGGGTGGGGGGGGGGGGGGGTGTAAGGAGAAACGATGGATGGCTGTGGGTAAGTGCCACTCCTTGAATATCCTCTCCGGCTCCCTTCCCACTCCGCCTCTCTCCCTCTGTCCTTCATTCTCCTCATGTCTCTCCTCCTCCCATCTCTCTCCCTCATTCTCTCTATCTTCCTCTGCTTCCCTCTTTCTGTTGCTTACTCAGAGAAGCTGCCAGTGTTTGCTTCTCCTTATCCAGGTTTCTAATCCGCCGCCAGTGAAAGAGGGGGAGAGGGACAGGCAGAACCATTAGAGGAGAGTTTATCAGAGTCGCTCAATCTGTTATCACTCCTGTCCCTCTGTCCCTCCCGCCAGCCGCCACCTCCCTCCCTTGTCACAGAGCTACTGATTGTAGCCCCTACCAGTCCACACACACACACACACACACACACGCACACGCACACACACACACACACACACACACACACACAGCCCACCTCTGAGTATGTTTGCGCATGTCCGTTTAACAGCGTTTAGCGCGTATGTTATTGTCTACTGCTGCCCATTCATTTCTGCACCTCCTCAAAAATGGCTGCAGCCGAGAATAAATAAAAGCCCCACTCTTTTCATCAAGGGTGTACTAGTTAACTTCCTGTACCTGATCACAAAGGGCCTGAGAAAATAACATTAAATGTGGTGTATTTCACTAGAAACCGGAGAGGAGACACCGAGTGTCCCCGAGGGCACTTTGAGTTGTGAAGCTGGTGCTCTAAAATATGCCTGCGCTGTTTTGTTGGCACGGGTGCTACTGGGACTGAGAGGGGAGGGCTAGAGTTTACATAAAGGATAAATGTCAGAGGATCAGCTAAATTAGATCCTGCCTGTATTAAGACATCAACCGCAGCTGAAGTGCGTATGGTGTATGTGTGTCTGTTCTGCTGTGTGGACCCCTGCTCTCAGCTAGATTGCAGTCCAGGCTAAAATGGAGCTCAAAATGGAAGTGGCGAAATAAGCCGTTTCCTAGAGTTCTGTCTAGTGCAGAACAAACGGGTGAAGAGGGATGGTCCATCTCTCTCATGTCACACTGTGCTGCTCGTTGTCTATGGCCCAATGAACTGCACTGCTAATAACACTGTTTTATATAAGGGACCATTTGAAAAGCAGGTCGTTTTTAATTATGGACAATGCCCACTCTGTTTATTTTTCTATCTGTATAAAGCCTTAAGCTAATGGTCAAAAAACATTTAATACTTCAAGGCAGTTAGCTATAAGACTCTTCAGTCCAGTGATATAAAGTGCATCAGAGCTCCTTGACCACCATAGCTGCAGGCTTCCCGGGCCTATCTTTATTTAGCATTAGGGTTATGTAGGTGGACACAGTGTAAGTACTGCTGTGGCCTTAATACGCAAGACAGGGGATAGGTTGTCTTTTCTACCCCAGGCCCAAGTTGGCTATAGTCACTGAGAGCACTGCTGCGGGGCTTTGGAAGCTTCAACACCCATCACACCTACAACTACCGCATTTGTTCTCATATCCGAGACGACCCAGAACACAGCCGGAGAAACATGCTGGCTATCAATTTTATGTGAAAATACAGACGGAAAATGACTGCATTTGGATACAGTTTCTGTGGGTAATTTGCTGTGAAAACATTGGTGCTGGCTTTATTAGAATTTGTGTTTTTCAAATTTTGATGTCTCCATCTTGGTTTATGGGGGAAGCACAGCGCAGCGCAAGGCAACAGGAAAATGGCTGGTGCAGAGTGACATTTCTGCCACTTCGTTCATGTTCCGTCATTTAGAAGTAATGGCCGTGACCACTGCCTCCATGTTTACATAGCAGTGGGCTCCCAGCACCCAGCCTGTGACAAATTATAAAAGCCAGGCCTCTGTAACTGGGCTGCATTTCATTAAACTTTAACTTCCCTTATCTGCAGCGACAGAGGACGGAATAATAAAGGCTGACAGGTATCTAAAGATGTATGTTTGGACTAGGGGACAGGAACAGCATGAGAGCCTTAGCCAGCTTTGTCACCAAAGAAGGGACATATGTTGTGGGCTATAAAAACTGAAGGCAGATGTTGCTGTTTTACTGAAGCTGGGAGAGGTTGTAGACGCTGATGGTGCTTTGCACATATGTCCACCATGAATAGCTGTCTGTTTCACTAACAATGCTTCCTGCTGCACAAGAGAGAAAAAGAAAGAAAAAAAATACAGGTGCTATTTGTTTTTTAATCAAATACGGGGGAAACATGATATTCCCAAAACATATTTGTCATTTTTTCAGCCCATCACTGTAGATATTACAATTGTTTGTCTTACCAAACATATATAACTTGTGGTCATGTATTAGTGTGACATTAGAAGGGAAGTAAAAGACTCAATTGGTAAACCAATGACAAGCATGAATTTTATATAATAACCATGCACTTAGAGAGAACTCATGTTCGTGTAAAAAGTTGAATATAAATTAACGATGACTGATTTAAAGATGTTTCTTTGACTGCGATGAATGAATGAATCACAAAAAATACTTGAGGTATGCTGTCATTCATTATTAGTGAGAACAATATGCCTCAGCCTTGCTTGTCTCTCACTGGTTGTGTTTTCCCCCCACACTGAGGCCGCTCTGAAATCCACTCTACACAAAAAGACCCCTCAGAAAAGAAACTTGGATCTCAGGCGTAAGTTAGATGAGGTTTATATCTCAAAAGGATAATGTGGCAAGGCCAACATTAAACCATGTTAAGATCTTCTAAGAGAAGCAGTTGATTGATTCCATAGAACCTTGTTCATCAAGGCCACCAGGTTTGAACCAAAGATATTTGAAATGTGAGGAAGAAAGAGGTAGTTACGGCAACAAAAAGCTGCTGAAGCGGCCTTTGTAAGTATCTGAAAGGACCTATCTACAGCTTGCAAGGCTCTCCCGTTGAGCAGACGAAAGACTACCATGTAAATAAAAGCCAAGGGTGAGCTCACAACTTTGCCTGCGTGAATAAAAATGCCCCACCATAACATTGCAGATGCATACTCAAATACAGCCATTAATTTCCTTGTAACAGTCAGCAGGCACCTTCCCTTTATTCAGTGCTCCCAAAAGTATATGAATTTCTTGTGCAGTTTAATTCAAAGTACAAAAATAAATGCATGTCCTAGCAACAATTTGGTTCATCATGTTCAATAGCACCTATTTTGCGAAACCCAGTGATTGTCAAATATCACTTTTCTCACTCAGTTATATCCAGTTTCAACACTGGCTAGACTGTGTACACATTTAAGTGCTGCCAATTTTGTGATTTTCCTACACTCTCCATGAAAGGTTGTTTTCTGTGGCTCTACCAGTGTGTGTTGCTTGACAGCTGCGCACATGCTGCGATAAGGTCAGATATGGCCTTCCCCGTGGGTGTTGGTGGTGGCGGTGGAGGGTATCGGCCAGCCTGAGGAGTGGACGAGGTGGCCGAGATAGCCACCTCCTGCAGGCGAGTAGGTCTGGAGTGCTGCTGCTGCTCTCTCCCCCCCAGCAGCCATGTCCTGTTGGAGTGAGCCCCTTCACCAAAGCTTTGTCTGAGAAGAGAGTAGCCGAAAGGGCCCTCTGACACACTGGACAAGACCCTTCAATATACTAAGCGCCACCTCCACAGCCTTGTAACTAACCTCAACTACACACACACACACGTGCACACATTCTGCATACGCTCATGTGTGGCACCACACGAGTGCTGATGTTGTTTTATCTACTGTTTTTGTGTGATTTTAGAGTTTGAACAGAGTGCTAAGCTCAAACACAAACATTGGGAGCCGGAGGCGAGAGTGGAGCGCCATCTGCCCCGTTCACGGCCTATCAGGCTTTCACTGTCCATTTCCAACAGGAAAACCTCAGCATTCATTGCAAACCAGGGGAGAGAAAAGAAGCAAGATAGAGTTGTACACTCTGACTGCCTGAGTAAACTTTAAATAGTTCTTTATCTGCAGTGTTTTTGGACTGTTTCTCTGGGAGGAGAAATAGAGATGTAATCAATAATGACAACCTTGAAAATGGCTGTAAACAGACGGCCTATTGAAAAGAGGCAGGCTTTCACCTTCCCTACTTTCCCCCCATATTTGTGTTTTCTAATTTACAACCCAAAAAGGAAGTTTTCTCCATTGCTGAGCCCCTGACTGCATCGGTTCCTGAAAAAGATTGCAAATCTCCCAGTCAATACCAGAACACAATTGTCTTTCGTGTTATCATAAATAATAACCCACCTTTGCTTGTCTCTCAGGAGACATTTCCTAAGTTTTCACAGATAACTCACACCATGTGTCACTAGGCGTGACAAAGCCCACAGTGTGACATATCTAGTCCAACGGAGAGGACTCGGAGACGGTGAGGGAAGAAAGGAGAATGAAGACGGGCGCGGTGGGGGAAGGAGTGTTAAAGAGGAATGCAGTATAATGTATAGTGGTTTTGTCCAGGTAACTGTTGGCTCAAATGCGGCTGTGACACATTTGAAATTGGCCCTGGCCTGCCTACAAAGACGGACAGAGGCGCTGCAAGCACTAGCCAATCCATACTCTCCAGACACCTGCTCGGCTTGGAGAATCCTCAGATATTGACCTTCAATTCAGCCGGCATTCAGAGTTGATGAAAAGAGATAAGCACTCTAATCTGTCCGTCGTCTTCGCGCTCCCATTTATTGACTAACCGACATAGACTTATTTTAGCTCTGGCTGCATGCTGTCGCCACACGCCAATGTGATACATAAACGTAATAGATGTTTATTTGAAAGAGGCTAATATGAAAATTGCCGCTAAAGACACATGAATCAATTTTCAGAAGCAAACATAATTGGATATTCCGGGACACTTATTAAATGTGAATTGGCCCGGGTCTTCTTGTCTGTCAGAGAAGTCTCCCCCCCCCTTTGCTATGTTTCCTTGTGTGACATGTTATTATGCTCCGTTTCCCTCTGTCAGTCGTAGCCATTTAACAGATTGCCTGCCATGGAGAAATTGCTTTAAAATCTCAATGGAGGGCTCTGTGTGTAAAACAAATGTGTATATCTAATCAAATGCTTTTATGTGCAAAGATACATTCACACATTATACTCTGGTAGGTCCTTTTCTTACTCCTCCCTCCGTGGTCCTACATTTTCACATGACAGTTGTAGGCTGGACGTTAGAGGCACTTGACAATGAGTAGGGGAGTAGGAGGAAGTGCTTACTGAGAGCCTCTGTGGAGGATAGTGATGCCCACATACTGTCTGTGTCACAGACCTGCAATGAGGGTGACCATGTGGACAGATACACACACATATAATCAAACACGTGTGAACGCGCAGATTATTGAAAAGATTCACATACACCCAACTGCGCATGGTCTCGCACCCCGTATCAGAGAGCCATCCGGTCATTTTCATATTCATATTTACATGTATATGAGAGCCGGCGCATCCCAGGAATACAGATCTATTTAAATTCAGACAGAATCCGTAAATACCCACCTCCGGAGAGCCAGGAGAGGGGGAGAGACAGAGAAAGAGGCCAGTATATTTATTTGAGTGACATTGTCTAAATTGAAGTTTGACACTCTTCACCACTCTAACCTTTATGCAAATGTGAAAACATCTATATGTGATGGACAGAATTCAATTAACTGAGATGACAGAAAATAATCTAGTGAACTGAATACATCATGCAGTTGAAAGTAACATAATCATCCCGGTAGGAAAGGGTTGGGGGGGTAGTGGGAGAGAGACAGAGAGAGAAAGAGAAGGAGAGAGAGAGAAGAGGGGGTGGGGATGCAGGGTGGAGGAATGGGAGGGAGGGCACAAAGGAAGTAGAAGATAGAGCCCATTTCTCCGCCGTCTTATCGAATGGCACAAGCTCTATTTCTCCAAAGCGGAGTCTTCAGTCCACTAAACTCTTGATCTCAAATGAGAGACCCTGGAACACTGTTGCTAAGCAATTAGGGGGGCTTATTGAGCAGCTGATTCCCGCCGCTCAGTGTCCATCATTACAATTTTTCCTCAACCTCATAGACTTCCATACTGATGAACAGCAGCCAGCGCCCAGTGACCATGCACAAGAAAATGGGCTCCTACGGGAAGGCTGCAAATTACACTGCCGCACACCGCAACCCTTATTTCACCCAATATAGAAAGACTCCCCCAAAACAACTGTTGCTGCATGGACCCTGAGGGTGTGTGTGTGTGTGTGTGTGTGTGTGTGTGTGAGAGAGAGAGAGAGAGAGAGAGAGATAGAGAGAGAAATGGAGAGAGAGATTGTAATAAATCCATAAAATTCTGGTGCACAAAAATAATAGGAATCAGTGCAAAGACCGAGCAGTGGTGTAGGAGGAACCAAAGGAGCAACCAAACCTGCCTCACACAATCTGTGCACACTGCACACACTAGTGAGCTGTCGGCCAGATGGGGGCACCCTTAACCAAGATATGAGAAACCATGCTACATCAGTGGAGCAGCCTACCACAATGAAACAAGGAGGTGTGTGTATAGGACTGGGAATGTTTGTTGTCACGCTCAAAACTATTCAAAAGTTGAAATACTTAACAATGTAAACAACACTGTACCAAAATACACATTTAAATTAGCAGCATAGTTTTCCACATGTGGTTTAAGATATGCTGCGAGACCTATAATGAATGTTCTTGAAAAGGATCATACAAGTAAGCCCAGATGTACTCCAACACATTTCACAGTGTGTTTTCTGGCCATTCAGTGACAACAGTGGATGACCCGAGGATACTAGAGGAGTCTATTGTGCGAACACTAGGTGGCTCTGTGCTCTGTTAGTAGTCCTGGGGAGCCACTCAGTCTTACTGGATTGGTCTTGTGTTTACATACTGTAGATTTTACAAAACCTTCTTCTCCTCATCTCACATTGAATATAAAAGAAATGAAAGAATTGTACTCTAAAATTAAAAAATCACTTTAAATCACTATCATATATCATTGCCAATCACCATCATTTATTTTAGAAAATACCGAATGTTACATTGCAATGTAGTGAAGAAAACCAATGGTATCCATCAATGAAATCTACCCCACTGCTTTGCAAATCTCCTCTCAATTCACACATCTCTGCTAAATTGTATTAGAAGGCTGATTTAATCCCCATCATTTACATGTGGCTAGAAAACGGTGCCGCGGAACTGAAACCGCAGTCTTAATAGATGGTTAAGTTCTCCTCACCAGATCTCTTACATATAATATAAGTTCCATTAGCCCCGAAATGGCTACTGTATGGCATTTAATTAAATATAGCCTTTCAAAGAAACCCACGGCAAGCAATTTAGAGTGTGGTTATATTTGAAGCTTGTGTGAGGTTACTAGTGCTTTTAACTACTGCACCCACTGCATAAACTGTTAATTAACATATTTAGAATGAAGTAGATTTGCCATGCACTAATCATTCTCTAATTCACTAACAACTGCAGCCTTTCAAACACTGGACAGTAATCAACATGCCGGGCCTAAACATTACATAATCTGTAATTATGTTCCGCTGAAAGAAAGGAAGAAATATATAAATAAATATACATAAATTAACAAAAGCCTATTGATGTGATTGGTTAATGGATGCCTTTACGTGTTATGAAGGCTAAGGTCTATTTGCCATGTATACACTGAAATACACTTTGTGACCTACAATAGACACATTCACAGGAATATTAGAGAGGGAGAGTCAGAAGAGAAAGTGCGTTCTCAAGTGCTTTTAATAAATTTCACCAATTTCAAATGGAATGTTTCCTGCTCTTCAGAATCATTTCTCAACAGCATGCACATTTATATATAAATATGTACTAATATTGACCATATAAGAAATATCTGCTTATTCCCTGTTACTGTTATGGAAATTAGTCCACCCCACCCTGTATGGTGCAAGAGGTGGGACTGTCCCAGAGGCCCGAGTGCACCATGGGTAATGTTTTGACTCCTCAGGTATAATGAGGGAGCTGTGGCTCGGCTGCTGAGAGGGAGAGTGGCAGTACTCCAGCCCTGACCCCCTCCTAATCCTGGGAAACCCATCCTGGACTGACGCCCGCCTCACTCACATCTTTAGACATGTGGAGAGAAACGGACCAGGAGACTTAATGTTCCTGTCCCCATCAACAGGTTAAACATTGGACTTACTCTTAACTGCACTCGTTCTGCTGTCATTCTCTTGCGGCTCTTGCAGGATCACCTGTATCTACATTAGATAGGGCCCACTACTGAGATATAAGTACCGGAGAATAAGTGAGATCTTTGCTAATGCATTTCATTTTTATGGCAAAAATTATATCAGGCCCCCCCCCCCCCGTGTCAGTACTTATACAGCTGCACCAAAAATTCAACAGTGTTAAAAACAAAACCTTTCCTATTTTCTTTTGCTCATTTTCTCGGCGAATTCAGTGGGAAAATTAACCATGCAAATTAGGAGTGCTCAATCGTAAAGCGTTAACGTGAAGCTTCATAGCAGGAAGGTAATCATTGGAAGTCTTGCTCGTGACCTATGGGCAAACAGAGGATAAAGACAAATGTGCAAACCTGCTGGGGTTCAACACTTTTGTATTATTAATTACTGGTTCAAAAGTAGTTACTTTTTTATCTGTAGTTTGGTTGCATCACACTTAGGTACTGTGAGGATGAAACACACACATATTCCGATTGAAAGAGGACTAATAAAGAGGAAACTAGCCGGGGGTTCAGATATTTTTTTTTGACATTGCATTACTTGCATCCCAGAGGCCTGTGGTTCAGTCACATACACATCAGGAGAAGATCACACAGCGGGCAGGCAAGCCTCTGCTGCACTGGCTGTTGTCAGGTGATTCTCTGTACGGCTTCGATGGCGGCAGATCCCAGCAGGGGACATTGCTGATTGCTGACCACGCACACAACAATGTCGCCTGTGAACCCACCGCTTTATGGCTGCCCCGGCTTTGATGCAACATCTAATTGGCCGAGATGAACTGTTTTGTGGCAGCTTGGGGCCCAGCTCCACTGTACGCCAGTCCACACAGTCACTGTCTGCATTTAATTAGGTCCCCTCTGCCTCTTGTGTGTGTGTGTGTGTGTGTGTGTGTGTGTGTGTACTGTACGTGTGTGTGCACACGCAGTATACCAATATGTACATCTGCCTCTATGTTTGTAACTATTTGTGTGCATTTGTCTGTTCAGTTCACTATTAAAAATTACAATTTATTTTTTGTATTGAAGGATAATCAGAAATGAAATGATTTCACATCAAGAAAGGAGGGTGGGGCGGTTACACTTATAGGTAATCTGTGACATGATGAGGTGCATGGCGGAATTAAGATGGAGAGGTTTGGGGCTTAATTTCCTGGTGGTTTGTTTTCTCAGTTCTTAACGCAGCTCGAGGTACTAGTGATTGGCTTGGGCGGTGACAGGGTGCGGTCGAGTAGAAGAAAGAGTGAAGGGTGTCGTAGTGGTTTGTTTTCGCAGGCCCTTCACTTCTCAGCGTTTGGCGATGGGTCTGGAGCCTGTTGTCGCCGCGGAGGGGCTGCGTGTGAGTGGCGCTTTGTTTAACTTCCTCTCAGTGCTGGAGAAACCAGCAGGGCCTGGTAATGAGTCTGCAAACAGGACTCACGAGGAAGAGCACAGCGTTCCTCGTTTCTAATTGCAGTGAGTGATGGCGGTGTGTTGCTTGGTATTTTATTAAGAAAAAGGTTCCGTTTAAAAGGATACACTGTTAATCATAATCATCGTAAGCGTTTGTCATAAAAGATCACTGTACTTAACGACAAATACCAGACACACAACTCGTATAAAAGAACTTAGCTAATACATAAATCACTGATCCCTAACAGCTACATGAAAGTTGCATTGCCGTAGTAATGAAGAACAATTTTGTAAGCTGAGCTGCTTTGTTTATTTGCATAAAATTGAAGAAACAAAAGTATCATGTGTCCTAGCTTAGTCACCAGTGCACAATGACTGATTATGGCAAATTACTATCCCTGTACGAGCTGCCGAGAATCCGCTCTCTGTGCTGTATGCAGCCCTGAAGCTGGGGAAGAGAAATTGTTCCGCCCAAGTACCATAAAAACAGATTGGAAGCTCGGCACCGTGAATTAGCTGCACAGGAAGCCCCCTAAACCCCCTGTTTTATTCATGAGCATGAAGGCTATCGGAGTCTAAGAAACCCCTGTGGTCTCGCTCGCTACATCAAGGTTGCATGCCGCGTCCATGGAAGGTTGCATTTTTTTTTTTTTACATGCCACATTAAAAAGCATCAGAGATTAACTGCTGCTGTCATTTGGAAGTATATAAATAAATGATTTACCCTAATGCAGGAAGAGAGATCAAACCAGCAGCCATGTTTAAAGATTTTAATGAGCAATCATTCAACTCAAGGAATCCTGCTTGAAAAGTCCACAAGTTACATTTTGGGGGTTCAGGGCTTTGTTTGGCCAACCAGGGGAAGAGCTGCTGTAGGAGGGGAGTGGGGGAACTTTGCACATCAGTTGAGAAAATGCATTGTTGTTGGTAATCCTCTGGAAATTGAAAATAGGGAGAGGCAGTGGCTCCTATGGGAGAGCGATGCAGTGGACACACACATGGCAGCGCTACACTAGAGCATTGCAGAGCCTGAGAAGTTGATGGTAGCCACAGGGGGTTCAGTGGATTGGGGCCAAGTGAGAGGAAGGTGAAGAGGCCACATCTGCCAAAATGGCAGAGGAGTGCACTGGAAAAAAATGAGCTTTCAAGTTACCAACGTCTCCCCCTCAGTCTGTTGTTTACTGTTACAGTACACTGTTGATTGTCACTGCTGTTCCTACAACAACTTCTTCACAGTTTAGCATCTGTTATTATGACAATACATACTGTGGACAATGCTCAGCTCTCAAAAGCACGGAAACCAAAAATGTGCACAAATTGTGAATGAAAATAGATAGAGAGGCAGCAATGGGGATTTCCAGTACCATGTGTATTATTGTTTGTATACATCCAGATACTTTATTAATTCCAAATCTCAATACAAAGTGCATGGTATGAAACACAGGCTTTTAATCTGTGGCATCCCCCTTTATTAAGCATAGAATCAAACATGAACAACTCACTTTAGCAATGAGAGGGGAATTAATTGGTCTATTTCCCCATTATGCTAATAAACAAGCCATAATAACAGAGTTGCCACTGCAACAAGAATTACCCAGTAGGAGGCTATTTATTGCTTTTCCTTGTTTAACTCCCGTAAAAGCTATTACATGTTTCTCACAATGTCGGGCCACAGTATATGTTAAATTCAGAGCAATGTGTCCTTGTTTACTTGAGTTGTCTGGGTGGCAACATTTCCTAATTATCCTATCTGAATTTAGCAACTTGGTCTCGCGTCATTACGGTGGCACTGAAGTCCTAATGAGTGGAATTGTTGTCTGAAAGATGGCCCCCTTTTTTCCCTGCTGCGAAAGCACATTAGATCCAGACAGCTCATTTCCATTCCCCCTGTCATCTCTCTAGAAATGACGTGCAGTGCTTGAAACTGTTTATTTCCAAATTCAGACCTCCTCCGCGGCAGCCATCGGCTTCAATTACCAGTTTTTCCTGAGCGGAGCCATCAGGCAGCCTGACACTGAGGTCCAACCTAATTCCCACCTTCTCCAAAGTCAAGAGCATAATGTGCAGATAAAAAAGGTGGAAAATAGCCTGCCACTCATTAGCATGCAGCGCCTGCCTGTTCATTTGCTTGCTGCGAATGAAAGTTCTGACACTCAGCGCCTTGTGCAATACGAGAATAGTCCTCTTCAGACTGCCTTGTGTCCTTACTGCCATGGAAAGGTCATCGGCAGAGATGTGCGCTCACCAACCGGGCTCTCTGCACTTCACTGACCCACCTGGCAGAGGGGTTAGCTTGGGGTATTGATTCAGGGAGAACCTCATTACCTGCTGAATCAACATATTATTGCCATGTTTCACCCAGCCGAATTGTTTACAAGTGTCTTTAGCGCGGGCAAAAGCCTGCTCTGGTGGGCCACGACCGCATTCATTAGTCCCTGACCCCAGTGATTATGTGTTATCTGATACGCTGCTATCTGGCTTGGCCGCATGAGCAAGGGCCACTGGCCTGCATCGGTCTGGGCCCATTACAAGCCCTCTCTTTTTCTCTCTCCGTTTTTCTCTCCCTCTCCCCCTTGATCCCTCTTTCCCTCTGTCTGTGCTCCCTATGAATGTATCCATTAGCCTGCCGATGTGTAAATTGTTTTCACCTGCACTGCGGGCAGATGGGGAGCAGTGTCTCTGTCGTGATTTCCTATGCATGAGCTTTCTAATCAGTCAGAGAGTAACACGATTCCCTTGCTCCTTGCTAGGAAAAAAGGTGAGCTTGCGCGAGCATGCACACATACATTACATACATACACACGCAAGCACACATGTTCTCGCACTCACAATCTGCAATCAATATGCACGCTGTGTTGTGGGGATATTGGTGCAGTGGTAGCGGTGACAGGGTTCATTATGAACTCGCCTTACAACACAGTGATGGCTTAATACAGAGGAGAGGGACTGGGCCCCGAGCTGATCCTTGCCTCTGCCATTCCCAATTCCAGTTAAAATCGAAGGATAATTTGACCTGGAAGACTAAAGCCACATAAGCGCCATGATATCCAGTAGCAGTGTCAACCAAGTGTGACCCACGGAAGAGACAGGAGAGGATGTCCCTCACGCAAACAAATAAAGCATTCCCTAATGCCTTAATGCCCTGTGCCCTGTGGGCCTCATCTGCAGAAGCGGGTCAAATGGGCCATCCAGGACTGGATTGGCTCTCTGGGTGTAGGAAGAGGTGCTCATATAATGAGCTGTCTATTCCTGGCTGCTTGTCTATTCTGGTTGCTCAGACAGGAAATTACAGATTTTGGTACTATATGTAGGATGCTGTATCAAAATTGCTGATTACATCTACCACTACTGTAGTTTTACTGTATATGCACTGTTTTTGTAATTATGCTGCAAGGTACAGTGGTGGTGCAATACCAGGCTGCCACCATTGAGCCCCTGAGCAAGGCACTTAACTCCAAGTTGCTCCAGGGGACTGTCCCTGTAGTTAGTTCAATGTAAGTCGCTCTGGATAAGAGTGTCTGTTAAATGACCTGTAATGTAATGTAGAGGTAAAATAGACCCACATTTTCTACATCATACAGTCTTCGGTATCAGCAGATAAAGGCTTTAAAATCAAATACCGGAATCGGCCGGAAATGATCATTTTCTCCAATTCGACATGGCGGTTCTCCGGATAAAATATGCATATTATCATTTTAGCGGCGAACCGTTGACTAAGCAGGTGCAAAAAAAACAAATATGTCTGCGGTGTGAAGGTTTTATTTTCAGGATTGTCTCGGCGACAGCATCATCCAAGCCCGTTACATTATATTACAATACAGTTAATTTAGCAGACGCTTTTGCAAACACTTGCAAGTACATTAGCTTATGTTAAAGTAAGATACATTTTTCTGTTTTTGTTTGAACATGTTACAAAAAATAAATATGGCATGTTTTACATGTAACCTACTTTGAAGTAGTTTTCTTATTCTGCCCAGTGAATGTGTACATTTTAAAAGCATTTTGTTTTATGTCTGCATCTGCCAGTGGGCCATCAGGCTAACAGTAGGATAAAGAGCATTGCAATTAGGTGGAAAAATCTGATATTGGTCAAATAAATCCAATACCCCTATTATATAGCTGTGACATTGCTGTAATGTATTCAAAAGCTAGCTATAGTTGAACACACAGGGTATTGATGCACAGTGAGACAAGACCAAAAACAACAAAAGCCACCCTCTAGTTCAGCATCACTAATAGGTTCAATTCAGTGCAAGCCTGCCTGCTGCAAGCCTGAGCTGGTAAACATGGAGGTGGAAGGGCACCGTCTTAACAAGGCCAGGGATCAGTGTAACCAACCAGGCCAACTACAGGAGCAAACATTAAGCCCTGGCTGTCAAACGCCTGACCCAAACAACCAGGCCCAGATGAATCTCACCATCTGACAACCACACACGCTGCCCTTATTCGCTGCTGTGTACCACACCGCCCCTGCTATCAGCTGTCGGTCAAACTCCAGGCTCACAGACTCTTGTCAAAGTGAGAGATGATCCTCTCCTTTCTGTCTCTCTTGCCCACTGACAGCATCTGCTTGTGGACCGTCAGCATGTGAAAATGATTGGAAAAAGAAAAAGAGACTAGCGACAGATATCGAAAGGAAAGAATAAAAAATGAAAGAAAATAAGAGGATGCAAACTACGACACCACAAGGCATGCGTGCACTAACAACGGGCCACTGTCATTAGACCTGGGAGTCTTTGTTCAAAACCACACTGAAGCATTGTGCCCTCAGACAGCACTCGAGACTGCCCTGATGTTTATTCAAATAACCAACAAGTGCAGCATCATGCTGAATCTGATCTCCTCACTCATCCTCAGTAATAGAAGAAACAGCATCAATAGAAATAAATAAAGTTTAAAGACTCAACTCTAAATTTAAAAAAATAAAGTACCAAATGTGTCTTAACACAGCTTAGCACAGCTTCTTGGTGTTCAATTTCTTCTAAAGTCACAAATGGCAAGGCAAGCATTGGAAACGAGGTCCCCTCCACCCCATTCTATTGTGTCAGCTTTTTTTGCATGAAATTATGAAGTGGATTTGTTGCAGCTTTTTAATCGACTTGATAGCACTTAACTAATTGCTGTCCTCTCACAGACAAAAATGCCCTCGCAAAACATAGACACACAAATAAACCATATGCAGGCATGCAGGCAGGCACATGCGCACACACACACACACACGCACACGATTAGATATTTTGTATTCTTTTTTTAATTTTAATCGGACCTAGTTCTGAACAGATACTACTAATATCATCATCTGGACACATTTAATCTTTTTAATATAACTTTGTGAAAATCAAACCTATACCTGTGCCAACTACAAGTGCCTACTTTTTGAAACGGTTATAAAAGCCCGGTCAAATCTCTTTCGCTAGTGGTATCAGCCAATTACAGAAACAAGTGACCATTGAATTAACACATAGAACTTGAAAGCTTTTGCACTCTGATGTAGAATGCTCTCCGGAAAAAAATATGTCAGACCTTAATTTGCAATTTCACAGGGAGTCACCCGAGTTCCGGGCAAACAATAGGCTTTAACTCAGAGAAAACACAATGGCATTGTAAATGTTAAAATGTGTTGAAAAATGTCACAATTCTTCCTCAACATTTTTGTAAATGCTATCCAGACAGAACTATGAATGAATAACACATGTTCAGACGAAGTTTATTTTAAACTTGCCACAATAGGCAACTCCTACGCCTTTTTTCTTCATAGATGAGAATTGAGGATTTGCATTAACCCCAAACACTGCTTCAGTATCTAAGTGATAGTGAAAGGAGTGAAGGGAGAGCCATGAAAACCAGAGCTGTGGAAGAGCAGCCACAAAAGGCAGATAAACCCAACACCACAGAGAGGTGAGCCAACTGTTCCAAGTCTCACACAAGGGGAGGAAGAAAAAGGGAGGGGGCGGAGAAGATAATTTTGCATTTGTGTAAGCTGTTTATCAAATTATTAACTGCACAGATGTTTCTGACTAGCTAGGGGCTGAACATGGGCTCTGCCAGGCAAGGGAACAAAGGTCTGAAGGATTCAACGGAGATGTGCACTGAATATCAATTTAATTTACTAGCTGTTAATTCTCATGCAAATTGTGACCTCTGTTAGGGCATATCAATGGCCATACACATTGTATGTCTTCAGAGGAGCAGCAGGCAGAAACACTGTATAAAACTACAAATAGGAAAAATAATATTTTCAGCGTAGCTTTTCATGTAGTGAGATTTGAAAAACGTATGCATGGCACTTTTTTGTTTTTACCGATAAACACTTGTAAAGGCTATACCTACTCTATCATCAAAACTGTTTTTGTTTTGCACCATTCGAGCTGTATACATTTCAGGAAGGAACTCTGTAGATAACTCAATGTAGAGTTCAAATGAATGCTGTTCAAGAAACATGAAGATAAGAATACAGTGTGGAAGAGGAGAGAGGATCATTTATAAGCCCTAAAATGTGATAATAGATACATTTATGTGCATGTATCTATGCAAAATGACTTGTACACTCACCAATATGTATTACCTTAATTAGAGGGCCTTTACTTCTGCCAGCATCTTGATGAGTTTTCTGCCAGATACACAAAGTACATGAGAGCATCATGAATAAACTGTTGTTGTGAATGTTGTTTATTTTGTGAACCATAATCTGCTGAACATAATGAATGCATGGTATGACATCCAACAAAGGTTGATCACTGGCATCAACCTCAGCTGAGCTCAGCTGCAACGGCAAATGTTGCAAGTCCCATTTTCTTCATCACCTCCAAAGTACCGCCTTTCAGCTCTCCAAAGCACAAACAAAAAGCCTGGCAACAATATCAATTATACATGCAGGAGGCAAACAAGGGGATTTATTTCACAACAAATAGCCTCATAGAGAGATGCTGAATAGGGTAGATTAGCATTAGAAAAGGACAACAAAACTCCCCAGTTCAACAGCTAAAGAGCAATTTGATGGGACTGGAATTGGGGAAATTGCTTGATTAGGGCGTGCATTTGGATGAGGCCGTCAATTTCAGAATCCCAGCAAGGATGTGTAGTGTTGTCGCTTTGACAAAATGACATGCTGCTGCTGTCAAAAGATGACATTATAAGAACTGTCAGTGGTGAACTTTGATAATGCAAGACAAGATCAAGGGATGATACAGGATCCATCTGGGTAAATGAGACATCAATGTATATCTGATAGAGAGGAGGAAGCTTATCAAATGAAGACAAATGAATCATTTTAATAGCTGGTATTTAGCCCATTAAGGTTACAGACACGTTTTTGTCAGCATGGTGGAGTCATCTGAGCTACGAAGTCCCATTTAACCCTGAAGGCATCATTTATACATCATTTTAATTTACCCTGGTAAACGAAACACGACATTTAAGCACCTTTGAAACTTATATGTGGCTTTACACTTTCTAAAATGGGGCTACAGGTGTATATTTCAGTAAATATTAAAGAGTTACTCTACTAGTTTTTCTAACCCGATACTAAATAGCAATTTTGTACCACAAACAGGACCACTTTTTTTTTTTTTGTCGTAAACAGTCTAACCTTAACGTGAACCAGACATATCAAGGGAAGCTCGCGCCCATACTCGCACCACGTGCTCTGTGTTTATCAGCAAAGATTTCTGGGAAGCGGTGCTCATGGTAACCAATGTAAACATCGGCCACCCCCCTCCTCCTCCTCGTCTCGGCTCTGCAGCAGCGCCAAATCGGGAGAAAATGGAAAACATGGCTCGCAGCGAGGACCAGTATTACGAGAAGATAACGTCGATTCAACAAAGCATGCATAAAAGGTGAGGTTTCCTTATTTGTTTGTTAGCAGAACACAGCTTGGGGGAGACCGCGGACTCGAGTTGTGCTCTCCGCTGCCCGGTAGCCTCCTCCTGCAGCCTCCCACAGGGAGATAACAGGCTAGCTACTTAGCTAACAAGCGACGCCAGGGCAGACGGAGATGCAATATACCTGGTTTGTTCCTTTAGCCTGTTTACTTTGGACGCTACCTTTAGCTTACAGCAGTAATGTTGCGGTTGTTCTTGCATGTAGATGAATGGAAAGCTAACCCTACATAACTGTGACGTTAGCGTCTGCGTATTAGCCAAAGTTCCCATGAAGCTAATGCTCGTGTTTTTTGTTTGTTTGTCTGTATGTTAGTTAGCTAAGTCGCATATCAATGTAAGCACACACGTGTGGGTGATATTAGGCAGCTCATTTGCATACGGATTACAGTTTGTTAGTGAGTAAATATGTAAGTACCGTTAATATTGCTGATAATTAGCCATCAATTAGCCGAGCAAACCACGGAGAGGCTGCAGGGGTCTGTGAGGGTGACACTTCTCCTGACTTGTGTGTGCAGGGAGAAACAAAGGCTGGAGCTGGAGAGGGAACTTTTTGCTTACTCCAGATCTGATAAAAGAATGTAAGTTCTACACATTACTGTACATCAAAACAAATAGATTACCATACCTTGACCTACGCTGTAACTTTGCTGTATAAGATATTTAAGTAGAGAGGCCTCACTATATATAAGTCGGTATTACATATATAATTAGCAATGCAAATGTACCATAAATATAATCAGTATACCTACTGTGTATACTGTATGCATAGTCATGTAAGTATTTTCATTTGGAAAAAAGAACAAAGGCCCTGACATTTGTGTTGATCTTATTTTTTTCTGTTCAAAAAATAAATATCACCATAGTACTCAAGTGTGTTACAAGCACAGTGCACATTTGGATGTAAGTTGAACAGCCTGTTTTCACTGTAAATTGATTCTCATACATTTTTACATGCCAGTTCAAAACAGCTGATACGAGTTGAGAATAAGATTTAAATTTAAAACATATTGTGCTTAACCTTTTCTTGTGAAAAGTCAAGCTCTTATTTTTTTTGACAATGCTCCTTGATAATATTTCTTTGGAATAACAGTTCTCCATTGCCTTCAGCTCACAGATAAAGTGTTCCAAACTGCACAGTTATCTCAAGGAAATCTGTGACAGGGAAGCACGAGCGAAAATGAGAAACCTTGAGCTTCTGAGAGATGTGGAGTGCATAGAAATTAGCATGAAGGAATATAGTCCTGACCATGGCTCGCTGCAACAACAAAAGGTATAACACACACGCACGCACGCACGCACACAATAAATAGTTTAGTGGAGTAGTTTTTCTCATTATGGAGTTTATTCACATACATTATGGTTTTATTAAAAGCAATTTTAACAAACATCCTGCCCATGAGGTTTATCCAGGTTTAGACAATTGTACTTTTTTCTAAAATACAGTATTTTTTTGTTTAATTTAATAATCAATTATTAATTTTTTTTTGTATACTGTGTGTTTCTAAAAACACTACCAAATATACAGGGAAGTTAGAATAAGAACAATAAACTCACAGACCTACAATTGAATTAAACATTTGCCTTAATGCTGTGCTGTAATAGAAGTAGAAATATTTGCTTGCAATTGCTTGATGTGACAATAGTAAACACTCAAACTGTGCAATTTATCACGACAAGCAAATGAACGAGGGAGAAAACAATGAGCCAGTCAGATTATCACTTAAAACTCAACGACAGTGCTTGACAGTTTAATATCAAATTAACAAAATTGGCTAATTATGACTCGCTGAGTTAATTGCCCAATATAGAGACTCTGAAGTGCTCCAGAGGTTTAGTCGTTCTCTCCCCTCAAGCAGTTGGTTTATTTCCTCTTGATGCTTTATGAGTCCTACATGTTTGTTGTTATTTTGGTTGTCCTGTTGCTCTTTGTTTCCGTTGCATGAAGTCACACTTATTTTTCTGGTTTAACTCCTGATGGTGTTTGTGCAATGAAAAACATACATTTTCAAATTGACGGTGAGCAAAGTGAAGTTAAACATACACATGCTGAGGTGCATACATTAATGACAATTTTTTTTTTAGTGTAATCTTTATTAGTATTGGTTGTGCAAAACATTCAAATACAAGAGTGGATAAATGGAAAAGTATGAAAGCTTGCTTCTTAAACTGTCATTGTTTTGGTGAAAAGGTCTGGCATGTTTGAGTTAATCCAAAGTGCCCTTAAAATGGCCATTGGGTTTTTTTAATTGGAGTTGGGATTAAGGCAGTTAGTCTGGCCGGTCAGATAAATGTTAAAGGGTGTCAGCAGCTACACAGAGGACACTCACTTGGGAAAACCCATTGTGATTGACTGTGGTGACTGTGATTGACTGATGCTTGACGCTGTCACTTCAGACCTTCTGCTTTTACACATACAGATAATATTCCACAACGCTATCACATCGTTATAACAGACAATTCATAGTGTTTGCATACAGTGTCCTTTTTCCTGTCATGTCCGTTATATATTATAACTATCACCTTGCTGTCATTTTTCTGCTCTTATCTTACTTTAATATTTGCGTATCATTCTGTCTTTTTCGTCTCTTACAGGCTGACTTTTTCAAAAAGATTTCCAGGTTTATGGAAGCAAAGAAGAATATTGATGCTGCAAAGGTAATGCTAATATGTGCAACATAAAGTGTATGCTATAAGAATAGCATTCGTATTTGTACATCATGTACTTTACACATGTCACATCTCGTACTCTGTCTTGTGTGACCCCTGCTGTGTGTTTGTGTGTTTTTTCACATATTTGTTATGGTAAAAAAATGGCACTTGTTTTTTTTTTTTATGTTGGATCCTTCCTTTTTGAAATGTTTACAAGGTTTATGCAAATCTCAGTTCTATCAAGCTGTGTTTTCAGGTTTAGAATAACAAAGGAAAGTAGACATTATGCCTGGTAAATCTGTAGAGGAGTCTACATTTAAACTGTGTATCTGTAATAGCACAGGTGTCTAATCCTAGCTGGTGCATCTGTACAAGCGATGTAGTTCAAGTCCATAGCTGCTTTCTCCCTTCACTTAAAGCAGTTAAAGCTCTTTTAGATGAAATGTCTAAGACATCTCATAATAACTTGGAGCATGCTGTCTAGAGCAGTCACTTGTAACTGTGTGCAAAACCCCCGTCAGCTTGTCGATATTGTAATGAGCAAAATGGTACCGTCACTCCATTATGCATACAAGCCATTGGCTGGCAGTGTGCATGTCCCTCAGGCTGCAGCATTCATTAAGGGAAGCTTACCGGGCTGAAAGCTGGAGACAGATGATAACGGGATATGATTTTCATATTTAATACATTCCTTGGAAGAGCACACGCGTGCCGCAGATTGATAGAAGAATCAATTGCTACTTTAGTGAAACACTTTCTACTTTGCCCTGCAGCTACCGATGGAATCACTCAGCCAAGAAATTAACTTTTCCTCTTTTTTTTACCTACTTTGTGGATCTGCTGGGCAGGCTGCATGGTTTACAGTGAATGTTATTAAGCAGCTAACTGTTTGGTATTTAAGACGCTTATCAGAAAAGAAACAGAAGCCATGCTTTTTGTTATTATGTTTGGAGGGAGGCTTTTTTGCTTCACTCCCCCCTTGGTGACATTGCAGACATGAATCAAAACTTGTCTAAAGGATTTCTAATAAGATGAAAAGTTAAAACATTGATCCTGAGACATTTTTCTGAAAGCTGTTTCTAAAGAAGAATTCTGACCTTGGCCCAAATGAGCTACACTTATTCTAATTTCTTAAGTGGATAGTTAACACGCTTGAGTTGAATTTCTTTCAAAATAGGCTTATTAAATGAAAGCAAGAAATGTAAAGTCTTTGAAAAAATGTATCTATTAAAAAAAATTTAAAAATTTTTTTTATGAGCTAATGGAAATTTGTCAATACATTTCCTAGAATTGTTTTCCTCATATTTGCAGGTTGAAGCTGCGCATAGACAGCACCATGACAGCTCCCCCTCTCAACCAGCTAGGGATTTTACACAACCACCAGCGGTAATTTTTATGGGCCGCCAGACCTCCAGAGGGTCTGACGCTGAAGCTGGCACCACAAGTGTACACTCACACCAAGCATTGCATCGTTCACCCAATCGCAGCATGCACTCCCGCGAACGTCTACCAAGTGGCCTTTTGAAGGACTTCAGAGTTGGCGGAGAGGATGCCGCCAGCAACCGAGCACATTTATCAGATGACATTTCAGGCTCAAACGATTCCCCTGACGGCTGTAATTTGAGTGACAAACATGAAAGAACGATGGCGATGCTCCCATCTATCCGTGCCTTAAATGGCGCATCTGGCAATGTGCCTTTTGGAAGTGATGATGAACCAGAACCTTCACCTCTGGTGACCTTGACGGGGCCTGAGAAGAATGTGTTGCCCAGCAGCAGTAGACTCATGAAGGCAAAGAATTCCAATGCAGAGCACACTGACTCCCGAGAGGCGGCTCATCAGCCACCCATAATGGAAGATGGAGAGAGAGCTCTCGGCCATTTCATGCCTCAAACCACTTTTGGAGAAGAAGCTCAAGATATACCAGGTTTGCAATGCTATTCCTAATGCTTATCACCTGTTAATATCTTTTCGTTGTCTTTACTGAAATGTGTTTACATTCAGGTAGACGTGAGAGCGTCAGCACACCAAGCTCTGATGTGCAGCTGTCAGAGAGCAGTGCTAGTGACCTGTCCATATCCCTGACACAATCTGAGCTGGAAGAGGATCCGCCAGAGGGTTTGGCACCTGAGCAAAATGCCTCCTCTGAAGGGAGTGATTATCACGATCAGCACAGTCCTGAATCATCCCCACACTCTCATGGGTTCAAGAACGCACCTCAGTTAAACTGCAAATCCTCAGCTCCAGCAGTGACCTTGGAAAGGTACAGTATGACTTCTGTACTTTTGTTGTCTGGAATTTTCAAAGTGCGTCAGTGGAGGAAAACACCAACATTTCTTAAAACGTGCACAACGCAGTCAGTATTTTTTTTTTTTTGTTTGTTTGTTGCCAAGATTTGAGGCTAAGCAAGCTGAGAAAGGAGAATGTTCTGCACAGCCATGCTGAACCACAGAGGGCTGTTAATGATAGGAGCTGGTGAAGACAGCGTACACTCCTTGCCACCATCACATCAGAGGCTGACAGAGAGGATTGTGGGAGTCACGGTCCGTGCCACCATGCCCTCTGTAGCTCAGCGGCAGCTGCGGTGGTGGCAGTGATGCATCTTATAGGGAGAGCTCAGGACCTGTCACCAACAATATTGCCATAATCCAAGATAATGCTGTAACAGAGCAATTTTCTGCTTGAGAGACCTCAGGAAGTCCCCAGTGGAGGAGTAAATTTGTGGCACCATAGAGTGTTCTGGAGGGTGGGCATGTGGACAGCACTTATAGCCACAAATCCTTAGCGTGATGATGGCCTCTGAGTTGAAGGATCATTTTGGATGGGGTTAGAGCCACAGAAAATCCCATGTGAATGTTTCCGCCCAGAGCCTCTGCATTCCCCCTACGTTATACAGTATTTTATGGACATGACCTCTTATGCTCTTGAAGAAGAATACTTTTTTATTTGGTGTGTAATTTCTTTCTTTACCGTATTCTCAAGGACAGTCTCTGTGCTTAATGTTTGTGTTGTTGCGTACATTATGCTCCATGTGCTCACAAGGATGTCATTATTTCTGAGCATTATCTGGTGTATTTTATAAAATTGGCCAATAATGTATCAGAAGATGAAGGATTTTTATTTCTCCCTGAAAGTATAGCATGTTTGTTTGTTCATGACTGTGTCTCTGTGTGGTCTACTATACTGTTTATAGTGTGACCTCAAGAGGAACTGCAGTTAGCCTGCGCCGGGGAGATGATGGTGGGGGCTGCAGCTTTCATTGTTAACACGGAGGGCTTCTGTGTTTGAGGAGAAAACTAGAGGCTTTGATGTAAAGCTCAGAGAGCATCCAGTCTCTCTCTCTCTCTCTCTCTGTCTCTCTGTCTCTGTCTGTCTCTCTGTATCTCTGTCTCTCTCTGTCTCTCTCTCTCTCTGTCTGTCTCTGTATGTCTGTCTCTCTGTATCTCTGTCTCTCTCCCTCTTACCTCTCTGTCTCTGTGTCTCTCCCTCTCTCTTCCTCTTTCTGTCTCTCCTTACCTCTGTGTCTCTCCCTCTCTCTTTTCCTCTCTCTCTGTCTCTCCCTCTTACCTCTCCCTCTCTCTCTTTCTTAAGGTTAGAGTTTATATCGCTCCCTCCATTCAGCTCACAGTCAGGAAAAACAAGCCTGAGCAATTCATTAGATTATCCCATTATATTTCTCCTCCAGCATGGCTGGGGTGAGTGAGGGTACACGACTGAAATATCCTCCAGGTTTTTTCTTCGAGACTCCTCATAATGGCCTCCCTGTGTCCTGCTCTCAAATATGTCGTCCCTGAACTGCACGATGGTTCTGCCTCATTGGTGACAGCACAGCATACGATTTAAGATGAGTTCTTAAAAATCCAATACAAGTCTAGAGGTAGAATGTAAAATGCATAGGCTTAAAAATTATGTAAAAGTTTTTCAATGTCATTAGAGCATTAAGCTTTTTTTTTCTGCAAATATTTCTCAGTTGTCGTCTCTGGTTTTCTGTAGTCCCAGTGAAGTTATTGCACACAGTACTTTGTAGACTCGGGTGCTCACCAAATTTAGTCAGGCAGCCCCGCGCTCAATGTGTTGTTATTATATGTGGAATATTTTCCCATTCCTTTGTCTGGTATATTTGCTGTCTGTGCCAGCACGGTGAGATTCCTCTGACACCAATCACTCAACAATGAGACCATTCCGTGTGGTAAATCACACCGGAGCCAGTACTGTACACTGTAGAGCAATATCGCTGCAGAGAGGCTGACCTCTTCCTCCAAGCTAACAATACGCGCTCCTGATGATGTCGACATGTGGACAACAGCAGCATCTAAAGTGAGGTCGGAGACCTTGACATGAAAGCTGGCACAATACAATGAGAGAAAGAGAGAGAGAGAGAGGTTTGCAGAAAAACACAACTAATTCACTTTCTCCCTCTCTAAAGGTCTCTTTTTGAAGAGCGTTGACAAATAAAGTGGAAAGAGAAAGATGACTATTTCAAGGCCCACGCTGACGATAAGGGAGAAAAAAAAAAAAAAAAAAGATAGCTTTTGCCTATGCTACTTCAGCCACACTGAAGAGGATTTAGCACAGACGGATTGCACACTACAGAATGTCAGGGATATAATTCAAGCTGCCAGCTTAATCAGGATGTTACCAGGAAACAACCTGCAAAAAAGAGGGAGCAATTGTTTGCTGACCCCTAACCCAGGTGCCCATTACAGATTGTCATAAATTATTTTTGGCCCCTTTTATGTAGGGGGGCTCAGGATCTCGCGGCTTGGGGTTTCATGGCACAATTCAATGAGGGCCACCCAGAGCTTAATGCTCAAGAAAGAGATGGATTCCCAATATCCACATGCATTACGCATCCATTTCTCATTTTGCAGACGCACACAGGCCCAGATTAAAGTGTAAATCTCTCACCAAAAGAAATCATCTTGAGGCCCCCCCCTTTCTTTGGGATCCTTTTTCCTTGCATTTTAAAAAAAAAATGTGTGATGGTGGTAGTAGTATTGTTACAGAGTTGTTAATATTTCCATTAGTTTCTTTTAATAATCATTACATATCTATAATGAAGTTTATTTAGCCATTTAATCGTTTTAAAGCTGAAAGTTTTACTTCAACAGTAGGCAGCTAATTCTACAAGCTCTAGTTTTGAATGCCAGGTTTCATATACAACCTGTCCTTACATGTGGGCACCTGAACAGACAAACTTTTGAATTGGTGAAGTCCTGTTATGCACCATTCTAATGATCAGATTCCTCGAGCAGTCCTTGAGTACCTCAAGGAAATTGCCCTGAAAAAAACGCATCACAGATTTTTGGATCAAATTGCATCTTTTTCCTTTTTCTTTTTGCTTTTAACAAATAGCAAGTCTATCGATCACATGGCCTCCTCCCTTTTTATTTTCTTTCACTACATTAATAGGTAACGTGTATTTAGTCTCTCCCAGGAAGGACTCTTCAAGCTGCTACACGACATCGAAGGACGACTCCATTGTGCACAGACCAGTGTGTACGTCGATGCTTCGATTGATGGAAGACAACTCGACAGAATTATCCGGTACACCCTTCCTGTCTTTCCACAGACTTAACAATCTTATCGCTCCCCTGTCCAAATTTAATGCTGTGTTTATTTATTTAACGGCCATGGAGCAGTTTGTGCAGACGAGGAAAACATATTATCCTTCTGCCAAGGGCTCTCACTTTAGATGAAGTGTCATCACCAACATGCACACGTCTTTATTTCTGAGGGGTTTTCAAACACATGGGATTGTTATAGTAACCACCCTTGAATTGTTAGTGGGAGTCAGGGAGATGGAGGATGGAGAACGTGTTTCATTAGACCGGGCTTATTTTTCATAAGCCTTTTTATATTTCATAGCGTGATTAATTTACCATAATTGGAGTTCTTGTTGCAAAGTACGGATAAATGTCTGGCAAATGAAAGCTTTCCCACTCTTTTTAAACCCAGTTTATCCCCATCAATGCAAACACGAGTGTTGTAAATGATGTCAACAACATCTTCAATAGCAAAGAGAGTGGCCATCTTGTGCTGTGACCCTCAGTAGAGTGTGTAGTCTTCATGTGATATTATGTCAGCAAGTTTGTATGTGCATCGACGTGTATGATCATACTTGTTTACTGTGTGTGAAGTGTGAGCAGCTGTTGGATGTACTCCGTGTGCTCCTGACCCACGGGCTGAGCCCAGGGCTCCATGGCAATAGCTTACTGCTCTCTATATATTGGACAGCCTTTGTAACGGTGGCGCGAGCGTGAATGACGAGGACCTTAGAGCATGTGGAGCAGTCATCCTTCGTGAGCTTCAGAGGTTGTCATGGAGCACAGCAAAGGGCTGCCTGCTTCCACAGGATCTAGTGAGTGCTCACCAGTCCAGCACTGAGCCTAATGAAATAAGGTAAGGCCTCCTGGTTTCTCTGTCGATCCAACACCAAAGACTGATGCCAGTGTTTTTTGTTTTATTTGTTCTGTAGTTGTGTTTTATTTGTTCCTTTTTTTTTTTTTTTTTTTCCATTTCTTTCTTCATCTTAATGAAACTTGTAATTGTGGTATTTTAAAAAGATTCACAATGGCATCGTCAAGTTTGATTATTTTTGTAAAGTTGTACTCCTCAGGTAGTTTTGTTTTTCCACTTTTCATAACTTTGCCTTAAGTTACATTTGTAACAAACTGCAACTTCTAAGATGCCAGGAAGAAACACACACACACAAAACAAAAATGTTGCGATAGAGCAGGGATTCCGCAGGTCCTTAAAAAGTCTTAAAAAATCTTAAATCCAATAATCTGATAATCTAAAATGTGTTAAATATGATTGGATTACTTTCTCTTACTTTGGTTTTTATAAAGTTGCATTAACTTCAGTCTCTTATGTGTTTTTCGGGGAAAATATGTATTGTTCCCTCTATAACAAAACAACATGGAACCAATAACCACTAAGGCCATCAGAGGACACACAGCTAGTGTGTGGTATGTGGGCTAACGTGGCATCTCTACTCATCAAAAAAAATAACATATCAGTCATAAAAGCAATGACGTTTCTGACATCACTAATTTATTTACTTTGCAAGTAATTATGAGATTTTCCTTCATATCCCTCATACTTTTGTGTTTTTTTTTTTCCCAGAATGGATGTAAAGGTCTTAGGTAAAAAATGTAATTCATGATGAAAAAAAGGTCTTACATTCAGCTTGTTGAAGCCTGCAGAAACCCTGTATTGTGTGTTTTGTGTTTACATTTCAACTCCCCTAATAAGAAGTGCTTTAATAGAGTAATTCGGAGCAGAAATATCAATGCTCTGATATCTATACAGTTCAATAGATCTTTATATATAATAGATTTTTCCTTTTCATAGAGATGGAGAACAGACTTACAGTAGAAGTGAATTCCACTTTTCAGACAAAGAGTGGAAAGCTGCCTGTATATTTCTTATAATTTTTTTGGACCTGACAGTGGGGGAGAGGGCACGCACTTAACAACAGTCGCTGAGATATCGCACGCTACCATTCGATACAGTCTCCCTTGTCCACACATATAAAGGTCATCTTTGGTGTCACCTCGTGCGGTAACACTGCACGGGTGAATGTCATGAGTAAATTAAAATGCCCTATCTGTGACTTCCAGTCCTTTGGATAATGAGTAGTTATACCCTGAGCCAAATCCATGTTCTGCTTCACTACTCTATTGATTTCACTGAGACTCCCCTGCTATGTACTCAATCCAAAGAAACACATCTAGCAGTGTCCCTCTCTTTCCTCTGGAGATGCCTATTGGCTCTTTGACCTTTTTATCTAGCTTTCAACCAGGTGCTATATTGCTGTCTGTGTCTATTCAGTGTTAACTGTATGTCAGCTAAAGTGTTCAAATGGATTAGCAAGCAACTTTTTGTGAATGCTTGATGAAAAAAAAAAAAAAAAAATAGTGTGAAAAACGTATCCTGATTCCTTCACGTAACAGTCAAACTGAATTTTCTTGATAATTAAAGAATCTTTCACTGTGAGGAGGTTTGATTGTGGCTTATTTACAGATGCCCCAATGTGTATTCAATAAGAAAGCCTCTATTTTCTCTCCCAACACACCCACCCTCACCACAGCACCAGCCTCCCTCCTGATGCCGCTCGGCTGTGGGATCGCTGGTTCAAGCACGCCCTTCTGCTGAAGGAGCACCGTGTCCTCAGCACTGAGCGCTTGGTCCAGCTGTTCACGCCGCTGCTGCTGGAGCGCCATGCCACCTACAGCCACCAGGTAGCGTTGGAGGCACATACACTGCCACTACTACACACAAATAGAAGGTCACACACTTGAATTCACCTGCACACACTCCCAAAGGCAAGCAGGAATAACACACGCACACGCATACACACACACATGACTGCAAGAGTAAAATGCATCCTTTTTCTCTTCTTTCCAAAAAGGCTTGCGTCTTTGTTTCTTTGCAAGTTTGTATTTTTTAGAAGAGCGTTGCAGTTGGTACTGAGTGCCCTCTTTGTGTCTGGTGTTTGAAACCAAGCCCTGGCTGCCGACTCATCAGATTGCTCCACACGTTGACCTAGACAGAAGGGGAACCCTGACCCATGCGCTAATCGCAAATTACAGCCTCTGCTTGGCTTCTTTCATCTCATGTGGCGTATTCATCTGAGAAACACTTGCTTTTAATTTGGCATTAGCCAAAAGTATAGCCATCAGCTGGGTCCGATTGAATGAAGGAGCCATTTGGACCTTCTCCACGACTGACGAGATTATTTAAAATTTCCCACTCATTGACCTTGTGCAGATCGTGCTCAACTAAACAAAGAAAGAAATTACAATTAATATTCACACTTAGAACCCAAAGGTAATGTCAAGAGATTTGTCAGGAATCCCACTTTTTTCTATCTGCAGGAATTGTCAAGGATGCTTGCAGGTTTTTTACGTAATATTTTTGCAGACTCATCTCGTAGGGGTTCTTGTGGCTCGGAGATCTTGCTCCAGTATCCCCGACGCAATAACAGAAGCAAAGAGGGAGACTATAGAGCCTCTTGAAAATATGAACTGACAAAAGGAAGAGAGGCACTGCCATCTACATCATTGTGTCCAAGTGCATCAGGAAAAGCCTGAGTGAAAATCTTTCTCCCCCTTTATCTCTCTCACTCCATCTACTCCATCTATTTCTCCCTCCCTCCCTCTATTTCTCCTTCTCTCCCTTTATTTCTCTCTCTCTGCTCTCTTTCTGTCCTCACATACAACAGCTTATTCTCCTCACACAAGAGCAAACAGAAATTTCCATTCACGTAATGCCACACAGCCTGGCTACTCCGACAAATGGGAGCATGCAGCTCGCATGCACACACTCAAAGAGGCCCTTTGAATATTCAAGTGCTAACAGTTGCATTCATTGATATTTAAAATGCAGTGGGTCTGCGAGAGCCCTCAACCCACGGTACATTTGACTAAATCTAAAAAATGAACAAAGACGGATATCGGGGACAAGGATCAAGACAGTTTTTATTGTGCAGAAACATCAAATACCAAGTGGCAAGCTCAGATTGGCATGTGTTTGCCTCTCTTCCCCTCGAAAAAAAAAAAAAAAAAATGAAAGCATGTACATTGTCAATCTTCACTGCGACCTACTGATAACAACTTACAATGCACTTAAAGTTTGTCCTGTCAAAATCCTCCTGATCATCCCCTTCCTATTAGTGCTCATTAAAAGTTGCAAATGGCCATCTGAGGCTGAGAGGCAGTCTTTGATCACAAAAGAGAGATGATGATGGCAGGATTTGATATGGGGGAGGGAAAAAGGAGAGAAAGGAAATCGGTGTGTGGCATCTCCATGCTCCTCATCTCCCGGAACAGCTCCTCTTAATTGTGTATCCTCATCTCCCCAGAGATAAAAAATGAGCTGGAGAGGGAGGAAGAGAGCAGTTTGTCTCAATTCTCTCAGCCAAGAGGGGAGATATCTGGAACGTGTTGCACATTAACGCCAGGGTGATTGCATTCTTTAGGCGCTTCTCTAATCTCATGGATGAGAAGAGAGAGGGGGGGGGGGGGTAGAAAAAAAAGTGTGATTGAGAGGGAGAGCGGGAGCGAAAGTGTGCGAAATAATCTTTTTTTTAGTTAAACGAGTGAGAGAATTTGAAGTTATTTTCTCCTGGCGTTTGAACATGCGCTACAGCTGCACCTCTGTGCGAGCACCCATGGCCAAAGTAAATGACTTGGCTAATCGGCGAGAGTTCAATTTAACACTTCCTTCACAAAATGGGAACAATTAAGAGTGTGGTTTTAATTTGTGCTGCTCACAGGCCAAAGTGCTGCTGAGGACACTTGTGTCCCGGTCCAGTGAGGAGTGCCCCTCAGCAGAGGACGAGAGTGACTTGTCGTCTTCGTGTGGTCCTCCTTCTCCCCTGGCTGACGGTGAGGAGAAGCCCGCCAGGCCATTACAGAAGAAACACATCCAAGGTTACCGCAACGTATTTAGTATTATCATAGGCATTGCATATTCTAATTGGACTATGTTGTTTAAATGCTGAAATGTGTGTATTTGTCTTGTAGGAATGGCTGCATTTCATAACAATCAAAAACTCTCCCTTCAGCAAGTGTTTTGTCACAGTTACAGCCAGTAGATTCCCACAAATGTCCAAAACATTCACACTGAGATGCATCCGTCTTTGCCCAGCAATATAAAACAAGAACATTAACAGGAACAGATGTAGACTGCAGCTATTTTTTTTGCAAACCACCTCTGCAGAGAACTAAAACTTTTATGAAAGAAATCAATTTCACCATAGAGCTTTTTTATTAATCCCTCACAGCCCAGTTTTCCTATAGGCTTCTATTCAGAGCTAAAGAAAGACCCCCCATTCCCATTTCTACCCCGAGACTCCCTTCCTCCCTGCCACTGCGTCTCACTATGCGCTTCTCTTTCTTACAGAACTACAAAGTACTGAAGAGGACAGCCAGGACGAAAGCCCTGTGGAAAGTGTTCCTATTAGAGGTAAAAAGGCATCGCCGGTGCCCCAGCATTCACACTGTCCTTATGTTGTGGTTTGTTTTCCTCCCACTGCACTGAATAATGGGCTCTTTTACCCAATGGTTGAGGCAGGATGATCAAGGTGAATCCAGGGTCAAAGTCCCACCTGAAGAGCTGTGCGAGTTCTCTCTAATTATCTCCGAGAAAACACTAGCCACGTTTTCAGCCTGGTCTGAGGCATTCCGGCAAAATTGATAATTCGCTGGCCCGGCATAATGCGGCTGCTTTAATTGTCAGGACGCCAGGGTGGGAAGCGCAAGAGATCTGTCATCGGTTCTCATTATCTTCTAAACAATGCCCTGAAAAGGCTAGACTTGAAAAAATACTAGATGTGAAGGCATCCTGGAAGCAGTTGGTGTGCCCATCCCCAAGCTGCCCCTCTGAAATGTAAAGCAATCCTATATTACCTTTTGGCTATCAGATATCCCACTGGGCGTTTCATGTGTCTGCATCCCTAAGGTGCACAGCCAGCAAAATGAGTCCAGTTTCCAATCGCTACACTTAATCAAAAGAGCCATCACCAGTAAAAAGAAAAAAGAAAACATGACTAAAGATTTTTGCAAGGAAAGGGGTTTGCTGTGGTGAGCAACATCAATGTCACAATCAAATACCATGACCTTGGAACTGATAGTAATTGCCTAGACTTGCGTGTCTGTATACCTAATGGTTTTTTTGTTAGACTACATGTAAAGGCAGTGCCTGTATAAAGTGCTGTGGGTGGAATAACACTGTAAATATCATATGGTTTCAGAACATGATTTAAAAGTGGTACTTTTATTATGAAACCAAGAAATAATGTTAGCACTAGTCGTACAAGATCACAATTTTGCTCTCTTCTTTGATTTGGTAAGTGTGTTTTTGCTAACCACATCATTGAGACAACAGCCCATCATTTATTATGCACTTCTGCTCTGTTGAATTTTTTTTTTTTTTTTTTTTTTTTTTTTTTTTTTTCTCCTCTCAAATATGATACCTACTTTAGTGTGCTGGAAAGTAATTACGAGGGTTTTTTAAAACAGAAAATCAATCATTGCCCTTCCTGGTAGGGGGTGTTGAGATAATGTGAGACGCTGATTGCTGTCTCATGGAAACTGTTGCTACACACTGTAGGCTAGAATCAACAGCTTAGCTGATTGAGCACGGTGTTTTCACCCACTCTGCTCAGCAGTGAGACCAAAAGACTCAGCTACTGAAGCGTGTTGTCTCATCAAACACAGAAACCTCTGAAAGTTGGAAACCTGGGTTTAAAGCAAATATTTGACAGTGACTTTGTGTGTGTGTGTGTGTGTGTGTGTGTGTGTGTGTGTGTGTGTCTGTGTCTGTGTGTGTGTGTGTGTGTGTCCGTCCCTGAACAGAAACAAAAGCATATCAGTTACTTAAACAATCAGCCATGCAGGAAAGGCTGCAGAGTTCTGAAGAGGAGGAGGACGATGGCCTCTCAGGTAAGAGATGCAGCCCACTCTACCAGGCAAGTAGCGAGCAACAGGAGCCTAATCATTGGTCAACACTGGCCATATGTTCTCCCAACAGAAAGTCTACGTTAAAGCCTAAAGATATTAGTCTAGGTTTCCTCAACCTAGTTTTGTCTCATAATCTACTTTTTAGCAATCCTAGACATCGACATATAATATCGGTATTCTCATATAACAGTGTGCACATATCAAGAGATCAACACCCACATTTGAGTTACCCATTCTTAGCCCCTCGTAAGCATCACCATAAGTTTCTATATTAATATGCATTGTAGATGAGCTTGTGATGAGATGTCCAAATCAAATGGTTTTATCTGGCCCTGTTTGCTCTTTTAAGGAATAAATCATGGCCATGAAGAGGACCTGGGGAGGGCCAAACGCTCCTCACATCAAGACCCTTACCCTCGGTAAGAACATTGTTATTATTCAACGGGCCACAGGAAATGGGCCACCAGACACCAAAGTGGTTGATGTACATTTGCATGGCCGCTCTCATAATTCCCTGTTCATTTCCATAAGATCAAGGGGGCGCCACCCATTAACTCGCTTACAAAGACAAAAGGCCTCTAAAGCCCCTCTCACTCACTGTTTGTTGGGTTCAGCCAGGTTTGAGAAATCAAAAACGAAAAACGGCCACCACAAAAACAAAAAAATTAATTGGGAGTCATAATCTCGCTGTTTTCAGGCGTGTTGTCAGAAGGCAAACGGATCATGTCAAGAAGAGAATCAGGGACAACTGTTTGGGAAGAAGGAGACTCGAGTGTTGACAAGGACAAATGTCCTTTCATTTTTCACCCTTGAAAGGCATTTAGGCTTCTCAAATCAGAGCCCTAAGTGGGTTCGAAGAGAAGATCTAATGATAAATAGCTTGGTGGAAGGCAGCTAAGACCAACGGCGTTACATTTGAATATCAACACGACTTCATCAAATCTGCAATTGCATGTCGGATCCTCAGAGCACCTCTTCACTGCAAACCCATTTGGGCTTTAGTAATGGCTGGGTAAACGTTATGAGGAATAATCTTCTCTGATTTCATGTGATTACTGGGCACCACGCTGACACAAGGGCTGAAGTCTGTACCTCCCTGGCCTGGCAAGCAGGCTGCTCCCAGTCTGCCTATTAGCCCAGGGAAGGGCCTAATGGGATGGCTCTATTGTGGTCCTCATAGCTGCTGATGTCTGCCACTGCCAGCGCCAGTGACCACGCTCTTTAATAAACATGAGCCAATTTCGGGGCCCAGACCCTCTCAGATGGTGCCTGCCCTCCTGTCATGAATGTGCATGGGAAGCCCGCAATATATGTGATTAAACAAAATTTGCAGAACAAAACATTAGACAGAAACACAGAGAATGACGTGAGCAGCGACGAGACAGAAGTTATGTACGTAAGCAAAACTGGACAAATGGGTAGTTATGCATGCCTGACACTGTAATCTCACTTGGGTTACGAAGTACATGAGCTTCCATGACCATAATCCTTTCTTTGGTCATACAACGCTTCTCCTGGACGCTTAGATTTAAGCATTCCACTTACAACAGTCACTTCTTGCGCTTTATTGCTTCCACAAGTGGTCTGCAAGCCCTGCACTTAAGCAGAAGCATAACACTGCAGCATGCTCTTGCGCCCTGCTTCTCTCTTTTCTCTCTGTGTCTCTCTCTCGCTCTCTTGCCCTTTCTGCGTCTATTTGCCCCTTCTACCTCTCTCTTCCTGTATTTTCTTCTCCTCTCCCTCCTCCTCTCCATCCTACTTGTTAATTATTTGCTTTATTTTGTCAGCGAGCTGATGAGTGACATCAAAAGGAGGACGGAGCTGGACTCAAAATACAAAAATGGCTTCCTCTCTGTTGTCTTAGACAATAATTATGATTTGCCAGTTAAGCCTGGACTACAGCAGAGGGATTGTAGTTTAAAGCAGAGGCTTTGGTGCAAAAAATGCATTTATAGCCCTTTGTGAGGCTCCTCATTATGTGTGGGCCCGATTCATTAAGTAATTGGTTTGCAGTTGTTTACATGAGTATTAAGGCCTTCTATTCAGGGCCTTTGAGAGATACATTGTGCAAATGTTGCATGTTATGAATGCAGAATGAGAGGCGGGGGGCCAGTCCTATTGGCCAAACACTGCACTCGGCTGAAAAGCGAGAGAAAAGCACTGGGTGCTGCTTTGCATAGCAATGACTAGGGCCTTAATAAGCTTTACAGATTAAATACATGCAGTCTATACAAGATGCAAAGAGATACTCTTAACACATTTATATGTGCTCATTTCACTATTATGGCGTTGGAGAGAATTGAGGTCTTTCATATTCTTTTTTTCTCTCTCTCTCCCCCTCTCTTCCTTGCTCTCTCCCACACAGTGTTTTTCAGTAAGATACTTTTATAGAATGTGCTGTTTATTGTATTATAACTCGTGGGGAAGCGACTGATTTGTCCATTAGAAATCTTTTGCTGTCTTTGTGAGTGGCAAAGTAAAATCACTTTGTGGTTGAGTGGGGATGAAAGGAATAATGCACGAAGGAGTGAGTCTTAATAAGCAGCTGCACTCCATGTAAAGACCACTTGTTCCCCTTTTGTGTGCGAGTGCATGCCACTGCTTCCTCTCGTGCAAAGAATCATTGTGCTCCTTTCTACTGTAGGCATTTCAGATGCCACTCCTTTCTTGTTTTTATTTTGTTTTTTTTTAATACCTTTCTATCCTCCCCCCTCCGTCTTAGATCCTCAAACATGCTTGTACACATGTGAGCGTGCACACACACACACACACACACACACACACACACACACACACACACACAATAAAATCCTCCAGCCATCAGCCGGTGTGATGATTGTTGTGCCTAGTGCCTGCTTGACAAAAACCTTGACTCAACAATTAGTGGTTTACAGCTTTGCCTTGGACAACAGGATGTGTTCAAGCATTCGACCTCAAATCACTCAGAATGTCAAAATCAGAAGCTCGCTCTCTCTCTCTCTCTCTCTCTCGCTCGCTCGCTCTCTCTCTCTCTCTCTCTCTCTCTCTCTCTCTCTCTCTCTCTCTCATGGGGAGGTGATGTGTGTGGATCTCTGACAGCTCACTGGGAGGAGGGATGGAGGGGTGAGAGGGACATGAGCTGAGAGAGAGAAAGGACTGGAGGGGAGGAGACGTAGAAATAGAGGGCAGGAGATAGAGGGAGACAGAGAGACGGTAACGGACAAAGAGGTAGTGGAAGATGTAATACTGTTCTAAAATCCAACAGTAAATGAAGGGGAAACACGTGTTAACAATCGAAACAGACAATATAATACGAGCAGGAGCTGCACAGCCGGGCTTCTGGCAGCATTGAGTCTGTGAATGTTTGTTTTGTAGAATATATCCTTTGAAAAACAACCAACAAATTGAGTCATTTTCTTTTTTCTGTAACATTTGACAATATATTAGTTGATATCCTTCAGTTTAGACCAAGTAATAATATTACAACCAGGCCAAAACAAGACAGTGGCAGCATTTAGAGAGTCCAACCAGAGGAGGTCACTGTGCTACATAAGCCACCTCAAACTGGTAACGAATGCCCAAAACCCCAATAAAAAACAAGTTGCCGTTAAGAGATCTTAAGATGTTTGTAGGCTGATGGAGGCAAATAAGAGTAAAATAATGGACATAGTGTTCCATTTTGAAATCTGTGGTCATTTCTAATGGCATTTTGTTGGATTGATAAATGTTGTAACTTGGTCTAATTATGTTCTCCAATTTATTTCGACATTGATGAATGTTACTCTACGCTCACATAGGTTATGGTGCACAAACAAAATGTAACATGAGAAGGACAGTCGTCGGACAAAGTAATTCTTCGTCAACTGACACTCATACGATTTTGTCGACTAATCGATTAGTTGATTTAATTGTAAAACTGGAGTCCCTCCACGAAGAATCATGCAAAATACCCACATTAAATCTTGTGTTTAGCAGAGGAAATTAGTCATTCAGCATGAAAATAAGCATTAAGAAATGACTCATCAACTAAGGCCAAAATGCCCGATTAGTCAACTAATCAACTAAGAGCGGGCAGCCCTAAACATGAGATGAATGATCATCCAGCCCTTGCCCGGGCCGTCTCCACTAGACTGCCACCAGTCAGGAGGAGAGCGCTGGGTTAAAATCATTGGCCCTAGTAGCGCTTCCTCTGAGTTGCAGTACTTACTCATCGCCAGCAGAGAGCACTCACATGTTAGAGAGTGCCCACTCACAGTGCACTCACACTTTCCCTCTCACTGTTTGCCCCCACTGAGCGCTATATCCTGCAATCATTCAGGCCTGTGAGAGTACATCTAAACGGAGCCTAAACAATGTTTCTGCGGGGTCATAGCTGGGATGGGAGTAGGAGTTGATGGGAATGATGAGGTGATGGGTCTCCCTTTACCTTTAGACAAGCACCGCTGCGCAAAAGTGCTATTGTGCTATTAGCATTTGTGTGTGGGTGGCAGGAGCTTAAAAAAAAAAAAAAAAAAAAAAAAAAAGCCAGGGTAAATAAAAGCAGTTTTCTCGCTATCTGTGTGCAAGGCAGTATTAAATGCTTGGTAAGCATTATTTCCTCTGTCCGTCCTCACATTCCCTAATGTGACTGTTTAGGATTACAAGTCATCAGGGAAGCCAAGAAACACATCCTAGTCTTGCTGGGCAATTACTTTAGACTGCATTTTGAAAGAACATTATGTTCTATATGAAGATGTCCTTGTCCATGTCCTTTTTTTTTTTGTCAATATATAACTACAATACTGGCTGTACTTCTTTTGCTTATAAAATGGCCATTTGCCTTTTCTATGTCTAAATGTCTCTGCTGCTTCAACTGTTTTAGACGGCATGTTGTTTCAGCTGAACAGCTCTGGACCTGATTGAAAACAGTAATCTCCACCGACCACTTGACTTGTATTTGTCAGAAATGTGTTGTAGTAGTTTTTGTTTGTTTGTTTCATAGTAAAGATATAGTAAAATATTTGGTAAAGCAGAATCAGGATGCTGCTCTCTGGGAAAAACAAAGCAAAATGTCACAGAGGAGAAACATTGAGTGTGCTACTCCAGGTCTAAAAATGTAGAGAATAGTCTCAGAAGGCCTTTAAACTTGGAGTCGTAATCATTGTGTTTTTCTTATAAAAACATCACTTTTTCACGATTCCTGACCAATGGTAGCGATTCCATCCTTTTGTGTGGATTTTCTTTGTTAATGTAATTAATATATATCACTGCATTAACTTGTCTTTTTACAACCTGTTTGGACAATTTCAAAATATGTACATTCAGCATCTTTAACTCAGCTCATAGAAAACCTGTGTGTTGTGACAAATTGACAAAACAAGACAGAGGTTTGATTAAGGAAATGCACTGACAGCAAACTCCAATTGTGTAACATGTACAAAACTCATCATGCAATTGTAAAGGTCGTTGTGGACTCAGCTATACATGGCAGACACAAAAGCTGCTAAAACAAAAGACAAACAACAATATGAATCGTAAAGGCCAGAGAAAGAGAATGAGTGAGGCATTGAGGAAAAAAAAAAGAAAAAGAGGACACTACAATAGCTGTAATTTGCATCATTTTACACATTACATTCACCTCTATCTACCAGAGCTTGTGAAACACTGGCCAGCCCAGTCTTACATATTCAGATCATTTGCCTCAATTAAGGGAAACTCAGCAGAAGATGAACTGGCATAAATGTTTATGGAAACGGAATATTAGATTGGTGGGGTCAGATCCAGTCTGGGCTCTCTATGGTAATAGCCCTGTCTTGAAATCAGTCCTGTCCCTCACTGAAGTGGAACAGCTGATAGACCATTCCCATCCCCGGGAGGGAGTTCAAGAAAAGAAAAGCCCAATTTACTCTCCGTAACAGCTATTATTGTGGCAAAGGAGAGGAAGTAATCGTATAGATTATTGCTATATTTTTGCTGCTGCAGGGTATGCTGGAGATCTGTTGCCTAACAGTTGTAAATGGACGCAGTAGTCCTCGTGGTTTAGTTGTGCTTCAGCATCTGTACTTTATCTGTTATTCAGCTTAAAAAGCGGAATGTGAATAGCAGGTCTTTTTATGTAGATACGTATATACTCCCCACCTTACTATCCACCCTCAGCCTGTTCCAAAATATGTCAACATATCATGACTTTTCGTGCTATAGTTTTGGCAAAAGATTTTTGAATATTATGGTCACCTTCCAAAAACGCGCATGTTAAGTGTATATTGAAACGGTTCAGGATTCATATATTCAGTTTTACCTCTAGTGGTACAGTCACAAGTGATGACTATGTTATTATTTTCTTTCATCGAAATTATTTTGTATATGGCCATTTGTCAGTCTAAAAAATATTTACCATCTGCAAAACATGTCTATGTCGCACAATTTGATTATACATTTACTTAAATACACATATTTTTTGCAAATAAATCCTCAGCACCATCAAACGCAGTGCACCTTCAGGTTGTAAGCGGATTATCTGTCATTGTGTCTTTGCTTTCTTTCCTCTCTTTTTTTTTTTTTTTTTCTTTTTTTTTTTGTTGGCACTGCTTTTCTTACTCAGCCTCTGCTTTGATTTGCTAGCATTTTAAGTGCCTGAGGTTCAACATTCTGTCTGAACAGATGCAAGAATCCTCCAAATGTCCTGTAGGAAGTCCTATCAGCATATGAATATAAAGGTTATTTTCTAATGGTTATAGGGGCTGTATGGTGGCAATCTGTTCACAGTTAGGAATGGGAGTTGCATTGCATTCTGCCTTGAGTGGTGCAAAGCAGCAATATATAGTTTAGAAGATAGCAATTGGAACGCAGCCAGAGTAATTTGGTCCTCATACTCGATGTACAGTCTCATGTGCCAAGATTTAGCGGAGGGAGAGATGAGGAGATGAGGGTGATTTAGAGGATGACAATCAAAGAGGTCATGGGTTTGAATTGATGCAGATGGAGGAGCACGCCACACAACAGATTTTCTTTTGCCAGAGCTCATCTGCTTAAAACTATGCATCTTTTTTTTTTTTCCATGAAAAGTGTCAACACAGCTCCGATATAGAGGGTCCAAACAAATAAGCCATATGGATATGTATGCTAACCTGGGAGATGATGAGGCTATATTGTGGGGTTTTGAATAGCCTCTGTGATGATGTAAATTAAAGAGGAGGCCTTTAAAAGTGGAACGGGTGGGGGGGGGGGGCTTATTGCATATGCATTGAGGTAGATCAAAGCCTTTTTGGAGGTCACACATTTACATAGCGATATCACCAGAGCTATGGGAACCTGGCAACCCTGTCTCTGGACTATTTTTGAATAAAGAGGGCCTTGTGGAAATCCTTTGGCACAATTAGAACAGGAGTCAAGGAAGTTCCCTCAGCTGCACTGTCTGCCTGCCTTTTTCCCTTTTTTATTTCAAGCAATTTTTTGGTGTAAAATAGCAGTGGCTCTTTTTTAAAGAAATCCTAAGATAATAACTTTACAAGGCTAATAACTGTCTTTTTGTTTCCAGGAAAGAGAAGTCTAACTCAAAGGCTCATTCTCCTCTACAGTCCAAAGGTGAGTTTAGACAAAGTCATTTCAATTGCATGTGTCAGAAAAAGGTTAATTAAAGGTTCACGCTTTCACAGGCAGGACATTTACAAACACGTTGAGCCTCAAAAGAACACCAACTGTTTGATTCAATTTCTCCGAAAAAGTGGCTTTGCATTTTTAGGATGTGTAAAACATTTAGTTTTAGAAGAAGACCTTGAAGACAAATCTAGATTACTGAAAGCTTAGATTTTTGTTGTTAGCAAACACTACCTATTTTCTCTAATAAATAACAAACAGTCTTATGTTAGGACTACCTTACATCACTAATGGAACTTTAAACTACTGCCCTAGATAAGACCCTGTAATGGGGACCTGCCTGACAAGTTTATTTGCTATGACATTTATGTAAATAGAATAAAAATCTAAATATATCCAAATAGTGTCCAGTAGTGTCTAGTAGTAGTAGTTGTGTCAAATGACATATCCTTTCTTCTTCAAGTGGAGATGAAATGAAAAATGCCTTTTTAGAGCCACCTGTGTGCACTTATTTAAAAATATATGCTAAAAAAAAAAAGGATTTGTATATCTAAATCAAAATGCAATCATCTTTTCTTCCTGTAAGACAAAAAATGACGTGTACTAACGCAAGCTAGTACCAACCAATTACAACCAATAATATCATGACATCCATCCATCAATCTATCTGCAACTTTTAGAGGTGTTTTTTTTTTTTTACCCACAGTCCTCTGGAGCTCCTTATCGCTCTACATTCTAACCCCGCCCACTTTTTAGCCGTCCAATTAAATGCAATGGATTTGATTTAAATCCCTCTTGTACACAGCTAAAGTAGACACAGACATCATCTGCTTCAGACCTGAGCTGCTAAACAATTAAACAATACAGACCTCTGAATATGGCTCGAGCGGTTGGATCCAAATGTATGTACTTTTGGGTGCTACACTCACATCTGTATTTACATTTTTACAATTGTGATCAGATCACCCGTGATGCATTTTATCGCTGTGAGTGAACAAGGCATTATGTTGTATGAAAGGTAGAATGTTCATTGTGCAATCAAACTCAAGGTAATCTTTAGCTGCAGCGCTTTCAAATCGTAGAATGCTTATGAAGAGAGTGTGGTGGTAAAGGTTACACCTCATTTCAAGCATGGACAGGTAAACATTCTGCTCTAATAACGTAAGCTTGTGTTTCTTTCTCTTTTCCCTTTTTTTTTGTATAGCTTTCTGGGTGGAATCGGATGACAGTAACTCAGAGATTGAAGCAGCCTTATGTCCTCAACCTTTCAACACAAACAACGGTGACATTGATGACTTCAGTGACTGATATTTCCCCCCAGATATTTTTTAAATGCACTACATTATATCGCTGCAAAATTTCAGGCAGTTTGGCTCAGAGTAATTCACCCCCTGACCATTCTTTTAGTGGTCTGCATTGTAAATCATATGCACACTGTATCGTAAAAACAAATAATAAAGTTGACGGCCCTCACGCTGGGTAAAGTATGTTAAGAGTTGTCCAACACTCTGATGTTAACCCTGCTTCAGTCTCTTTATCTGAACAACTCTCCCAGCTCATAATAACAGCTCGAAATAGATTAAACTGATCTTTTAAAGCGATTTGTTTGCACTAGGCTGAAAATCATGCATTTTGAATGCCGCAAGCATCTCCGAGTGCTCTACCTCCAGCATGCTCGAGTGTAGTGATGTGAGTCACCTGTGAAATGACAAAGCACAATGGCCACTCTGCACGCTGCTGCGCGACCTGTGAACCTGCTGAAGAGGCCCATCTCCCAGGGCACAAAGTGTTGCAAGCGCTAACAAACTCAGAATATTCAGAACCTCCAGCAAACGCTCTGCACATATTGTCACAGCTGCTTCTTTCACAATCATGCTACAGAAAACACAAAAACGTATGTCTGAATTTGTCTGCATTATTGTGCAAATGAGTCACGAGTAGCAGGATTGTTGCTGAAACCACACAATAGTCTTCTGCAATTTATCATTTTGCAGCACATTGAACGTTCTGTGTCTATAAATAACTCCGGGCTCCTGTGTGGGAGGCTACATTCCCAAGTTTACATTTATAGTTCATTATGTCTGTAGTGTAAATTTCCAAAACTGCCATTCTGGGATGTGGTAAAAGCCCCCTGGCATTCAGTGTCAGCAGGATTCCATTAGACAGCTTTAGGTGACTTTACATGCCTGAACCTTTTAAAGTAGGACTCCACATTCATTACCAATAATGGCTTCAGACAGCCCTGACCCACCACAGAAATGGGACCGTGGCAGAATAATTTGGAGTTTGCTAAAAGGCTCCCTAACATAATATCCATGTTAAGGAGCATGTCAACAGATACTTGTATGCGACAGATAGCTCACGGTGGAAGCGGAGTTATATCGTACTAATGTGTACTAACACTAATATTTAAAAAAAAAAAAAAAAAAAAAAAACTTTTCTGATTCCATGCCAGAGAGACGATGAGGATGATGTTCGGCTCATTCTTTTTAGAGCGGGTGTGTCATGGGAGGACGTGGAAGGTTTTTATCTTGCAGTGAAGGGGCGTTATCCGTACAGTGACTGACTCAATTACAGTATCGCGTTTGCCATATTACTTTATCGTGTTTCAGGTTGACATTAGACAGAGCTCAGTTCTTACAGCAGTGGTGTTGTGAAGGTGATCCATGTTTATTTTGACTGAGTAGATGGCGTCTCCAGATCTACAGTAGATCGTCTCAAGAGTGAGGGAGGATGGAAAAAAGATGTATACCATGTGCTACAATACCACTTGTGATTTCAAAACAGAAAAAAAAAAATCTCATTTTAATTTTGCTCCTGAACACTTCTAATTATCCATAAAACATTTGTTTTTAAACTATTATATGCATTTGTCTTAATATTAGGAAACATTTTTCAGCTTTAAAGAACATGGGAATCTTAGAGAAACCTCGCCTTTTTTTTAAATGTTTGGATGTAGGGCAACTAACATTTATTTTCATCGATTATTCTGCAGATTATTTTCTAGATTGACGAAAAATATCAGAAAATAGTGCAAAATGTCTATCCTAGTTTCTCAGTCCATGGTGATGTCTTTAAATGTCTTGTTTTGACCCAAAGATATTCACTTTAATATGATATAAAATTGAGAAAAGCAGGAAATCTCCATATTTGGGAGGCTGAAGACAACATTCTCTGACATTTTTGCATGAAAAATGTATAGATTATCAAAACTCTTGGTAATTGTTTTGCTGCTGATTGTCGACTAAGTGTTGCGGCTCTATTTGGACGATTCAGTCAATTCACAGGACCAATGAGAGTGTCACAACCCCGAAGATGTAACGTTCCGAAATTATTGAACAAAGTTAATGGATTGTAGTCTCCAGTATTATTCAGCTATAGAACATTTATATTGACACTGTTGACAATGTCAAAACATTTTTTTCCTGCTTAAAATAAATGTCAAGGAAACATAGTCCACAAACTCACCATCTTATTCTATTCATTACGTTGTCTGCCTTTGATAAAAACATGCCCTGTATTCATGATTTTAAAATATGACTGCAGCAGAAACTGACACTTTCGTAAAAGGCAACATGCATGACATTGGAATGGATTATAAAATGAAGAGGAGGGTATGGACTCTTAACATTTTCACATGTGTTTCTATACAATTGGAAACTCAACGTTGCGTCGCTTTATCAGATGTGACGGCATTACTAATTTGAAAAGTGTGACATTGAAATTATTCCCTCTGGTTCAATCTCCAAAGGCCAGAGAGACTGCTTGACTGCAAGCATGTTTCCTCCTTAGATGAAAATAAAAAGCAAAATTATTAAAGCAACCTAAACAGAAAATATGTGACAAACAATGTCAGACTTACAGAATGTTTCACTTCACATTCTCTTTCCTTCAGATGCTCCTTTTTTTTTTCTTATTCTCTGTCAAATTGACTGCACATTAGCAGCTACGTGGGCTTGAAGAGAAAAGCTTTTCTTCATCATCGGCTTCAAAATTGAATCGGTAACAACTCAGAGTGATTTTTGGGATCAGTGAGCTCATTTCTGAATCAAAATGTCTGGCTTTTAACGTAGTGTTTAACATGATGTTCTGTCATTTAGTCTTCAATAGTAGTTTAGAAATGCATTTCTTGCCCAAGGAGTCGCATAACAATAACATGCACAACAACCACGTCTACTGGCAATGTATGAAAACATCTTGTGTTTCTGCTAAATGCTATGACTTGTTCTTTATCTGCCCATAAAACTCCACATCTGCCCTATGTAACAAAGGTCAAGGTCTGACCCTATGCAGCTTTTAATAAATGGAAAAAAAAAAAAAAAAAAACCCTGTTGGCTGTTTGACAACACAGCAGGCAACATTTTTTCAATGATACAGGTGAACAACACATTACAAGCCAGCAACAGAAAACATTGTGACTAATAGCATTTGGCTTCCAATGTGTCCTGAATATCACATAAACTAGTGAACTGCACAGAGAAAATAAGTGTTGGTGCATTTCAGTGGTTGTGATCCATCTAAGTCTGCTTGAATACATTTATTCATTGCCTAGATTTTTTTCAGAATCAGCATTGCAGCACTCTCGTGATTGCGAGTTCATTATACAAACTCTTGTGGCGGCATTATGGCCCACCAATGTCAAAAGAAATGAATCAATTGACAGAAATGTTATCCGAACATTTTTTGATAATCCATTGAGTCTTTTATAAAGCAGCCAACTTCTACCTTCTAATGTCTCGAGTTTTTTCTTTTTTTCTTTCTTTTTTTGTTGTCGTGCTGTTTGTACTGCTGTTGGGATAAAACAAGACATTTGAAGATCCCCTCACCGTCTCGGGGGAAACTTGTGGCCATTTTTCACTATTTTCTGACATTTTATAGATCAAAACAGTGAATCAGTTCATTGAGAAAATAATCGTTAGATTCATCACTAACCAAAATAATAGTTTGTTGATGTTTATAGTGATATCTTAGATCGCTGACACATTTCTTTGTACTCAAAGCTCATTGTAGCTGCAGTACATACTTGTAGCTGCAGTACATACAGTACAGTGTTATGTAGACATGATGTGTCATCCAGGTATAACCAGTTATTCAGAAATATAGCCTGGAATGTAATTTCTGTGTTGTGCATAAAAAGTGCAGTAATCCCACACACCATGGAACAAAAAAACCAGATCTAAGACCAGACGAGGTTACTGGATACACATAATAACACAAATATGCTTTTGAACAATTACTGTTTTCTGAGTATGGAAACCTGTTCCTTTCAGTCTGGCACGCTATCAAGTACTGAGCTTAAAGCCATTCATGTTCGGCCCACATCAATTCAGCCTTTTTCTCCTCACCAATTGCTGCCATGAGTGTCTGGAAAGTTGAGAGGAGGGTCTTGCTCCCTCACAAGCCAGATTGACCTGCTTTTTGTCCAGACAACTTCCAATAAGAAGGGGTCACTGTTCTTTCATTGGTGTCTTGCATTCGAGTCTCCCGCATGCGTCTAAATTGTTCACCCAAGACACTTACTTACTAGTCACAGAAATAGTGGATTTATCCCTCCATGATAGTAGATTTTATGCTTATAATTAATCATAAGAAATTACAAACAATGGTTTCTGCACTTTTAAAATGGCTATTATACATTTTGGATTTCTGTTCGAATAAGAATTTAAAGTTACCTGTAAGTGTGTGGGGACACATAGATGAAAGCAAGTGGGAAAGTTAAACACATTCATCCACAATGCTATGGTTTTGCTCTCATATGTTTGTGTAATATATTCCTGCCTGCTGGACAAACCGAGGCTCTCGAGTGTGCGCCTTCCATTCTCCCCTACCCCTACTTTTATTTTTATCACTGAATAATCATTAAGAGCAAGGTCATTTTGATCTTCTGCCTCAATAGGCCTCAATTAAATATTCATTCATTCTGATGTGGCCTCCTCGGCAGCTTCTTTGGTATGTGTGTTAGAGAGACAAAAGGCTGTGCTTTTGATTACACAAGCTCGGGCTTTTTTTTCAAAGAGATCAGGCACCATTATATAGAGTTAAACAATCTTTTCAACTGATCAGCAGAGTTGTTGGTAAAATGTTTACTTTGGCGAGGATACGTGAATTTGTCCTTGACTGTTGAAACAAAAATAATTCAGTTTGCAGAGCTTAATCGAGCTGTGTCTCCAAGGCTTTTGTTTCACGTGTCACGCTGTACGGCTACATTATGAAATTCAGCAATCGGCTACGTCCCATTTGGTTGCCTATTGACACGATTAAAGGCTATGTCTTCTCAACCTGAAATTGTAACAACATTAAATGATGTTAATCTACAAGTAAACATCTAAATAACAGTGTTAGCATATTTCTTTTAAATACAGGCTGTGTGCATGAGCACAGCATATTATTTGGCACCATGTCGGCGTCATGGGGGCTGAATTGGCAATCTTAGTCAGTTGTTCTGTTGATGCCAGACTTTAGTAAATAACTATATGATGGATAGACATGGGATTTGGTACACATTCGTTGTCTGCAGTGGATGAATCGTAATGATTTTAATGATCCCTGACTTTTAAGTGTAACACCAACAGCAGTTCAAAGTTTCCAATTCTATAGTTCATCACTGAATTCCTCTAAAACTAAAGATTGAATTCCCATCAGCCTCAAGCCGTGTCTCACATTGACTTGTCTCGTAGGAAAAGCACAGGTGTTCCATTTTTTTCCTTTTTGTTTTTGTTGTTCCAATTTTAAAGGTGAAATTGATGCTGCATATATTGCCCTTAAAGATTCCTGGACATGTACACTATTTTCTGCTAGCAATCCCACAATGCAATGTGTCGCATTTTAGTGTCTGAAATCTAAATGTACGGCTTAATAGAGTAAACTATTGAGCGTCTGTTATATAGGGAGTATTGAATAAGAGAACGACAAATGATTTTGGACTCAGCCCAGAAGTCTGAAACGGAAGCAGCTAAAAGCAATTCAGCCATTTTCTTATATCAATAAATATTTTCCTACTGTGATATGTCAAAATGTCTTTCATTAAAAAAAAACACCTATTGTACTTTTTTAGGGCAACAAAGCAAAATGACTTTGCTGATACAAACAATCCACTTGAATAAAGGATACTTTTTTTATTGTATTTTATTTGTTCAAATGTTATCAACAATGTTTTGTTTTATGTTTCATTAACAAAGAGCATCAACCTTATAATGTGTTTTCTGTGGTTTATAATGTAGTAGTCTAGTCATAGTATACTAATGAGGTATGTCGAAATCACAGTCTGGATATTACAGCATCTATCTTATTATAATGCCAAATTAAAATCCCATAGGAACTTTACATTATTTCAATGCTGCATAAATACTACACTTTTTAGACTTTTCAATATTAAAAGGAAATTAATTGGCCTTGAAGTCACACAATTATGTTGTCAGCTATCTTCTGTACTCTGAGTTAGTTATTTACTGTAATATTACTATTAAGGAAAAATATTGCCAGGCATAATACACATTATTCAAAATGGAAGCCCACCAGCCGTCAAGACGGACCATTTTAATGTGTCACAATGTAATTCAATGTTGTCTCCAAGCACAGAAATAATACCTATTTGACACTGTCAGCAAGCATGTATGAGAAAGCATACTATGTCAAATAAATAAAAAAGAAAGAAATGTTAGTACTACACTTAAAAATTAAGTTGCCTATTGTTCTAGCTAGTTGTGAGTGCTTATTATTTTGAAGTCTTATTATAGCTTTTCACTATATGGAACATATCTCCAGCCCTGCCATTACATTTATCACTTGATTCAGCAAGTATCTGAAAGCGCAGTGGGTGAACAATAGGTCCAAGGATGATTTGCACATGAATGATGTCTGTGAATGAGAGTGGGTTACAGAGGAAGGCTGTCTCTCCATAGTCGGGGCAGGAAGGTTTTCTCCCCTCTGCCCCCACTCCAAAGACCAGGTGAGATTCTCCGACACAAAGGGCCAAGTGAAAATCTGTTCAGTATGGACGCCTAAAACCCTTATTATGGTGATGCTTTCTGGAGGATTTCAGTGGATGTATATAAAAGCACTGGGTTGCGCCTGTCTACAGCTGGATACCGTGTCTTTATGGATTGCTGTTGCATGTCCACCTGGCTTTGATCCTTTCATTACTGGACTATATTTTTGCCATACGTACATTGTACAATACCACAGTTTCCATCTCTGTGGAAACAATTTTACAGCTCTGTACTAACGCTGTACACAATAGGTTGAGTATTTATCCTGAACCTTTCACTTTGCCAAAACATGCATCTCATCTCTCCTTTGAATTGTAATTTATCAAAAATAATTATGTTGTCACCAAAAATGAATCCCCTAGAATTCAAAATATAGTATTCTTATTCTTCAATATTTTACATGGCTATGGTTTTTGTGTCTGCATATTTAGGTTTATACTGTTCAATTACATACACGTGGAACATATGTATGCTATCATTAAATACATTGGCTGTATACACACACAAATTGAATGGCTAATCATGAGCATCATCATTCTCAGGTCATATGTCATATATAGCAGAACCACACCAAATATGCTTCATTGACCAAACAATTCTACTTCCATACAGTTCATGAAAACAGCTTATTGTGAAATATGCATGATGGTCTATTTTCAAGTCTATTTTCGGAGTTCAAACCAGTCACAAGGCACAATGTTCATCGTGCGAGACCCAATCCATTTTGACAAAGAAGGTGTGCAGTGCTCATACCTGTTTTTGCCTCTTCTCAATGCCATTAAGCACGTTTTTAATCATAAAAGCTAATACACATGTTGGGATTCGCTGACTTGAATAAATCCTTCTTTCCTTATCTATCGTGACACTGGGCGACATCAGCAAGATATTACCTGTGAATTTAAGAACAAACAGGTAAGATGGAGGGCAACAGGGTTCATGAGAAGTATTTAGGGTTCAGTCAAATGCATTGCAGAACATTAAAGTTTTCAACCTGGCGGTCCAGTGCAAGTCTAAAATGCTCTGAAAGTGTGTTCCATCTGTGGTGCACAGTTACTAAATGATGCTTCTCCATGTTTAGTTTGCATTGGGAACAGTTAGCAGCAGAGGGCTCATATGGTAAGAGACAGTCAAAGATGAATTTGAGTCCTTAGTACATAGAGAGATTTAGAGACAAGAAGCAGTACTTTAAACTGTATTGTATTGTATTCTATGACACGCTGAAAGCCAGTGAAAAGATCTGTGAACCTGGTGTGATGCCTTCACTTTTCGTTGTCTTTTTTAGGACTCCGCAGCAGCATGCTGAATGAGATAGAGTTGTTTGAGAGTTTTTTGGGGGATGCCTGAGAATAGACCATTACAGTATTCTAACCTACTGGAAATGATAGCAAGGATTAGTTTTCGTTAATCGGGCCTGGATAAATAATCCTGATTCTTTGTTTCTAAAATGGTAGAATGAAGACTTTGTAACTGATTTTACTTTTTTAAGGTTTAACTCTGAGTACAAGATTACACAAAGATTTTAGACTTGGTTTATGATTTTGTAAAGAGAGAGAGTCGGGCTGAATGCTAACTTTCAGTGTTCCTCCTTTTGTGCCAAAGACAGTTATCTCAGTTTTGTCTGCATTCAGCTGGACAAAGATCAGGCACATCCCATCATTTGTTCAATTCTCTTGCAGAGAGAATCTAAGGGAATGCAGTCTGCTGGTGATAGAGCAAGGTTAATGTGGGTGTTGTCTGCATAACTATGATATTTGATGTACTTGTTTTATTTAATGTTGCTTAATGGAAGCAAATAAATGTCAAATAGAGGATGTCCAAGGATTGAGCCTTGGGGAACCCCACACATTATGTTGATCCGCTCAGATTCACAATTACAAATTTAGACTAAATAGTTCAGCCATGGCACTGCAGACCTGTAAACCTTACTCTGGTTTGTCCCTCTGCCTCTTTCAAAGAGAATTGAACCAGCCTGCTGACGAGTCAGTTGGCTGGTTCCTCCCTGCACGATTGAAATGAACAAGGAGTAAGAGTTCAGGAGTCAGGATAATCTTCTCCAAACATGCCTGGAGTGAACACAACCAATGTGCCCCAGTTTTACTCCTGACTGAAGTCCATTTCCGTGATCCTTAGGCTGAGGGTACGAGAAGGACCGGCTATGCTGAGCCATAATGAAGAGACCCAAACTGGAGCTGTGGTCAGAGAGCTCTAAATCTAGATTGCCAGATTCCTGCTCGAGATGCTTCAAATCACATTATAATTAACCGCATTTAGGATGGAGAGCAGAGAGTCCCTGCTTAGAGCTATTCCCATGATTCTCTCTCTCTCTCTCTCTTACTCTCTTTCTCTCCCTCACACTATCTTCTTCCGTCCCCATCTCTTGCGGTCCCTATTTTCAGTTGGGGTAATTAATATGGAAAGATGGAAAGGCATCATATTCTACAAATTCCTATGAGATTGGCTTGCAAAAGCTGTTAAAGCCAAGTAGGTAAATTAGTATTCATGCAGGTTTTCCTGTTGCAAGTCATCTTTCCCTGTGGGACCAAGTAGTAGATTGGGTAGACAGGCAACGCTCATCCTTGATTATGTGAGCAGAATGCCACCACAGAGCCGAAGCCCAGCAGGAAAAAAAAACATTCCTTAGGCAGTAAATCAATTTCTGTGACCTGCTAAATGTAATTGACTACACTCTAATTCTTTAACCCTGTGTATGACGGTGAAAAAACATCCTGAGGTAGAATGATTACCAGCTATTATACAAATCCATGGTTTCTGTATCAGTTAATAACCATTTACAGCAAAATTATACATACGCCATGATTCAGTGGCAATAAACAATTGCTTTAATGCACTAGTCATGTCTTTGTTTAGTCAATCAACTGGATCTCAGAAAACCACCTATTATTCAAAATAGGAAAATGGCTTGGTAAAGAGTTTTTTGCTTTTAGATGCATGGAAATTTGTATGTAAATTGAGATGATAATATTTCAGCTTGTGCTGAATACTGGATATGGCCTTTAATGTTATGGTTCATACACCATAGGGTTCTCTGGGAACATTTGATGCTGTTACACGACATAAAATGCTTTAATGATTATGGATCCACATTACTGCAGCTTCAGAGATTTTGCACAGCATAACAATAGCTATAAATATTTAATTATGTCAAATACATTGTCAAATATTTGTTTTAGGACAGACTGATAATGCAGTACATATATAACATTCAAAATCAAATAAATACACAGAGTTATCTTTTCCTGAAGATTTTTCATAAGCACAAACACAACAGTGTACATCATTTCATTCATTAGTATGTTCTCCCAAGCGTTACTTTTTTTTCGTCCACCCAATCTTTGAAACACAAGCTCCTTTGACAGAACATGTATCCCTGGCCTCAACTTGACCAGTTGTCAGCGGGCCCAGGACATGGGCTCTGACTTTTGCCAGATTAATTAGCAGTCCGTCCTCAACAGTCCGCTCCCCAATTCCTATTAGACCCAGCTCAGCAATCTGGTGGAAGGTAATTTGGTGCTCCATGCACACAGGGCGCAGCATTGACACCTTATGCTTCGTGATTGAAGGCAATCTCCTGGGGACAGCTCTAAATTTATTCATGGTACGCTCTCCCACAGCCACTAGAGACGTGTCTGTGCCCGCCTGCCACACATCCACAGATTTCCTGCTCTGCATCTTTCCCCGAATGCACAAATAATACTAAATGATCTGAGGGAGTTGTTGCGGTGTCTTATATTCCTACCCTTGCGGGAACCTGGTGATATCCGGGTGAGTGACTTGTTTCTGCTCCGTGTATCAGTCTCTGAAATAAAGACAATGCATAATGTCAGGCTAGTCAATATTATTGCATTTACAAATCTTCACCCTCACAACCTCTTCCATTCTCCCTTTCTCCCAAGGGATGCATGTTAACAAACTCACGCACACACACGTCCATGCTCCATGCAGCTGGGTCACAGGAAGGGGCATTAATGTAATTCCTTGTTGATGGCTGAAATCTGTTAATAATAGAGATGTTACCAAAGGTGATCAAAGCAGATTAGCTCAAGACACAGCAGGGGGATTGGTTGGACCCCCTGTCATTAACACAGGCTGTTATCTGGGAGCCAGCAGGCTCACTAGTCCACACTGGGGGAATACAGGGTCAGCCATTAGCATGGAGTAGAAATGCTAATGCTCAACTTGAATCAACAGACCTCTGACTGCCTGCCACCGTTTATTTACTGTTGAGGTTTCAAAGCCCTTATTAGCCAGTGGCGCAAACAGGTGAACTGTGGCTCTGCTAAGCATTGTGGGTACAACATAACCATATGTGCCTTTTGTCACGAGGCACATCCATAAAACAGGTGTGCGGCTGAAGCATGACATGACATGGCCTTTCATGTGACAGATTTTGAACCGAAAGCATTTCAAACACTACGAGCCGTGAGCGCGACGCAAAGGTGAGGCCGCACTATTAGATCACGGTAGTATCACTGAGAGCTTTACACATCCCCTTGTCTCTTGCAGTGATAAAAGGAAGTACGAGTCTTCACTCCTGAGGCTGCAAACTTGTTTTGAGTTATTGAATCATCAGAGCAGAAGAGGCAAACAAGTGCCCTCAAGCCTTGCAGCGCTCGAGGTGGAAGAGGTATTTTGACAATTAGCCCTATGAATTTGGTTCCCTCGGCATCAAAACACCAGTGCTATCAATATTTGTTACACAATACATGCTGTTCCAAGACTGAGGCTGGCCTGTTTCCTTTGATAAGTGACAGTATTGTACCATCAGAGTAGAAATGAACAGATCTGAGCTTTTGCTATGAGATAGGAGTATGGCATTTAACAATTGATTTACTAGTAATCATTCATTGTCCATTGCAACCGGTGTGACAATCAGCAAAAGTAGAGTAATCAACAAGGGTATTACAAGGACAGCCTGAAAGACAATTCGTACAATCAATTTAAAAAATAAATGTTTGGATATATACTGTAATATTAAATACACAATATACAAATAATGCATTGCATAAGGTTGAGGTGAGTATCAGTCAATACAAACAAATATTTAAGTCAAGATAGATGAATTTGTATCCCAGACAAGCAAGCCCTGCATAAATGTTCATCCCACCAACATTCTCTTTTCAAACTGGACTGGCAATATAAGGTTTTTAAAAAAGATATATTAGGCTGATGCTTAGACTTCCTGGTTAAGGATGTTGAAACATCTTTTGTGGCACCTTCTAAATGCAGACGCAAGGAAAATGTGTTTGGTCTGCCACACAGTCAGTCTGGCACAGATAAATAAGTGTAGCTTGTTGTATGCAAACATTGAAACACAGCAATGTATGCCATTCAGTTCGTTAGTTTTCTTTTAAAAAGCTCCATGCTCTGTGAAGGAAGGTCAAGCAGTAGGGCCTATTCATCAGCCCCTGCTTTGATATTTGTGTGCAGTACTGTGTGGGGATAATGCCCCATAAAAAAAGAAAAAGTCCATGGGCAAACATGTCTTTTTCCTTAGGTAATCATTCGGTAAGAATAAAAGTAGCCCAGATCCAGTGATAGACAAACTATTCACAGTTCTTTGAGTAAACATCACAGACATTTTAAAGTCTTGAGTATTACATTATATATATATATATATATATATATATATATACTGCTTCTATGGTGGTTTGAAACAGTGTTTTGTTTATTCATATATTGAAATATTTGTGTCATAGAAGTTATTGAGAAAACAATCATCATTCATAGCAATTAGTTTGCTTTTATGTAGCACTGGTTCAACATAGTTTCAAATATATAAATGTGAAATATGCTGAATAGTTTCCATTTAATTGGACGTGCAAGTTTCTCTCAGTAGAGAAGTATATGAACCGTGAGCTTTGAATAATTCTCCCTATCCTTTTACTGCAACACTCTTCAATTTGGATATTTTTCTCATGAAATGCCTTGAAGCTCTCCATCTGCAATGTAGCAGCATATTTCAACCAGGAAGGTGTAATAATGTGCAGGAGATTGATAGAGCTCTATAGCAAAGACCCCTACATCAGATGACCTCTAGTAATGTGACATATAAAACGAATATTCATCCTTTAATCCATCAATGAATTCACTCATTAGTCTACAGTAGTCATATGCATCATGTTAGGAAGGACGACATGGATTTTCCGCCTTTAAAAAAATACGGTGATGCAGAGTCTTCATCATCACCATGGAATTAGCATGAAGAGAAGTCAGTAATAGGCAAAGCAGCTTGTGGATCTGCTGGATTTAACAATTTCAGCCTCAGGTCCCTCAGTGTAAAGGAGAAAATCCCAAGGCTCTGCAACTGCAATGTGTCCGTCACACATTGTGTTAAAATATGACGTTTCCTCCAATTACTTTTACGTATTCATACACGAAATTCTATTAGTTACTAATGAACAGAGATGGGGCCTTCGCAGTGTTTCACAAGTCACAAGTAAATGTCATCTGTTCGCACTAAAGTCCCCAGTCAAGTCTCAAGTCATAAACTTTGGGTCTCGAGTCCTAAACAAGTCACTATGCGCCATTCCCCAAATGTGAAGCCATTTTTAGCTTGTAAGCATGCAAGCATTTACTGTTTAGCATTAAAACAAAACACAGCTGAGGCTAATGAGAATTACATCACCTTTGCGGGTATTTGGTAATAAATCAAAGTATAAATGAATAAAAATGTTGACAATGGCGCTAGATGAAAAACTAATGGACCCTTCTGTGTTATCAAGTTATTATAATTCATCCTGAGTAGAACAAGAATGTCTGCTCCAAATAACGTCAGTGCATATTCTGGGAACCATGAATGTTTATACAAAATATTATATAACCATCTATGGGTAGATATTGAGATATTTTAATGGGATGTGTGAAAATGTTAAACAGTTGATGGCGTTAAATGAAAGGTCGGTGGTTCACCAGGGTCTTTAAATCCATTGGTGTCTTCTCAATTTGGGGTTCAGTATCTTGTCCAAGGACACTTCAACATGTTGACCGCAGAGGCCGGGGATTGAACCGCTGACCCTGGACAACCGCTCTACTGCGACACAGGCGCCCCCTTCAATTCTTCCAATAATTGTTGAAACATATCAGGAAAAATGTTCCGCTTGTAATTTAAATAACAGCAAAAAAGAGAAAAACATGTTATTGATTTTGTGTTTGATTCTTTAAGCAGACTGTTTGATGTAAGTACTTTGACCCGACAAAAAAAAAGCTGCTATCGCTTAGTACTGAAGCTCTATTTGACCCAGCAGTCTGCCCAGCAGATATGAGTCCTCAGGTACAAAAGACCATGCCAATTATTGCCTAAAGCATGAGGATTAAGACATAAAGGCATGTGGACTATGGAAATCATTAACAGTTCCAGCTCTGAATTAATTATAAGTTTGAAAGGAAAATTTTTTCATTTCCCTCATCACTTTGTTCAAAACAGGTTATGTTTTATCCTTTATTTTCTGTCAGCAATTCTACAAATGTTGACTGTTAATTTTTATGTTAATATAATATTAATGAATATCTCATTAATTTCTGACCTGTTGCTTACATGTTCAAGGATTAAGTCTATTTAAATATACCACACCAATGAATTAAGTTATCCATTTCTGCTTTTGTCAAAATAGATATTTTGTATGGCATTTGGAGATAAATCATTTCAAGGTGAAAGGCTTATGACCTATTACTGGAGAGTAAATTGAAAAGTCAGGGACATCAATTGTTCCTCAAGTGATTTTTTTCAACTCTGTGGCAAGGAAGGACAGTCGGTAAAATGGCTATTTATTGGCAAATGAATAAAAAATACACGTTAATAACTGAATTATCTTTCACAGAGGTTTCACATGTTATAAAGTCTTACAAGAGTAATATATATATATATATATATATATATAGTAATTGTGTCAGGGTTTTAAAAAAATTGAAAAAGAAATATTAATAATCTTTTATTTAATTAATGTCCATTCAGATGGATTGTATTGCAGATGCTAGCACAAAGAGCATGTTTGTGCGTTTAGTTGATGGAGCCATCAGACATCTCCAAAATAAACCACTGTTATGTATGTGAAGATTTATATCTTTCACTTTATATATATATATATATATATATATTTACAGTTGAATGTAGTAAATGTATATAATGAAGGTGAAGAGATAGTGATACTAATAATGTCATCCACAATTATTTATGAGGGCTGACCCAGTTGATTCAATCCCTGTAACCATCATACAGCAGCAGCGACATGACCTACAGTCCATGTGCAGCCTTGAGTTGTGTGCTGCATGTTTACATATACCTCATCACACGTATGTGTTTATATAGTGAGAGTGTGTTTAGAGTTCTGCTGAAAAAAAAGGATTTGCAAGTTAAAAAAAACCCGGATGACATTGATTAGAAGTTTACATAACTGTTCGGTAACATTGTGGCAGATTTGGCATTTTCAATTGATGTCACTTTTATTGACGGGGACTTTTTCTTCTGCATGTATTTCCCCCCTTTTTGTTTTACTCCCAGAATGCATTGCTTTCAAATGTACCTCATAGCTTCATTTAATTCATCTAAGCATTATGCTTAATTTCATTCATTTGTTCATTCAATCTTAATTATTACATATTTAGAGGCACGCTTTCCACACAGGTTGAAATCTAATTCTTTACAATTTTAAGACTATTGGCATCCATAGTCACTCTCCTGTTTCACTTTACGTTAGTTCTCTACTGCCGACACTTCAGGCCAGATGTCCCAAGAGAATCCAGCTGTAGTTTTTATTTCAAGGGGCAGCTTTTTCCCCCAGAGCTGTCACCTTCCATTGCACTGCCCACTCCCCCGATTGTAACTGTCGCTCAGGCAAATCACCTCCACTGCATGAAACACCTTATTCATATATACTCACTGCACATTCTATGATGTTACCACCAGCACTGATCTTCTGTTAGCCTCATACTGGTCATTGCTGCTTACTGTATGCTCTACTGTTTCTATGTCTATGCTATTCTATTCTATATTTAACATAGCACAAGCAATACTAATGTATCTTCACATCCCCTGTCATGCTACCTCATTTTGTCGTATCTTTGTATTATAATTCATTGTATTATTATTTAACATATCATAGGATAAATGTGCAGATTTTTTACATTAGTCTGCACACAGGTATTGGGGAATACTACATATATGGAAAAAAAAGTTGTATAAAGTGTCTTGTGGCTCCATGGGATGAATTAATAAATCGCCTCGAGCATTGTCAGTTGAATCTACGTCGTGCATCGGAGACTTCGAGTTTGAAATGAAAAAAAAATCTTGAGTGTGTGAAGTTAAAAACGTGAGTTTACCAGACCTCTGTCGCCTGCTCCTCATGTCTGCTTGAGGCTTACTTAGCCGCTATTAGCATAACATTCCTGGATCTTCAACCAAGCTGTCAGCAGTTGAGTTGCATTGTGGGTAAAGTAGGTGCCAGGTTTTGACACGGAAGAAGAATGGAATAAAAAAAAAAAAAACGTTATCTCTGGTTCTGCCGCAACGATTTTGCTACTTTTCTTTTCAAATTGTCCATCGTGAGAAAATGCTAAATCAGTGGAGTGCTTTTAAAAAAATCTATTATTATAGGAAAAATGACAGAATAGCAGTACCGTACTTTGAGATAAGAGATGCTGCAAACATGTCTCTGGGCTAGTAATAGCCTAAAAATGAGAAAGTGTGAGCTTGCCAGATGAAATGCTTGGTTGGAAAACTGCGAACTGGTATAAGTGATGCTCTCCCATTCCCTTAATGGTGACCCCATTTGTCCAGTGGAAACTCCCGCTGGTCCAGAGTAGAAGCATACACCCTTACTACATACAGGTGTGACACAGGACCAGGACCTTTCATAGTACATCATTTAAACATCTTATAACATTTATTATTGAATAATTATATATATTGTATAAGTTTAGACTTTTTTTTTTTGTCACATCTCAACTACAGACAGAGTTTACACACATCGCTTTGTTTGGATTTTAGGACAGTATATTTAAAAGTCTGCAGCCTAAGTAGTAAATAACCACCAAACTAAATCTGTCTCATACTTTCATATTAATGTGACTTGAAAGACTGTTTCTCTGTGTTGCTTTGTCTAGTGGACATTCTAACAAACAATCAATTAGGTGTACTTATATTCCACTACACCACTGGAGCTTGAAACATGTCATGTCAGATCCCCTCCCTAAACCTTACAATAGCAGTTTTATATTTGACCCTAACATACAGATTATTCATTGTTATAGCCGGGAAGAGAAAATAAAGAAACACCTCGATGTCCTAACCACCTTGATCTTCCTTCTCGTGCTCTTTTTTTTTACTTGAAATGTTTTTTTTTTTTTTACTTGTGATGCACTTTGAAGCTTTCTGGATGGCATCAGGCTTGACAGTATAGATCTGGTAGACTGAGCGAAGGGCAACGCGGTCAATCAAAGGCCACCTTTCCTCTCTCAGCCCTTGCTTTGGGGTCTTCCTGCCGGTAATTCTCTGATTTGACTTTGATGTGGCAATTTGTGCCTGATGAATAATTGTCTGGTTTGCTGATAACTTGTGGGAGTCAAGTGTATTCTGGTGGCACTCAATGCAAATGGGAGATATTTGGGTCCTTCAAATCACGACAGTAGCCCCTCTACATTTGCCTCCCCGTTCCGTGAGTAAACTGACCAATTAGCTGTGTTTGAAGAAGCCATTTTTGATTAGAGCAATCAGTAAACAGAAAGGCCTCTCCGTGATTGTCCCCCTGATTAGATGAGTTGTCACTTGAAAAGTTGTTGGAGATTTTAATTTATGGCCCTATATAGCTGGAAAGTATGGTAATTACCTAATCCATTCTCCACAGTTCAGCACTTGGATAAAAATTCATCCATACTGTCAATATTGATGATCTCATTTTTCCTCTGAAAGTTTCTAAGTAGCCTCTGTAGTCACCATTTATGTTGTCAGTGGCGATGACATCAAGATGAGGAGAAAAGACCATACAAACAGCATATTGAATACAATTGAATAATATACTTTCTGACAGATGTTTTGGTTAATTTCACTTACTCATAGTTGTATTTTCCTGCTTTCGGCTCTGGCAACAGGCCCATTACTCATGAATGATCCCGTAATAATTTGCATTAGGAAAAGCTTCTTATTATTCACACCCATCTTTGAGTGTCTGTGCATTACATCCTAATTAACACTATAGACCGGTTAATGACTAAAATACTGAAATAAGTGAAAAATGACAACACCCCTTGTGCAACAGATTTGCCTGTGCAGTAATGAAGTAATTACTTCAAAAGATTATTTACAACATTTGAACGACATGGCATTCTAAGTAATGTCATAGCAAAATAGATATGTCGGTATGGTATATGTGTGGTAGTGCAGCACACCTATGGTATGAGAGGTGATAGAATATCTAGTTCAAGAAAAGATCTGGCACACAATTTTCATAACACATTTTTTATTTATTGAAGACATTTTTTTAGGCTTTCTTTATTATTAGACATAAATGTTACATAGACAACATAACTTCATCAAACAAACATACACAAGACAAATTCAGAATAAAACTAAATAAGAATAAAAATATATTTTAAAATAATAATAATATATACACATATATATATATATATATATATATATATATTCATTTCTCCTAAAGCTAGTAATCACCAAGGTCACATTTCATCCCACCGTACAGTCAACATAAAGAAGACATTGTTAAGGTTATGTCTTTAGTGTTTGTTATATTATATTTTACCTGAGTATTAGTTATTTCCAGTTATTTCATTAATAGCCTGTAATCTAAACTTGCTTTTGACACTTTCCTTTTAGTTTGATATGATGAAAAATTGAAACAGAGCTAATACATTTGCCTCACAGTACCACTAACATTTCTACAATATTTTGTATCACTTATTGGGAGTGTGAGAAAGCCGCCCATGCCACCTATAGAAGTTTCGATATACAACATCACAAATTGTAATCCAGGGCACACCTATGTCCAATCGCAGATTGCAGTGTATTGACCACCAAATCCCCAAATGATGCACTAATCAATACAGCAGACGGAGTAAGTAGGCATGGGAAGGCTGTGTGTGTGACACAAAGCCAGGATTAGTCCTGATTAGGGCAGTTTTAACATGTCCTGCTGATTAGGGGCCAGTGGATCTGACCGCTAATTAGCTGTGAAGTGTGGCTGGCCGTACAGACAGGACAGCGGCAGGGGGAGGAGGGGTTGGCAGCCCAAACTCAACCCCCTCCCTTGTCCACTCACCACCCCCACAAAAGGGTCTGGGGCTCTTTGATTGGCGGTGCGGCATTGTGGAGAGAGGAGTTGAAAAAGAGTCCCATTTCCCTTTTGCTGTGCCACTACCCCCTGCAGGGTGGAGTCAATGTAGCCTTTCTGTGCCTTCGTATGACCAGCTGGCTACAGCGGGGCAAATAAACACTCCAGATCCACATGGACAGTATGACTCCCCTCTGAAACAGAGCCTTTGTCCCATGTGGATTGTGCCCTAATTGGTGTCCCCGAGACAAATTCTCAGTGTGATTATTATTTGCACTGATGAGGTTTTAACAGACAGATAATACACAGAAGATACAAGTTACAAGTAAATAATAGACAAACGGTAGCCTGCTGGAAGAATAGAGGGAGACTCCCCTTGTTTTTAACGTTGAAAACAAGATGCAGATAGTTGAAAATCACAAAAATCCAAATGTTATCATTTATAAACTAAAATATTAAAGAGTAGAACTACCTAACATACACACGTATAAACACATTTAGTTAAAGAAATACCACACTTTTGTTCTATCAAACATTATCGAGCTGAAAACAATATCTCACTTGGTAATCAAACTATTAATATATTCTAGAGCACAATCCTGCTACAAATGTGAATTTGTGTGAAAAGAAATGCCAAATATTTTGGCCTGTACTATGCAAAAACGATGGACTTTGAGGACTTATAGATCAGTGGTTTCCCAACCTTGTTGGATTCTATCCCCTTAAAATGAGGCAATGTCGATGGTTGACTCCTTGTTACAGTTTTATTATATCAATCGACTAGAGGGATTTTCAATTTTCATGGCCCAGAAGGGAAACTACCCACTATTTCACAAGAAAAAAGAAACAATTTGAAAAGTCAGGAAAAAGCAAACAGTTTTATTCTCTCCCATCCCGGTAATCATTGTACGACCCATCACATTTATCTTGTGACCCGTTTGGGTGGTCTCGACCCCAGGTTGGGAACCACTGCTTTAGTGGAAACCTTATCATTAACTTAACCAAATGACTGAAAATGAACCCAACTTCATAGTAATAATCCAGAAAATAAAGTCATCCCTTTTAGTTGCATGTGGCATTAACATTTCTGTTAACATAGAAAATGTACAAACTGGAGTTAATGGCCAAGCAATTACACTAATACCTGAAATAATTTGTGTATTTGCTGACTTAGAGGGGTATTCAGCTGTGTCCCCACATTTCCCTTCCCTGCCTCCACCCTGAGACACCCTGACCACAGCAACTCAAGAGGAAGAAGGGAGAGCGTAAAGGAACATGGGATTTGGGGCGTAATCCTGTTTGTCCTCGGGGTCACAAGCTCTACAGAGTAGAGATTGTCCGCTACAGTCTGGAAGTTTGTTCGAGGGACAAACAGCAGTGTAATTGTAATTCCCTCTGGAGAGCAGTCAGTGTCTCCTGCTGAATGCTGGAGAGGAGACAGGTTGCTGCAAGATGATAATTGAAAAGAAAGTGGGTGGTCCTCTTTGGCCCCCGTGGCCCTCTAGGACGGTTATATTGAGACGCCTGCGTGTTTTGGAGGGGGCAGATTACAGAATGTTATATTTGAAGAAACGATTAGGTCCTTCTGGGCTTAATTTGACAGACGTAGCTATTGAGTGGTGTCTGTCTCTGTTGTCTTTTGCCATTCATGTCAATTTGTGTTTGTGTGTTATCGCTGTTTGCTGTTGGATCATTGCCCCCCCCCCCCACCACACCTCCCCATTAATTAGTTCTGAGAGCATTTGAAAGTTTTTTTTTTTTTATATACAAGCATGTTTAAAGTATCCTTAAATTTTCCAGAGCATTTTTTTCACGTACGATTTCTGACTCCCTTTTGTGTTATGTGTTTGCAAAATGCACGGCTATTCATCTCAAATTAAAATGCATGACTGTTTGTATCTAAATTCATTGACGCGATGGTGTGGTTGAGTCTATAAAAAAAGAAGGCTACAATAAAAAGAAATAAAACAAAGTAACTAACACTTACAGGCGCACACATGTAGACAACTCTGCTCTAGCCAACACACACTGATCTTATCCATTGCCTACCTTCATTGAACTGCTCTTCAGCCCTGGCCCTATTAACCAGTAATCCGCAGACTGGCAGCTGGCCAGTACTGTGGTAACGGTGAGCTGTGAGAATACTGCTTGCTGGTTCAAAAGTAAAGAGGAGTGTTGTGAAGGACAGAAATGAACTCTTTTGTCCTGTCAATGTGTCTTTTTCATATTTCTGAATACAAAAAAAATCGATTTCTTAACTCTTTACATATTTGGAGGTGACAATTAAATGTCTGTGTGCTCGCTTGATATTTTCTTTTTCGTTTGTTGTGTCATTTCCGACAAATTAAAACCCATTCCAAGGATGGAGTATAATTATATCATGTGTGGCCCTGTCAATATATCAGGCACACGGAGCAGTGCAGGAGTATTTTGAATGGCCTACAAATCTCTTAAAGAGAAGCTTTTCCTTCATGTCATGAAAAAATATGTCTTACTAATGTTTACAGTGAGCCATTTCAGAGTGTGAGTTAACTCATTGTCCCATTTTACTTCATCGTTTTGGATAATAGACGTCGAAGGACGGATTTATAAACTCTATGGAATGACATTTTATAAAACATTTTATGGTGCCAACAATATGCCATTTAATTTGTATAAAATCACATGTTTTCTTTTTTTTATTCCTGACACCAAGGTCCCACCTCACATAGCTTATGGAATATAATTAATGAAGTTCGTACTTGAAATGCCTCCTTTACAGAGGCTGTGGCAGGTCTGCAAGTGTTAAAATGACAAAACATCTATAATACATCAACATATTGTGTGAGACACTGATGGTGATCAAACTTAGCGGTCAAAATGTGTGCAAATGTTTAATTTTGGGCCTAAAATGTAGTGATGTTAATAGAAGGAAAGAGGATACAAATAGATTGAGTGTAATGTCTTTTATGTCACAGGCTCCCACACGTCTTGTGTCTAAGGAAACCAAACACAGTGGTACCTCAGTAGGGGCTCCACGGCTGTAATAGATTTTAGAATTGAACTAAACAAATTTTCTTAAAGAAGAGTTTGTGGGACTTAATGAGGCATAACTAATGGAGGTCCCACAATCATCAGTGCCATGCTGGAAGCACCGTGGCAGGACAGAGCAGCCATTGATTCTTGCTTCAAACCTCTTGAGTTCCTAATCAGCTTCTTTGGTTGTGCGTTTCAGGCCTGACAAACCTATTGTTGGCCTGTGTCACTGGAGGTCAGTAGTTATTAGTGGCAACTGAAAACAGTTTCTCTAACTACTTATGAGCGAATTGAATAACATGCATAGGGGGACTTGGAGGGGGGATTACTGGCAGCGCAGCGAGTCCGGCCGACGAAGGAGAGAATGTGACATGGTTTTCTAATAAGGGATGCTGCCCCCTCCCCACACACACACACACACACACACACACTCCTAACCTGGTCCTCCATCCTTCACCCCCCCTCTAGTACAGACATTCGTGAATAGTCTTCAAAAGGTTGCTTTGCCTCATATTGCTAAAATGGTATTCATAGTGAGCAATGGAATTAGCCAGTGCAAGTCCTGGAATAGCATATAATTGTGTGTGTGTGTGTGTGTGAGTGTGTGTGTGTGTGTGTGTGTGTGTGCGTTCATGTTATTGTCAAACCAAATGCAACGGTGAAAATGTGGTTTCATGTATTTAATTTCGTGGAAATCTATTAGAGTGAGAATTGCTTTCAGAGTCCTATGACCTTCTTGAAATGTTTTTTTTTTTTTTTTCACTCTGTAGGAAGATGATTATTTGCACGCTATTTTTTCCATTTGAAAATGACTGGAATTAGGGAACTTTTTACCTCCAGGGGCAAAGACTTGCAGACTTGTGCAGTGACTCATTCTTTGGAAAGCGAACAAATCCAGCAGGCACAGTGTTTGTCATAGAAAAGAGAAAGATTGTCTCTCCTTGGCAGAATGCGAGGGCAATACACTAATTAAAAATCTCACTCTGTGTCTCTCAGAACTTGCCAATTCAATGCATTCATTCGCACAGTCAAATGAAAAGCGGACCTTGACTCTCCTAATCATTTCACATGGGGCAAGATGTGGGGACTATTCCTGGAGAAAGAAGGAGAGGGGACGTAGTGGAATTTATGGGAGTAAACTTTGTATATTACGCCTGACTTTAAATGATGCCTATCTAAATCATTTGCATTTATGTTACCATACAAAATACCATAAATTATATGAAATCCTCTCTGTGGAGTGGAGCTAAAATATGTTTTCTTTACCTGTGTGTGTATTCAGGAAAAACTGTTCTCATCCACTATATTCCACTCAGAAACTAGGCCAGACTCTGCTTTTAGCCTTGTGATTTAATTGTTTGTTTTTTCAGTTGAGACCAACAACACAAAAACAATTCCCTTTCCTGTTGTACCGGGAAAAACTACAACAAAAAAAAAAAAAAAACTGAACTGTGTATGATGAGGGTTATGTGTTTGGCCTATGTTTCTGTGTAAACTATGCAGCCAATAGCCAATAATGTTAAGCCCTTGCCAATTAGCGCTGCCTAGGTTGCTAGGTCGCCATGGTCAATTGAGGAACACATCAATAGGACTTGAAAAGGTTTCTCTGCGATCAGACCTTCTGACATATTAAGTAGGATAATGGGGAGAAAGGGAGTTGGACATGGGGGGGGGGGGGGGGGGGTGAGTCTAAAGCAAAGCTTACATTCACATTATGCAGTGCAACCTGCAATTACCTGAGAAGAATAGTCTAAAAATGTATGTACATCAGCAAAATAGATTATCCTCCGCCTCATGCTGTATGCTAACAGTATATTGAGATTGAGGTAGTGAAAGACTCCTTCCAGCTCTTATGGAAATATCTGCTTTTGTGTACGAGTATTTTTTTTTTTTTTTAAACATAATGTACAACTTATTTATTTGCTTCAGGGTAATATGAGCTGCGTGTACATGGGTATCTATTTGGGGTGTGTGGATGTTCTGCACGTACATGGAAGTAACACCACACAGGAGTGGCCTCAAAAACTTTCCAGACAGAAATGATGATGCCAGCACCAATTACAGTGCCCAGCCTGTCTCATTTATCCTTACAAAGAGAGGTACCCCCCAATAAACGGAGAGAAGCAACAGGCACAATAGCCAGTGATTACCAAGCATAGCCTATTAGTACGCCATAACTATGGCTATTGAAAAGAAAAAAGAATGGCTTTACCTCCACTTTCATTCCATGTGGTACACCATCAAAAAATCTTTGTTGACAGCTCATTCATGCCCTCAATTTAGAGACAAAATCGATCAGGAACACCTTTGCAGCATCAAAGTGTATATTGTGGAATGCATTTCTCTTTTTAATGCTCTTATCAAACTCCCTTCTGATGGAGTTGCCGCGCTCAATTCCAAATGTCAGGTGCATATTGGCTCTGATGCTTCCTTCGAGTGTAGGGATGATAGCACATATACATACAGCTGCCAGGTATGTGAAGGGGTTGGAAATGGGGGCTCTCCAAGGTCTCCATTGAGACACACTGATAGCCATCATCATCATCACAGGGTGTCATCAGCAAGGGGATTGAGAAGTAATTTCCAAACGTGTTTAAATGACCACAGGAAATGAAATGTTAGATCCTATTATAAGCCACTGCTGGTGTAAAATAAAAAAAAAAAAAAAAAAGGTTTGGAGGACAGCAAAGGGGAACCGACAGTGATGCTAAGTGATGACCTTAAACACTTTGGAGTTTGTTTGCACAAATCATTCATCTTCTAAAGAGACTGAAACCAGAAAGAGGCTGGTGTGTGTGAGTGTGTGTGTGTGTGTGTGTGTGTGTGTGTGTGTGTGTGTGTGTGTGAGTGTGTGTGTGTGTGTGTGTGTGTGTGTGTGAATGAAAAAGAAACTGTGGCCAAGATTTGCTTACAGTGCCTTTCAATGCATCTGAAAATAATGTGGCTATCACTGTTATTTAAAATTTAAATAATACTAAATACATAAACACTTGGAGTATTTGTTTGAACTTCCTTGAAAATCTCTTGAGACTGTTGCTATTATGTTTTTGACATATTTTGTCTAAAAAAAAGAAGTATAACAAGAAATAGGTGTAAAATAAAGGAGGTTTCATTTTTAAGTTCTGAAACATTTTTTAAATATTGAAGACCTATCGCTAACTAACGCTACCTATATTCATTTATATCCCAGTAGCCTATTCTCATTTTATCACCAAAGTGCGGTAATCCTTAATATCAATACTCAAAAAAAAAACAGACTCTCATCCAGCTTCACGTTTAAACTCAGTACAAGTAAAAAGCGAGGAATTTGAATTAAACGTCTAAAATAATTTACAATTCACAAAGTTAAATTAAGAAACATATTTATATTATTCGATTTTTCTAAGTGATGTTAGAAACTTTTGATGAATGCATATTTTAACAACTGAGGCCTATGCATAGAAATAATAACAATAATAATAATAATAATATTAACAATAATAATAATAATAATAATAATAATAATGAGTGTAATTAACTTTAATGCAACATCATAATAATGCAAGGCATGTACTCCATTCCTTTAGATAATATATTCGTTTTTACAATAATTGCTAGTCATTGTGTATTTTATGGAAGCTCGCTTTCACAATAAAATTGACCAATTACATTACGGCAAAACGAAGGTCTGGGTTTATTAAACAGAGTAAGATCAATTTGTTTTAAGGAGTTATATTAATATATTAATACATGAATTAATGTCGCTATTGAACCTGCTGGAAAGTGTTAGTGTTTTTAAAAAGGGTGATTCCCGTCTTAGACTCCTGCAGACATCCTCCATGAAAGGCAGCCCTCCAAAATGTCACCTGAACAATGCTGCCTCCCTCATCGACCTTGCTTTCCTGCTCAATTTGGTCTCAATCACAACATAATGAAAATGCACTCCAAAACAGATCCCTTTTAAAAAAATTACTTCTTCAGGAATAGCTCTCACACTTCAAGTTATTTATTGTTAACGTTCACTTGGTTTTTGAAACATATACAGCAGCCATCACGCATGTGTTCCTTTTTAACTTACAAAAGAATAGAGAAAACATAAAAGTGGACGCAATAACGATTATTATACAGTTAAACGCATTCTTGTGTGTTAGCCAAATATACAAGTCCCTACTTTATTTAATAAGTCTAAATGAATACATTAGTTTACAATATTAATATGATAAAATACCAGGTTATCACCGTAAATAAGGAGTGGTGGCTTTAGTGTACTTCAAACCTGATCCCACCTTTACCCCCCACCCCCAAGTCCGAACTCAAGTGAAGCAGCATCCCTTTTTGTTTCAACAACATAGACTACGTTTAAAACATCATGAGGAAGGTCCAAAACATGGATTACAAAAGGTCCAGAAACGACATAATTGCTTTCAAGGGCAGCCATTTCTGTAATGTTCAAAAATAGACTCCCCTCTCAGAGATGTCAAGAAAATGTGCCCTGATCAGCTGGTGCGTCTCTGTGCGCCTTGTTGTCCCTCCAACACCAAAGGGCCCCCGTGTTCAGCCTTCACACACACACACACACACACACACACACACACACACATATATATATATATATATATATATATATATATATATATATATATATATAAATATATATATATATATATATATATATATAAGAATATTGTTTTGCTCGTGGGCTCATCCGCAGGTTCACATAGAAAAAGTGGAAAGTGACAGTACGTATTAAGTCCTACCACGTTCTGCCGTAGAGGAGGTTTGAGCTGACCATGTTACTGGTGTAATCTACAGCAGATGTGTCTATCTGGGCCATGTTGAGCTGGCTGTGCAGTGAGGGGGGGCTGGGCGACATCTCCTCCAGCTCCAAAGCGTTCACCTGCTGCTGGCTCTGATGCTGGGTGAGGCTGCTGGTCGGGGATGCGAGCACAACTCCGGCTCCGTTCTGTTGTTGGCTTTGTTGTTGGCTCTGTTGTACCTGTTGTTGGTTCGGCGTCGGCGTGTTGGATCCGTTCTGGCACGGTTTACCGTCCTTGACCAGAACTGGCACGGCTACGCGCCTCGGGGATTGCGCCTGCTGTTGGCACAGGTTACCGTCCTGTTGCTGCTGCTGCAGCTGCTGCGTTGCCTTGTCCTTGGCCTGGCGCTTCATCTTGTACCGGTGGTTCTGAAACCAGATCTTCACCTGGGTCGGCGTCAGGTGGATCATGCTGGCCAGGTGCTCTCTCTCAGGCGCCGACAGGTATTTCTGCTGCTTAAACCTCCTCTCTAGCTCGTAGACCTGAGCCTGCGAGAACAGGACGCGCCGTTTCCTCCTGGGCGCAGCGTGGAGAACTGGCATGGATTTGGTGGGGTCCGCCATTCCTGAGAGGCTCCCCATGCCGGTCATGTTCATACCTGTGGAAGGTCCCATGAATCTAGAAACTTAAAAATATACATACATATGCGTGCGTTCAATAAACAGAAGAGGAGAACACTGTTTCGCCTGAAGTAGTCTTTATTGATTTTGTTATAACTATATGCGATAATTTATGAAGCTGGGAAACATTAGCTTAAAAAATACATTTGATAATAATATAATAATATTAATATTAATAATAATAATAAATATCTACATCTTTCTTCTCAATATTTTCTCATGCCAAAGATAATAAAGTCGTGTCAGACTTGAAATAATGATCTCCTTTTCAGTTTAACCGTCAAAAATAGTCATTTTAAATTAAAGAAGTCTTAGAATAGTGCACACCATTTGCATTATCTTGTTATCGCTCGCCCCCAAACCTAAATTGAATATTAATAAAAAGCGATACATATTTTGTCTTGTGCTTTTCCCCCTCTCATTTCTAAAATATCAATATATTTCTTTATATTTACGATAAAATAAAATAGAGAAAAGTGTGTATAAATGGAGTAAATAACTTACTTGTGGAGTATCTTGGATCAGGGTTGGCGCTGTACCACCCTGTTGCTGCTGCACTATTCCGCATGCTTTCCTGGTACGACGGGAGGTCTCCCATGTTGCCAATGCTTCCATTGCAGTATCCCCCCATCGCGCTGTGGGAGAACTGGGAGACGGTGTGCGGCATGTGGTAAGTGGTAGCCACGGTGGCGTTATGGCCCATAGAGTGCTGTTGCATGCCGGTCTGAGACACCTGAGGCTGTCGGTAGGCTCCCAGTGGAGAGGTTAGGTTCCCTGCGCCGTCCATGCCACTAAACTTCTTGTAGGTCTCCTCGATTGGACTCAAAATATCTGTCACTGAAAAAGGCGTAGTGTGCTTTGGGCTCAACGACATGATTCAGAAAGCAGGTAGATTTTTGTGTTTGAGCAGATCAACCGTGTTGTTGTATCGGCTCTCTCCTTGGTGGATGTCTACGTAAGAGAGTGCTTGTAGAGCGCCTGAGATCCTATTGATCGCCTTGGAGAAGGAGGCGAGCCCAGGGCGCTCTTAGCCCGGGTTTATTGGAGCCAGGAGCCAGGTTTACGACAAACACAGGGGGCGGAGCAAAACTCCTAAACCAGCAAACAATAGTCATTGACATTTTAGGGAAATAATTCATGAAAAAAAATACACTTTGCTTTATATTAAGTTGTATACATGAATACAACGACGCCACATATTAATGATTCTCTTTTTTTCTGACAACTATATACAGGTGAGAATAACCCATTATGTCCTGCACATCAGCTGATCTGACCACATATGACTATTTTGCGTCAGTAGGGAATTCCACTCTTTCCAGAAACTTTGAGAGCACTTTGAACAGACATAAGGGCCACCGAGTATCATCAAAGAGCCACAATGAAGTTGTATGACCGGCTCATTTATGCTTCTTAAGCATCATTTTGCCCCACCAGAAAGGGAGAAGTCAGAATAAGCTCAAAATGCTGAAGGGGAGCGGCAATAGAGATCCAAACCTGTGAGTATATATCACCACCTAACATCCATGATCAGGAGAGGAATACAATACACAGGATTTTAAAGATTTCATTTGACAAAACTCACCATGCAGATACAGTTTTCCTGAGAGCAATTCCTCCATAATTTAGGAGAAGTTGCAATTGTATAGATTTTTCAAAATAAACGATATTCTTCCTCCGACTAAATGCAATTTGGAGACAATATTGTGAGCCTCAAACCCCTCAAGTCTGGTCACCATGCACTAATGACACTTTGCAGTCTTGACCTGACATTGTAATCTCTGAGCAAACTGACTGGCGCCAGGGGAAGAATCAGAGGAAGAGAGACACAACAGGGGGGGTCAACAGAGAAAAGAGCTCCAACAAATTGCAATAATGAACAGCAGTTAATATAGCATCCCATTATAGCCTTACATGTGTCTCCTCTGCGGATCTATAACGCAATATTAAGCCTATAGATCATAACCGTCTAAATAATTGAAAGGGATTGCTGCTCACAAATGCTTATAATCACAATGCTATGTGTGTGTTTTTCATCAACATCTTACAGCAGGCAGCAGCAGGAGCAGGTGTTATGCGTTGGGGTTATTTTCAAGACGTGAAATGTGTTCCCATCTTCCTTTTATTGGAGGAAGGAAACACTCGTCTGCATGAAGCCACTAATGTAATTTAGCATGGCATGGCAGCAAGTAGCTACCTACCCTAATTGAGCAATTGAAGACGTGACATGGTCAGCCATCAATTATAGCGACATATCAAGAACACACCAATCTCCGGTTAACTTGATAGCCTGGTTGTAATAAATCATTGTTCTTATGCATATTTCAGTTCCCGAATTGCTTCTTTTTTTTTTTTTTTGTCCCCCTCAGATGTCTGGATTCCGCAGCGGATTTAATGTGAAGTGGTTGGACTTTATTGTTGTGGAGGTAAGGCATACAATGCATGCGTATTCCAAAGTCAGCTGGAGTTGACAGAAAGACACCGAAGTAGGAAGGGGGAAAAAATCCTAAAATTCGAAATGTGTTTGACAAAAAGGAGGATAACAGGTGTAAATGCTCCCAGTAATCAAATAATAATAACATTAAGAAAATCAAGCCTTTTCTTAAAGTAAAGTAATATTTCATACCTGCAAATATTCCTGTAGTTGTCCAGACTTCGGTGCGCCTTTTCCACTCTTTTAGCAGCGGCAGCATGGTGTCTTTTCAGGGCGAAAAGAAAGGAAGGCCTCGGCCCAGACCTCTAACATTATGTAAATGAGGCAAACCTCTCAACCTTGTGGATTACTGAGTCAGAGAGCAGGACCCTGGTCCACAGACCCTCCACATTAGGATCCCATAAAAACCTGGAGCTGGTTGGCTGTATGGGAGCTTATTGTCCACATTAATATAGTTGTCAATCTAAGTTAACTTTTTTACATCCAGTTAATATGGTGTAGCCAAGGCAGCGGGAGCGGGATAAACGGACGCGCCAAGGAGCCGTGAAGAAGGCCCAGCAAAGGTTTGTTCAGAAATCTGACACATTTATAGAGAAAATAATCTAAATTGCCAGCCCTTTTTGCAGCTGTTTATGTTAATAGTTATTGGATAGAGCGTGTTGCTTTGCGTGTACAATACAACCAACGTGTGTGATACGTGGCTGAAAAATATAATATTCATTTGAATTAGCCTACAATGACCCTTGCCGCCCCAAGGCGAATAAGTGGAACCCTGGTATGATAAAATAGAAAAACATATTTTCCCCCCTGAATTACGCACGGGACGATGTGTTATTTTGCGCTGTAACTGTCTTGCTTTCACCTGTAAAAAAAAAAAAAAAAAATTGTACAGGCTTTAAAAATCTCTACATTGTCAAACTTTCTCTATAAATTCCCTTGGAAAATATTTCAAAAGCTTTTACAATTACTTCATTGCGAACAACAAATTGCAGTCTGTAATAAAAGAATGGCAACCAAGTGTGATATTATTCTATAGGGAGCTGTGTGCCAAGCATTGCTTACCACTAGTGACTAAATCATGGTGTACATTAATGATGGGACTTATTGCTGCAAAGTCGCCCCATCCAAATAAACCTATAGGGACATTTTAATCAATTTTCCAATGTATGATGTCTAAGCGTTTGTCGGTCAATTTAAGTGTTGTTAACCAGAACCAAATAACAACCCATTGATGTAGTTTATATCATACAGACAACCTTTACCCGAAATCATCACCCCCCTCAGCTCAGCTCAGCACAGCAGATGGACCAGCGCCTGGTTACTGAAGTGCTTTTCTCCATCTCGTCGTTGCTGGTTCAATACCCTGAGAGATGTGGAGAGATGGCTGAAGGGCCAGGGTCCTGACCTGCAACCTCAGCCACACACCGGCCGAGCACAAAGTGCAGAAAACATGGGGATTTATTTTGTCTTGCTGGCCCTGAATCTCTAACTTAACTTTTAATTGTTTCTATATAATGCGATTTAAACATATACCAACAATGGTATAGGTTTACAGTTTTTTCTTCATTTTTATATCCGTGCACTTTGGATGCTTTTTGGCAAGGGAATAATTGCCAAGTTAAAGATTAGAATACAAATGCCAGTGCACTGCTGTCATAGAACCAAAATCCAGGTATCATTTTGCCTGCGTAATTTACGCACGATTTCGGCACATGCTTTTTCCTTTGTCTTGTCAAATCTAATAAGTGCACTGTAGGGCACACAGTGCACTTATGCATTTGACTTTATTTCTTATTTATTTGACTTTATTTCTAGGGATTTGTTATCAATACATCAACCACTCATTTAAATACTATATTGCGTCGTGAGTATGGTTCCTAAGAAAGAGGTAGACTTACAAAGCATTGTGCTTCGTAAGAGCGTGATTACGCACAGGACTGCTTCCCCTAGGACTCTAATTGTATAGAGTTTATTAGAGAGTAGAAACATAAATATAATAAATTAGAAATAATGAAAAGCTATGTGGAGTCTTTCAAGTCTTACATTATAAATAATTAAATGTCTGGCGACTGAACTTATAATTATTTTCTATCAAACAATAAGCGATTCACTAGCGATATACATGTAGGTTGATGGCAAAATGTCTGTGGCTCTGTTCGGTGTTATCTTCCAAGGAATTGAAATATGTTTTACGGGGCGTTATTACGCACGAAATGTAATAAACATATGTACTATTCCGTGAAGCAGAAACTCCATTTTTGAATTTAGAATAATGGCACTGAATCTTACCACATTACAAACGAAGTGTCTTCCTCACTCCAACCTTAACATTTAAACCACATCTGTATCGTGGCCGGCACAGTGGCTGCATTGGTGAGCACATTTGTGCAGAAAAATCCACACCTGCAAGTCAGTGTAGTACCATTTAGATCAAATACTTTCTCTCCTCTTAAATCTCCGAGCAGTGTGAGAGTAAAAAGCGGGCAGGTGCATATCTTTCAGCTGCACTACTTGAAACGGTGCGGTTCCTCAGCTAAGTAGGTTAAAGGTCCTCCCAAGTGGAGAAAGTATGTGACAGGCCTCTTGAAGACCGTATTCTTCTGCAGGAGTTTGCATTCATTCACAATTAATGTCGCTTGATGGACGAAATGATGCTAATAGGGCGCCAAAAAACAGAATATGGGCTTTTATGGGATGCTGACCATAATCTGAAAGATGGGAGGAAATTGGGGGAGAATTCAAATGTGTAATAGGATTAGAGTGTAGATGTAGTTTACTGTCTTCACTGTATACTGTGCAGCACTTCATTTACTTGATTATGTTACAGCTATGTTATAATCAGACACTGAGAACTGCACTGACTGCTGGGGGAAACCTATAACTGGCATTACGCATGAAGGCAGAACATTAATTGCTTTTCACTGGAAACTACTGGAGTTTTACTGTACAACACATACACTTTACACTCTGTTTAATTACTGGACTCAATTTTAAATTGTGTTAACCGTCTGTGTCAAATAAACAAGGTTCCCTGAGCTCTTGAGCCACTAAACCAAGGCCATCTATAGAAAAGTACATAACATTATACACAATTGGTAATGGTAGAATATGAAAAATAATTACTTTCTCTTTTTGAAAGAGAGAGATACTAGCACAAACAAATATAACTTCTATGATTTAATATCACTTTGGAAATAGCAGGTTTCTCCTTGTTGTGAGATATCAGTTAGAAAGTAAAGCCAAAGGTGTTTGAATTATTTTTTTAATCATAAACTAAGACGTATAAATACATATAAATCATACACAAACCTCAATCCTGTCATTTTGTTCAAACTATATCTCAAATCCGTTTTAAAGAATGTTTGCATTGAATAGACGAACACATAACTAAATATACATAAATAAATACATTTTATACCCTGTCACCTTGATTGAGTTTACAAAAAAATTTATAATAATGATTCCACCTTTCGGGGTCTGTAACATATTTAGCCTCCTGAAATTGTTAGGTACTGAGGGTTCTGTGAGTGCCGCTTTCCTCTGCATTGTTTTGAGTGGCAACATTTTAACATAGCTGCTCTCTTTTGTTACAACAATTTAAAAAAACACACAGCAGATCAATGCAGATTACCAAAGTTCCCAAGGGTACCTGGTTGGTCCACTCCTCTGCTGCACTAATTGTGGCATCAGTGAGGGCAGGTAAACAAAGCTGTTAGAGAGTATGGTTGTGACTCAACCACAGGCTCACTCTAGCTTTGTCACCATGTTACTCATATGGCAAAATGTCTCTGCCAATCTTTGTCTGCGTCTAGTTGCCCCTGGTAGCCAATTGTTGTGATAAGATGAAGCCTGGTCTGATGACTTGTCCTGAAATTTAGATACAAAAATTCGGTTCACTTCACTGCAGAAAGCATACTTGTGTTCAAGTGCTGGAATTATAGATTTAGCTATGAACTGTTTTTCTTGTCATCAAAGTGCAGTCGGTGCAATGGCATTAGAACTGATGTTTGCAATGCTGTGTCTTGTCATGGTTTTCTTTTATTTTGAAGATAAATTTGCATCACACTAAAAGCAGATTGAGCATAAAGTTGTTTTGAATAAAAACATCATTTACACACTTTTGGGCTTTTTAGGCTGGTTACATGGCAATTTGACTTTTTTTTTGTTGAGAATTTCCATGCATACCGTGTATATCCTTAAGTTCAGTTCCTATATTTTGCCTTACATTTTGGGTTTTGATGCCATAGAAAAAGTTCAGCTGGATGCTATTCAAGCTGTAGACGTTCCACAGCATCATGTGTAGTAAGATAAATAATAATAATAATAATAATAATAATGATCAAATGTGGTTTTACACCTGAAATGCATGCAAATAGCTGCAATCTGTATCAAGTGTTTCCTGATGTCCATTTATGCCAGGAATTCATTTATTCAGCTTGTTTTCATGTAACAGTCAAGAGATGCATCTTCTAATCAAAAGTTTCAAAGCCCTTTGAGTGCTGTGTGGAGACGGAAACTTTTTTCAACGGCTTCACAACTCAACAATGGAAATGTGAACAGAAGCTGCATATCAATGCGGTATTTTTACATGACTGTTTATCCCCACTTTGGGATGCTTTTATACAGTAGGCCACCTGATAGCCTACCATTATTTAGATGAATCCACATAAACACATCACAAAACTACTTCAAATTCTGAATGTATTGATCCTGACAGACATAAGCACGTACCACGTGCTGCAATTTAGAACATGAAGTCCAAACCCATTCTTACTGCACTGTGTAAAAAGATTACAATTTTCATTTCTACTCGCTTTCTTTCCAGAAAATGGACACCGTCTAAATCAACTGCTACATGTTGAAGGGTGTGCCAGTTAAACCTCTGAGGCTAAAAGATTATCTGCAGAACTATAAAAAAAAATGAAATGGGATGATAAATAAAAACTAAATTTAAGTATGAGTAAATTAGTTTAACATGATATTACTAATGTGTGCACAGAATCACTCTTGTACTGTTTATTGTAGTACTGTATGCGTATTTAACAGAAATGTATCAGAATATTATTTACAAATAATTCTTTGTTTTTGTGCTTTATTCATTGTTATCTTTGCCACCTAATTTCTAATGGATTCTATATAATATAATTGTGAATTCATATTTGCCTCTGTCATAAAACAAACAAAAAACATTTATTCATCTGAACAATTTTAAGCAATATAATTCAAATAATACTGTTTTTGTCAGCATTATTTTTATTGGATAATATTGCGTTTTTTTTACTTTATATTATTTTTTGTTCAAGTCACGGTCATCAACCGCTTTCCCTCTGCAGACCATTTTCAAAAACCAACCAAGCAACCGAACGAACACACAAATAATAAACAACAACTACTAAAACACAGATATGGATTATTTGTGTAATTTTGATGTCTTAAATCCTTATTTAGTTGTTGACAAAGATTATAATTTTCAATCAAAAAAATTAAAGTTATTATTATTATTATAAAAAGAGTTATTTTGGAAGTGGGACATTTTGTTTTTAATGCCTTGCTCAAAGGCCATATTTGACAAATGACTGCCGCTACACTCATCAAGCAGTTTTTTTTTTAGCAACAGGAAGTTAGTTAAATTCACTTAACAACCTGAAGTTATTTCATATAGGAGACATATCATAATGAAAACATACACAGAAAATATTACTGTGTGCCTTACATACATTGTTAATGGATAATGTCATAGTTAATCCTGTGTGAAATGTTCTGTTAAAATCAAAATATAAAACTGATAGATATGCTATTCAGATTATGCTGGCTCCTCTATTAATAACGTCCACACTTACCATATATACAATTAGTCCGATAATTTGTGAGCAATGTCCTGCTAAATAATTTTAATATTTCTTTAGTGGCCATCAGAGGAACTACAGCAGGGATAAAAAGGTCAATGTCATTAATGTTTAAAGCCCTAATAATAACCGCAGCAACAACACTGGATGCACATTTAGTTTTTTCTCGATATACTGCTGTGGAGAACACGGACATCAGATTGTTATGCATGACAATGAGCATTGTGTCCTGAGGGTTTTTTTATTGGAACCAAAAAGGAGAGCTGGTAGTAGTGAGAGATGAAATTTAAATTGAGAACAGTGTGTTGTATCAAATAAAAAGACTCTTATTAAACTAAACTACAAATGATTGTGGCTTGAATGACTTTACAACCCAAATATGAACCATTACGAGAGGACATTATGAATTGTCATCAGTGACATAAATCAGTTCTGAGGTATTACTATGAATGAAACTACTTCTTCAATGAATTCCATCTCTTTATCTTTTTTTTTTTTTTTAAAGTTTATAAAATTATATCAATGCATAAAGGTTGAAAGGTGTTTTACATTTCTGGAAGATGACATTTTATGCTTGTTTCTTTTTGATGAGTCCCTGAACACAACATACTATTAGCCTGGCAGCACTGAGAGGATGTATCTCACATGACAGGAGAGGAACATCTGGTGTAAATGCTTCATTCTAATAGAATAGATCCTGAACCTGGATAAGCCAGTGTAGCATAATATAGACGTAGAGTAGAGTAAATAATGTGATTCACTTCTACAAAGCCTTGTTATGTTACGCCTTGCCTTGTTACTTTCTTCAGTCAACATCTATTCGCTGCCTACTTCATGAACATCATGTAGAAGTTATTATTTTAGTTTGAGGCCAGCATTTTTACGTGTCAATATAAGATGATAAAATATCCTTAAGTATAAGTAATAGTTCATTTTACAATGTGCTATTGTGTCAACTTAAAAGGTTAAAGGCAATCAGTTTCCTCACACGAATTAAGTAACCACAACGGAGTTATAACTTGTCACAACTAGAATTGTAATAATTTGCTTTAGTGGAAATAAACCGAGAACATTGAAATGAAGTGGTAACATTTGTGTAAAGAAGATGGATTTAAGTCAGTTTCACTTTATTCAGATGCATTTTATTAACACGTTTTGAAATAAGCTTGGAGCTATGAAACATTTGAGTGAAAAATACTTAAAAGATTTAAGTTCAATCAACTGAATGGATTTGGTACCATTAACTTTATTTACCCAAGTTACCACAACAATGAATACTTGAGTTACTTGGACTCAAACCAAATCATTTTATTTTTGCTTAAATTGTTTGAGTTATTGAACTTGTGAACCAACTAATGAATGTTTTAAGGCAATCGGTTTCCGAACTAACTTATCAGGTTTTACAGCGCTTATAAATTCTATTTAGCTTTAACAAAATATAAAATCAATCATTTGTAACTATAAGAGTCAAGCTATAAAAGTGGAACCACGCAACTATGTTAAAGATAAATATATTCACATATTTTAATATATACCACTTGATGTATGATGACATATTTGCATCGGAAGGTATTTTATTAAATGACTTACGCACTTCCTACACTCGCACGCACCGCACACATCCTACACTTCCCACAATTCCACTCTTCTTCTTTAGACCCACAAATCTTTAGAGTTGTGTATATGAAATGTAAATGTTATCCTCCACCATTGTCAGCCGATGTCACACACAATATTCCTAATACATTTGTTCTGTTCTTACTGCCTTGAGAAACATAAAAGCTAACAATTATACATATACAGAGTGACATGTTTTATTCTTTTTCTCCAGCGTTTAAATCTCTTTGTCTCCCGCGTGTCTGACTTCCTGCTGCTGTACAGTAATAACAAGTCTGCCTGGCTAATGGCTCTCCTGTTTGTTGGTTTTGTCTCGTCGTGTTTCAGTGCTTCTTTCTCTCTGGAAGGATGTCAGCTCTCTGTGCCTTGCCATCCCTGAGGACGCTTGATGTCATCTTGTCTACCTGATCATTACACTACCTGCTCTCCTCTACAATGCTGCCCTCTCGCTGCTCCGCCACTTGAAATGCTTGGCTGGCCTCTTCTCTGAAACCATCATGAAATTGTGCGCTAAAACGCTGCAGACTGTTCCTCCTCTCTCCTCCCTCCAGCCATGTGTGCAGGAGCCAGAAAAAGATTCCTCCACTGCTGCTCAGTCAAAGGGAAAACACACAAAACGTCCTTCAGCCGCCTGCCACCGCTCACCTCTCACAGCTTTTATGGGATTTATTGACGCTTGTAGTGTATGGCATTTTACAGCAATGTCCAAGTACATTTAATGGACACATACCAAATTGTTTGAATAAAGAGTTCCTTTTGTAGATGTCATCGTTTATTAAACAAGTCTCTCGTGTGAAAAAGCACAGGTGTAAATAATAAAATGAATGATGGCTAAATACCATTTAGCTGCTTCAGTTTCAGGGTCCTGGTGTTGTGGATGCTGGCTCACTGTCACACTGTCATGACTATTGTTTACATCATTAGTAACAGCTGTGCTTTTCCTCTTATGAAATGTGCAATGTAGAGTGTAGTTTTCAGTACTTAAAGGGCTAAGTCACTGCAAACAAATGCCCCAAGAACACTGCTAGTGTCTATGGAAATATTCCATCTGTCATGACAATACTGGCTGACAAACATTAACACGCTGCGAGTGAATGTGTTCATCTGCACTTCAAACTGCGTGTAAATGATCCAGGTAATAGCAATAAACAACAAATGTAAAAAAAAACTCATGTGCTCTGTATATTGAAATATATATTTATACAGGCTTCAGATAAACTTTAGAATACTCGGACGGTGGCTTTTGTCCCCCATCACTTCTCCTGAAAGTGCGTCCGATAGGATCTCTGACAGGCCAGTATGAACAGGAGGAATGATCACAGAAAGCTAAACCTGGTTCAATGTGGGCACCTGAGTATTGTTTAAAGACAGACTTGAAAGATTGTGAACCTATTTTACGCATGTTTTCCATAAGGTCCTTTTTTATACACTGTTTATATTGTATAACATAGCAATAACTTTAACTCAGTAAGGTAATAGATCACTATAACACTGTCAGTAAACGCGACACAGGTACATATTTACTAAAGACTCAAATATTTTTACAGAATACACTCTGTATGTATGTATGTATGTATGTATGTATCAGTCTTTTGCTATTTGAGTTAGTTAGGTCTACAGGTACTTCAGTCTTCTTATTCTCCCAGACTCCTTTTACTGACAATTTGGAAGCATACAGAAACTATTTTTTAGCTATTCTGAATTCACTGGAGGCGTATACACTAACACGTGTCGTGAAACCCCGAAGAGCATCATGTAACAAAAACTATTTCCACATTTTAGTTCATTTTTGTCAGGTTGTGTGAACATGGCTGCAGTGTTTTCAGCAGCGATCTGGCTCACATCCGTACAGTCGGTGGAGAGGTAGCACACAGTAGAGAACGCAGCACCCTGCTGCTGGACGTTCAGCAGTGGAGGGTGGAGAAGTGTCTTGCTCAAGAGCACCTCAGTGGTATCTACAGAGGGAGGGGACTCCTCTAACTATGAGTGTGTCTTTCCCAGTTGCTCCCATCCAGCTCATCCTGGGATTTAAACCCTCGCAGATGTGCTTCTGTCAGGCGGCTGACCCAGTTCCATTGCATACTTCAAAATAAAAGTCCTGAAATAACTGTGCTTTTACAGTAATATGCCTGTTGTATTGACTGAAATTGTTTGACATTAGGGATTATGTACTTCATGTATTAAATGTAAAAGACAGAAATGCATCTAATATACACTCGCCACTATTCTTCATTTCCCAAAGTAACTAATTTACACAATATATGTGTCTATGTTTCCATCATGGGGTAATTCTCTGGAACGGACTTGAAGTATTAAACTAAAGCATGAGTTGTTTGTTTTTGACTTTTGTGCACCTTCAAATGAATACATATCTGACGTATCATCGTAATGAACCAGTATACTGTTGGGTAGAAGGTACACGACTCACACTACCAAATCCACCATTTACCTACAAGGTTACTTGGGTAAAGGCTGGACAGTGGTGGAAAGTAACTAAGTACATTTACTCAAGTATTGTACATATGAACACATTTGAGGTAATTGTACTTTACTTGAGTCTTTCCATTTCATGCTACAATATACTTCTACTCCACTACATTTTGTAGGCAAATAATGTTCTTTTTTTCAGCATTGCATTTATTTAATAACTTTAGTTACTAGTTACTCTGCGGATGTAAATTATTAATACAAAATATTAATCAACTACGACAGCAGTATATAAAGTAATTAAAATTAGCCACACCTTTATAACACAGTGATATAATATATATCATTCTGAAATGGGGATTTCTGCATGAGTACTTTTGTTACTTTAAGTATATTTTGTTGCGAATACTTATGTACTTTTACTTCAGTAAGATTTTAAATGCAGGACTTTTACTTGTAAAGTAAAGTGTTTTTACACGCTTCTTCCACAACTGGGTGAAGGTAAAATGACTTCATAAACATACAGTATATACACATGTTTAGACTTACTTAAGTGTCACGAAGAAAGGCATTTATTCTGAATTCAATTTGAGAGCGTGTTCATGGGCGAGTGTGTCAACAGTTTTTTGAAATTTTTCTTTATCTATAGGCTAACTACTGCATACTGCTTCGTGGTGAAACTACAACAAAGCATCATGTGTTTCGTATGTTCTTATTCTGTAAAGTGACTATTAAAAACTGCGGTCATACATTTACATTTTTTAGAATAAAGTGTGCAGTATTTCCCCCTGAAATGTAGAGTAAAAGCAAGAGTCATTAATTAGCATGTACAGTAATTGTATAAATATACCCTATTTATATAGAGTTCATTTTATAGTAAATATATTTATGTCTCTATGTAAATACAGCTGGAACTTATTTGTTATTTTTGGTCGCATAATGTTACATTTGTGGTTTTCATCCTTCCTAATGAATGCATCATCAAGTTGTAAAATATAAAAAATATATAAACTGATTGTTGTGGTGGCATTTATTTTATTGAACAAGTCTAGTCAATGTGTACATTTTAAAACAACACACTTTGACCAAAGTGCTGCACAGATAAGTTAAAAATACATTTAGATCATTTCAAATGACAATAAATACATTGTAAAAATACAAAAAAAAAAAGCACAGTACACAGAAATACATGATGTAAAATAGAATATAGACAATCATTTATTGATATTTATGTTTGTGAAGACTCAAAGTGAAAATGTAGGCTTTAAGAATGAATACATTAAAATGCCGACAGCAGTGGAAGACCTGGCAGTTCAGAATAAACTGCACAACCTGGGCAGCAATGGAAAATTCTCGCCATGGGATTTTAACCGGGGCAATGGACATAGGGTGTGAGGGGCCCGGAGGTCGAGTGGGGCCCTGCAGCAGAGTGGGGTTGTGTGCCTTGCTCAGGTGTACTTTGGCAATGGCAGCCATTATACTCCCCTTTCTAATTGGCCCGGATACCCCTCTGTGTTGGCCAGCTGATTAGACGAGGATATACAGGCATCACTGGTTGTTTTTTTTTGAGGTGGGGGGAGGTTGTAATTTTTTATTAATTTGAGCAAATGTAATGCCTCAGAGTACCAGTGTCAAGGACAGTATGGTGATGGGAAGATGTTTGTACCAATACATCGCCTTTGTGTAGTTAAATCACGGTCGGAGGATTGTATCTGTGACTTAAGAAGACAAATCAGTTGAAGGTTATTGCTTCCGTCTCACACATGACAAGGAGCATAAAGACCGAATGTGGTACAATAAAGTCAGACAGTGCATTGCTCCATCATGTTGAAATACTGCACCTATTCAGCACAGCAGGTCCACATAAAGACATATCACGGAGAAGCTTTTTTCATTTATTTTCCATTCAGTGAAGTTAGCTCCGTAACACATTATATATTCACCACAGGGTACAAGTGCACAAACACATGATGGGGCACAACTTGCTACACATATCTTTACATCCTCTTTAAACAGGAAGTTAATTAGGCAACTTGAATTGGTAAAACGCGTCGCTGCCACATTGTTGCTCTTTGATCATCACGCATGCTGATTGAAGCATGTCTGAGACAGATGATGGCGGGTTGTTATGAGGCTCAAAGCCCCAGGATCCATTTGCAGTGCTGGCATCTCAAGCACCTCATGTTCATCCTCTGAAGAAGGTGAGACAATCCATTAAGTGAAAGGCATAAACACTCAACTCTGGGAACCTGATAGTTGGCGCTGTCCCCCATCCAGCCCATCTGACTGCAGCGGACTGTGGGTTTTATACAAGATAATTCAAGTCCTAAGATGGAACATTGAGAAAGAGAAGACAAAGGGAAATAAGACCATATGGCAATTTGCATATCATAACACAGTAGCACAACTTCTAATAGAAGAGCTCACAGATGTAAGACACAGACTAGTGGGTTCTAAATATGAATTATTATGCAGTGCTAGTGTAACTTTACCTGCAACAAATAACAACATTTTATCTAACCATATTCTCTACATCACCCAAATTTTCAAATTACGTTTCAGCACATGACGTTTGCCATATGTATTTTGGTCTTCTTCTTTGAGCAGCACAAATGTATTGTATAATTGAAAAGAATCAATTAATAACAGGGACTTGAATAACATTAATATATCTGATCTTGTGCATAAAATGGGATGAAAACACAAGCTTGTTAGTTTGTTTTTCTGCACAATTTCATTCAAATGCAGCGTTTAAAAAAAGTATCAAACCACGTCTTAAATACCACAAACTAAACTAAAAGCAGTAGAATTAATATTTCTCCTAAAATGCTAAATCGATTGAGAGAACAATAAGCATTGAGTCGCTGTTGTCAATCACAGTTTCAGTCCATTACAAACAGTGTTATGAACACTTCACAGGATCTGCAATTATTATAATTCTTATTCTCACTAAAAGTCACCTTGTGTAAAATTCACTTCTGTGTTCGACCGACACTGTCAGCCTGGCTTTTTGCCAACCATGAGTGTGTGAGAAACATAATGTAGACACTGCAACTTAAAACTAAATCGACTTTTTTCTTATTTAAAGTTTCCATAAGGAGGCTTCTAACATCCCTTTACATTTATAGTGTATTGATACAATAGCATGAGAAGTGTTACCTTTTTTTTTTTTTTCGCAGAGTGACTTTTTTTAAAAGGTAAAAAAGGAAAAGAGCAAATCACAAATTGACATCTCAGGTCATGGCACAAAAATGAATTAATGGTCACCGTATTTGTCCTACTTTTTCCTTGTACATTAAACCATCTTATAAAGCATGAATGCTTATATTTTCCCTCAGTAATGTACCAGAGTCTGCACACCAGTGAGAGCAGGAGGACGCTGAATGAAGCAGTCCTGCTTCACACACATTTAGTTGTTAATAGCTCTCAACAACCTCTTATTTTTTACACTGACTGTCACATTACTTTGTCATTGACTCTCAGAGAGATAGATGGGGTATCCACCGTCAGAATATGCTGAATGTGCTGTTTGTTTTTGCTCCAACTTGCCACATGAAATCCACTGTCGAAGTTTCTTACACCTGGTGCGATTTCATGAGACTTAAACGTATAAGGAACCTATGAAACTGGTTTCCTGTTGATACATACACATATATCATGAAGTTTCAAATATTAATCATGACCCTTCCATGCATTATAAACCCACTCTACAGAAGAAAAGAAATGACCAAAATAACAAGCCAGTATGATTTTCTGTAGTCCTTTATTTCATTCACCGTGATATTTGTGTACATGGCTGCAGTCGTGGAATACTGGCAGACAGGTGGAGAAAGGTACCTGGGAAGGGGGGGGAAAAAGCCCTGCTCTGTCTGAGCACTCTACCAGATCAGATCACGACAGTCTCTGTGTGTACTCTGCAGACTCTGCTGTTTTCCTAATCTCAAAATTCAGCAAAGTCAAGAACCTTGACGCTCACTGCTTTTTCACAAAAATGCCTCTACACTAGCAGCTGCTCATCTGAAGCATTTTAAACTCAGACCTACTGCTAGCACAATTTGAGAACTGCACAATCAGCGTCTCCCACAGCAAAACACTGGTGCATGTTTCGTCTTGTCCAAAGAAAAGCTAATGTTTATTTCCATGTGAGGCACTTGTAAGATCTTGTTGAATATTCCTATTAACATTTCAGTATTCGGAGAAATGTCAAAAATGTTAATCAGTGCTGCCTTAGCTTTCTCTCAGTTTCAGTCTGATTCGGAAACATAAAAGAAGCTAAAAAACAATCTTTTACATCTACTTACACTTCAAGTTAGTGAAAATGACCTTACATGGAGACAAGGACACTCAAGTAAATGGGTTCTGCATTTTCCCTCAGCTGTGTTTTAACTGCATGTGAAAGCACAACATTGTGCACGGCTGATGAGGAAAAGGAGCTAAAAGCAAGTGTCATGACACCTCAGAGTAAGTAGCAGGGGAGCAAATTGTTAAAGCAATTAAAGAATATTGTCAGGGTGTTTATTTTTCTGGATACATGAACGCAAATGATTTAAATGATACATGTCATACAGAGGTAGAATATGAGGTGTATGATACTGCAATCATTTTATGATTAGTAAATTCTCCCACCTTCCAATTCTACACACTAAACGTTGTCTTCTTATTAACCTATATGTATATTAACCCACTTAATTCAAACTAAACTGCCAAATTAACATCAAGATTTTTTAGGGATAGGATCAAGACAGACAAGAAAGAGAGGTTAATTATCCCACAAAATATATATCAAACAAGCCATCTACAGATTGTGAATGCATTTGAAATAAATGCAATACAATGCTGATTATTTAACTGAAATAAACAGACTTGTTGCAGGCATATATACTGTATTTGTTCTGTATTAACCATAGATAATCCATATGGCTATTCTCTGCTTTCGACTTGGATGCAATAAGAAAAAATAATCCCATTTTTATTCATGTTATAGATGAACACAACATGACAGAGGTCGGAGATGCTCGAAGATGCTGCAGGTATCTTTCTTTCTTTCTTTAAGCTCGGCCATCAAGCTGCAGCTCTACGGTTTCTTTCTTCGTTTAAAGTCGCAGATACTGGTGTTTGTTAGTCAGCTCTCAGCTCACCGGGTTCTTCTCATGCAGACGAGGGGGCTGATCTGAACAATGCTCCGCAGACGCTCTGTCCCTCTGAGTAAACTTGTGGATTTGCCGTGTGGATTTGCTCACACAGCCCCGTGTGCCCTAATAACTCCTCATCTCTTGGAGATATTTTAATGAGATTTTGAGATGTCCATCTCTGTGTTCCCACAAACAAACAAAAAACATTAAACAGAAGAAATCCTACACCAGATTTGGAAATATTTTTGTATCTGGATATTATTTCTGCTGTCCTGTGCAGATGTGTTGCTCTGTGTATTTCTTTTTTGTATCCACCAGCCTTATCAAAGTGATCACAACTCTTGCAGATTAAACATGTATTTCCTCCTTGCTCACTCCTCTGCCATCATGTCCAGCATCCTTCCACCCCCTGCTGGTGCTTCTCTTTCTAACCCAATGAGGCCCCCTACAGGTGCAAGCTCACTGATGCTGAACAGAGCAGGTGCATAAAGATGCTAGCCTTTTATTTTGTTTTGACCCATTTTTGCAGTGCTTTGCATACTTCTGCTCCGCATGAGGAGATGATGGTGCTCAGGCACTTTGCAGCCTGGGAAGTAAGTCTAAAATTGACAAGTGAGTAGATTCTTGGTACCAAATAAGATTTATACGTTTTTTTTGTGTTTTTTTTTTTTTTTTTTAAAAGAAAGCCATCAGACTCCACTGATCTTCTGTCTCACTTGATCACTAAGTGCTTCGAGAGGATATTTGTTGTCTTTTTCTGTTAGATTCTTTCCTTTGACAAAAGCAAAGAAATAACAGTGACGCCGTTTTTTTTTCTTCATATTGCTGAAGACATGTGGCTGAAAGTCTTCTTTGTTGTGAAGGACACTGATTGAGCTGAGACTTTCCTTGGAAAACCTCACTTCAGCTCCATTGTTCACTTTCACTGGAGTGAATTAATCTGCACCATATTTTTCCCCCTATCCTATTGCGCCACACCGTGGAGACATCCAGCAGACTCTCTCTCTCTCTCTCTCTCTCTCTCTCTCTCTCTCTCTTACTGTCTCTCAGTGTGAAATGAAATTGAAACCCTGCTAATTGCATGTGGACTGTTTACGTTGAGTCTAGTTTGTTTTTCGAGAGCGATATGATTATGCTCTTAAGATCCATGACAATGTCATAAATCAAGTTTGCTGGGATGTCTGTTCATTAAAAAAAAAAATGGAGGGAAAAAAACACGTTAATTTCAGCAGTTGCAGTTTAATTTTGCACTAATTTGCAGTGCTGGAATGAGATGAAGTTGGATCGTTAGACGTGTGCAGGTAAACGCTGCATGACGCCAACTACAGACCTCTGCTTCCATCTTGTGGCAGCTCGGCGCAACGCTTCCTCCTCCTCCTCCTCCTCCTCCTCTCCCTCCCTCCATCACTCCCTCTCTCTTTAATATCGGCACTGTGGCGAATCTAATCTGGATCTCCTTTAAGGCAATAAAACCCAGATAGCTTCCTTTAAATGAAAAGCACCGCTTATTACCAGCTTTGAAATCCTCGTTTATTTGGCGATGTGCATGATAGAAAAATGATTCATGTCGAGGTTCAAATGGGCAGGATGACGAAGATCCATGGTGTCCCAAGTGCATATTTCCTCAAGTATTGTATTCCAAGGTATATAATAGTGTTATCCACGCAGGTTGAACTATGCTGCACGCCACAAGATGCTTGTTTTAATGTCGCCTGCTTTATCCCTTCAAGCAGCCAAAAGCAATTTCCGATAAATCTGACCCTGTTGCTGAGCTGCTAGAGGGACGCTGTCATTTTCATTTTTTTTAATGACAAAACACGGGTGCAAAGCGAATATTGTTCACCGTAAAAGTTGATCATAAAGGCTCTTACACAGCTGATATTTTAGTATTTTGTTTTGCCTCGGTTTGGGGGCAAACACAACCGCGCGTGACTGGACGGACGAATCGTTTTTTTTTTTTTGTTCGCTTAAAAATGTGTTTAAATCCACATTACATTTGGGATCAGGCTCAGTAAGATTTAGATTTAAGGGGTTGGTAAAAAAAAAAAAAAAGTATAAAATGTATAATAACATACAAACAATATAGGCATATAAATGCACAATAAAATGTGATGTTTCGAAATACAAGATAGGTTTTATGAGGTAATTTCTAGTCCTCCTAACGGCAGTACATCTTGGCGCACTAGTCCACTAAACACCTGCCAATATCTCCAGTTTTTGTTACCATCGAAAAACATCTGCATCCCACAGCATCATTTCCAGATCCTTGGGTTCACAATAAAATTAGAATGCAAATGGCAGCTTCAACATTCAGATGAATCCATCTTTCTATTTGTATATTTCTGTAATTGCCACCAGCGTGAAAAGCGCATTCGGCCTAACTTAGAAAATCCAGGAAATCTTTAATTGCAGCAGAATGTCCACAGCAGCTCAGTTGTACACCTGATGCGGAAATCCATAAAACGGACTAATGGGGGCAAATTGTGTCAAATATTTTTTTTCCACGAGTCTATTTTAAAACAGGCCTACGCATAGCAGCGGGGCTCAAAGCAAATAAGGAAGAACACTGTCTGGTATTAAAAATAGTTTCTTCGCGCTGTGACGAGCGACTTTTTTGGACAGACAATAATCAGCCTTTCACTGAGGAGAACGGGGGAGAGAGGGGAAAGAGAAATGAGAAGGCTGTTGTTGGCATAGCTCTATCAAGGAAGAAGGACTCCCTGTTATCTGTGAATGGGGCTTCTTTTTTTTTTGTGTTGTTGACCAGAATAGATATAGGACGAATTTTTAATTCGTTTTTCTTTGAGAGACAACAATGCTTTATTTGAAAGCTTGATACAATTTGGGGTTTGTCAGAGATCCTTTTCTCCTTGTCCGAGCCCAGCTGCCCATATGGGATACAACGTGTGCAGCAAAGATCACAATGGCACCAAGTGACAGGCAGGACAAAAAGCCCAAGGATACATCTCCCTGACTCTGAACAGCACCAAGAAACTCTGTCAGTCTCTCTATCTACACTGTCTGCAGCCCCACTCCTCCTGCTGCTGCTCGTTAACATGCACGCCTCTAACATCCAGCAACACCAGGCCTGGCCTTTTGTCTCTGTGTTGTGTCGTGTACTGTATTATGCAATGATGGAGTCACAAAACTGCCTCATCACAGAGGCAAAATCAGAGGGCAAGGAGCCATACAAAGCTCTACGTTTTTCTTTTGCTTAAAAGGTTTTTAAAAAATTGGTCTAAAGACGAGTCCCATTTGTTAAGTTGTATTTAAAAAATATAAACTAGAGTCCACTCAAATCCAACCACATTATCCAGCATCCTGTGTCACCGCCTTTTGCAATTCATTTTATAATTCCCGTCCCATTTCATATTTCTCCTCACGCTCCATAATAAATGTGGTATAAGCGATAATTGGCACGCTATAAGCAACACTGCGTATTTCTTGTTTAGCCACAAAAACATCAAAAAACGAAAAGTATAGGCACACTGCTGATTTATTTGACCTACAAGCTCAACCAGTGGTGAAACACAAAACCTTTTCTGTCCGGGACAAATTGAGTCTGTGTCGCCCACAAAAGCAGTAGCCCCTTGAGACTCAATTCTGTAAATAATTAGCAAATCTGCCCAATTTGGCTGTTTGTTCAGTGATGATAGGGGCGACTCTAACATCTGTTGTGGGATTTTTGTCCCGGGACAAACACGATGCATGGATTTTTCTACTAGGTTATCATATTTACCCAAGATATTGACTGGAGTCTGATAATCCGCAGTGCGCTGCTACGGATCACTGGGGAGCCATTTGTGCTTGTTTTGCCTCCACCTTAAAGGAGATGGTGACTAATAGAGCAAAGTATAGTTTAATGCGGAATATCGTTGCCTACACGTTATATGATCATATTAAAAAATAACTTTATTAGGCGGTTAAAGCCCATCTGAGCCGTGCGTATTTTCGTTGACCGTTGGCCGTGGTTAAACAAAGAAGACTGGTGACTCATTGATTATTCCTGCTCTATTTGCAGTTTAGCGCTTAACAAGATAACAAAAACATTTATTGCATTAAACGATTTTTCACCCCCACAGTCTACCACTTTACACCCAAGGCCGGGAGTGGTTGGGGATGCTGACAAAAAGGAGATCTTTTGACTCAAAAGCTTCTTATGTGGAGAAGCCCTCTTATATTAAGTGAGTGGATTTTAGCCCCAGTTCACAAGTGACTTTAGGCTCTTTATTAGTGAGGTGTTCGGATTGGGAAAAAATATTCTCCGGATTAAATTTGCTCAAAAAGAAAGGAGTGAAGTGCGCAGGAGATTTATTCCCAGAGTCAAGCTCCATTCTGGGGCACAATAGTGTTTAGCTCCTCGCCCTTCATTGTGATGGTAGCGATGTCTTTTCAGAGATGATCAAATCGAATATAGGACACTTAGATAAAGCAAACCCTCATTTCAGAAACACAGCATTTTATTTTAAAATCCTCATAAAAAATGTGGGATATTGAGCCATCACCGCGCGGCTACACTGTTATTTACATAATGTGATCTGACACGGCAGTCATAACGTTTTGCCAAAACTCACTCCCTCGTTGTTTTTTGAAAATGTGTAAATATATAGATACCGATTTTCAGCTTTACGCTCCCGAAAGCTCTCTAGTTTGCAAACATTTGCCACAAAATATTTACAGGAAATAAAAACAAAAAGAAAAATAGCTGCAAAGTTGCCAGTGTTTATTCATGGCCATAAATATTTTTTCGGTCCATAAAAGAAGCAAGAAATTAAAATTTCTATAATTATAAAGTGGTTCGTACGTGCTGATAATAACACGAAGGGACAAAAGAAAAAAAAAAGAAGAAGAGGAAAACATCTCTACAACCAACACACAACATACTTTACAAAAAATTTCACAATAAGAGCATTGACATTCTTAATAAAATCTATAAGGGAGAGGTTTGGACCCAGTTCTCTTAACGAAAACATGTAAACACGGCGCACACATGAGCCCCGAATAAAAATGGTAGTATATATATGAGTCAAGCTGCAAAAATGAAAAGTCTTTTGTTTTTTGTGTTTTATTTTTTTTTTCTTTGCTTTGTGGTGAAACTCCCTATCGTGCCTCCAAGCCAAGTCTCTATAATTTCTCTCACCAAGTCCACTGTTGCGTTTGCACCAAGTGATGTGCTGGGAACTGTGGCGTGGCCGCGGCGCTGTACTGCGCGTTATACTGCATGTGTTGGAGTGACTGGGCACTATAAGCCGAGAAGGGGATCCCGGCCTGAAAAGTGGCCGCCAAGTCCTGAGCTTTAAGAGTGTGACAAGGCTTTCCATCCCTGACTAAGACGGGCACGGCCACCCGCCTGGGAGAAGGGAGATGGGTCACTTCCATACCTTTCTCGGCCCGGGCTCTCTTCATCTTATACCGGTGGTTCTGGAACCAGATCTTCACCTGGGTCGGGGTGAGGCGGATGAGGCTGGCCAGGTGCTCCCTCTCCGGGGCGGACAGGTACCTCTGCTGCCTGAAGCGGCGTTCCAGCTCGTAGGTTTGCGCCTTGGAAAACAACACCCTCCTTTTCCGCTTCTTGCCGGAGTCGCTGCCGCCGCTGCTGGAAGTTTCCTTGTCATTGTCCGGCGATTCGTCGTCCGCGGACGGCTCCGGGGACTTGGCCGAGTCCTGAGAGCTGGCGGATAGACCGTGCACTGCGGCAAGAAACGGGAGAAACACTGTCAAAATGTTATGATGTAAAGTTCCCAGATACATTTATCATCAGCACAAGCCATATAATCATTCATCAACACGCTGGATGCATTGGTAATTAATAGTGCTGCTGCGTAATAAGACAAATAACCTGTTAATGATTGGGCATGTGTCAAAACGTGATTAAACACACACCTTTTTTGAAATATCGACATGGCTGAATAATAAAACACCGGGGCATATTAGTGTATTTGAACTCTTTGGTGTAATTTTAAAGTGGAAAGCACCACAAAAAAATATTCTCCAGCCCAAATCTCCACAAACAGAGCGAGTCAGTGAGGCATTAAAAGGTGCATTGTCTGCCTGTAAATCCCCACAGAATGCAGTCTTATAGTTGACACCGTGCTTATACTCTGAATAACTTACAACCCCTTGTTTGTTTCTTTGTTTTTTCTCCAGGGTGCTTTATCGACCAAATTCTTACAATGCAAAGTGCGTTGAGCCTAAACACTGCATGCATTTGTTGAGCTGTAAACGCCTCGACACGAGCGAAGCAGTGCACGGTGCATAAAGATGAACGCTGCACGCCACCCAAGGGCATCGTTAGGGTGGAATAGGAGGCTGCATGCCATCAATTATGCCTTAATGTATATGCATAGCTTTGGAAATATCACACAAGTCATTATCAACAAGATCAGCAAGGATTCTTAGACTCTACTTACATGAATATTGAATACTGTCCGTAGTAGCAAGCCATCGTGTGTAAGGATTGTCACTACTGTCATAAAAGGGGTTCTTTAAAGGAAGATTTTGAACGTTTTCTAGAGGACTTTGCACCAAAACTCCAGTGGTTTTTGTCGTGGACGTGGTCTCCGATCCCTCCGTGTCTTCCTCCGCTCCGGTGATAGATCCTTCTTCGTCATTTGTGTCAGGAAGGTCCAAAATGTCCTTTACAGAAAAGCCCGTCTTTGTGTTGGTCAACGACATATTCTGGTGGGGGGGAAATATGCAGGGAAAAGTTGCTGCACCAGCTTTTCGGACAATCCGCTGTTTTGAAAGAAGAAAAAAAAAAACACAAGCAGAGGCGATGTTTCAGGAAAAATAGGATGAGTAAGAGTCGCTCTACGCTGAAGTACAGTCAAAGCAGCCACTGTGGATAACCATTGCCTAAGCAAGTAGCAGTGGATTCAGTGTCTGTAAGTCCAGGAAGAATGCCAAAGTGGCTGAAGTGCTATATGTGGCTCATGGATACTGTGCTACTGCTGGGTGCTAGAGGGAAATAAGCCATTACCTTGTCCGATCAGTCCATATAAGGTTGGTCTCAACACATGAACCTGCAGTGAAAAAGCATTAAAACACGCGAAAGGTTGGCCACGTGTGGGCGGGTCTTAGGAGTCAAGTGGATGAAGACAGTGTTTGCAGATGTGAAATTGTGGGTTTTGGGGAGATCCGAGCCTCTACCATTGGTGCTTCAGAGCATGATGAGTGGTATAACGTGTCAATTAATTACAAAGACGGGGAGGGCCTTTTTTACACCCTATTTACATACAAAGAACCTCCAAGTAGCTTTATACTCACAATACTTAAAAAGCCCGTTTTAACAAATTGGTCCCACTGAAGCTTTTGCCTTTTACTTTCCACACAAATATATTCATACATAAAAAATACATTTTGGGGTATTTTTTTTTTTGATTTTTTTTTTATTGTTTAGCGATGGGAACCACGAGGAAGAGCGGCTATTGTTCAAATATTCGGGGATAATTTATGTAAACCTTTTGTGTCAATATTTTTGCCAAGGCTTAAGGACAAGAGGCTGTTTGGAAACTGAAGCAGGACTCTGTTTGTTTGAAAACGCTAATCAAGTATTTAAGACAGTAGGCCTATCCAAAGGTGATACTGATAATGAGGACTATAAAGCCAACAATAACAATACCAGTAAGAATTATACCATATATAATAACAACAACATCAATAATTGTAGTAATAATAATCCTGATGGTGGTGATAGTAACCTATATTTAATATGTTTATTATGCTGGCCTATAATATAAAAAAATATATAGGCCTAAATCAGTGTTTTCTTTCTTTCTATATACATATTTCTGCATCATTTATCATCCAATTATATGATTTAAAAAATGCAATTTTCTTTTGCATTATTTCCTCAATAAATCTCCTCAGTTTCATCATGGCAGCGCATCCTAATATTTGTTTTCTGCGTGTGTAGAGCCCCCTCTAAAGTGCTCCATCTTGCCTTTTCTGTGGAAATCCGAGTACCATTGTTGGTTACTTTATTTTCCTCCCCTTCAAGACTTTCCCTTTCGCTCTCCTCCCTCTGCCTCCTATCCAGTATGTGATGTGGGTGACAATGTTTCACGTTTTTTTTTTAGCAAGTCCTCTGCGCATCCTGGGTGGTCGGACCCGGGCAAACACAAATACAAACCGATTGCTAAGCTGCAGACAATGGGGGAAATGTAGACAAATGTCCGGCTCCTGTTGGAAGCTTTTGTCCGGTCGCAGTTTTTGCATTTATTTCAGGGGCGAAATAATAGATGATTGACGCCCCGTGCACAATGATTTCTAACTGTTTGGAATAAATCTGAGGTTGTTCCTAGTTGTCATGGCATTCAACTGCTTTCAATGGACTATCTCTTCATTCAATTCCTGGATCCCTCCACAATATTAAGGAAAGTCCTTCATCTCAGCACACACACATACACACATGCACACATACACAGTAAGTCTGTCTCCTTTTCGAAGGAAAGCCAGGAACTATTGTGCCTTTTAGTTTGTTGTACTTCCACAGATTGTTTAGCTAAAACGTAATTAAATTGATTGTAGCACTTTCTTAATAAACATGTATTATTATGATTGTGATTATCATTATTCTATTGTTTTTTCCATCATTCTATATATATTTTTTTTACATTATTCTATTGTTTTTTCTATTATACTAATTGTAGCTTTGTATAAATAAAATGTGATAATATATCTAATTACTAACACTAGTTTTACATAGACTATTTTACAGATTACCTCTGCAACACCGTTTCTAAGGTTTCTGCTCCACACAGAAGTGCACCTGACATACAGGCCTGAGGTAAATATTTCACCAGACTGGCAGAATTAATCACAAGTCTCAACATCCCACAAAGGCTCCATTGAGCTGAACGGGCTATATGGACAAACTGGAGCAGCGCCTGAGCCCTCTATAAGGGAGAGAGAGGTTACTGACCTGATCCACCAAGTAATGCTGCAGAGCTAAATCCGACATGTGAAGGGACATCCAGCCCGCAGCAGACACCCAGAGAGCTTTACGCACCACGGAGGAATGGCCCAGTTTGCAGCCTCTATGCGCATCTCATCAGAAAACTCACTTGGCCCATGCAGGACATTATTTCACTGAGACTTATTTAGTGCCTCAAAAGTGTGTGGAGCTAAATCAGGGTGTGTTAGAGCACGCATGCTTATCACCCGTGTCATTCTGCTGTGCTTTTGCTGCGTGTGGCACAGTGACAAGGGGGAAGTCACAGTAGGTTTGGTGACGGTGCATGGGAGCGCACTGGGCTGCAGACTGTGGCCAGTTGTTGGGGATGTACTATTTGATCAATTGAGCCGAGGGTTTCGGCAAGAAGAGGTAAATGTGCACAGGCTAAGTGGACGTACTCCACCTGGAGAGCCTATCGCTCTGTGTTTACCTGTTTACTTTCACAGGTAGTTCAAACAGGCCGCTTGCCTTTTCACTCTGACAGTGGCCAGTACACAGACTGCTTTTTTTTTTTTTTTTTTTGCAGAGCGGGACGAGTTAACGGGACCAACAGCGGAACATGTTTACAGTCCAGTAAATCTGCTGACGATGTATCCAGGCTGCAATTATGTACAATTATGCAAAATTAATTTAGTGTAAAACATACATGCCATATTTGGAGACTTTGTTATTTTTCTGTAAAGGATAAGGATTGTATCATTATTATTATAATAATAATCATTATTGATATTATTATTGTTATTATTATGAGTATTATTATTATTAGTATTATTATTATGGAGGTTTTCAATTATTTTTTTCATTATCACCCCGTCTTTATCAAACGTGCAAAGTTGCTTTTCCCTCTCCGTGGTTAAACCATCCTCAAGCCTCAGTTAGGTATGTGTGTCTGCAGTGAAAATGTGTGTGTGTGTGTGTGTGTGTGTGTGTGTGTGTGTGTGTGTGTGTGTGTATGTGTGTGTGTGTGTTGAGGGTATTAAACCAGAGAAAAGATGGGACTAAAGAAGGGCCTCTGAGCTGCAGATGCATCAGGATTTATAGGACAATACGCGCAGGGCGCAGGGCTGGTGCTTCCCATCACCCGCTTATTTGAGTTCAGTTGACACTAAATCTTCAAATCTGACTCTAGAATTATACATTATAACAGTGTTTCTCTTTTGACTTTTGTGCGTAAAACTGCACAGTGCACAAGACTAACCTTTTTATGTGATCATTGCAGCTGTAATTATGGTATCACCAGTTTCGCCAGTGCTCCCATTTTAATATTATAAGCAACAGAGCTGACTGGCTCATTATTAAAGCTCGTTATATTTGTTCTGATCCCAGCTTTGCAATCAAACGTACAGCAGAATGGACTCATCCAAAAACAATTAATTTTTCGGATGAACCCCAAAAAACGGGCCCCGTCTGATTAATTATAATTCCCTCCTAAAAATTCATGCCCACGATTGTTCCCAAATAAGTGAAGAAAGAGCTTTTTATATTCTTGATTAAATAAATCTTTCGATTGAATGCACAAAGAAGAATGCCGCAGGAGAATCCATAATAATGTTGATCATTGCCTCCTTTTAATCGCTGAATTTCAGCGTGTTTGGATGCCTCAGGCAGGGAGTTAGTCTTTGATAAAGGTAACCCCTTCTGCCTCAGGGCGCCCATGATAAATGTACAGAGTGACAAGACCGATTTCCACCCTCTATGATTAAAAGCCTATATATGATATGCAGGTAAAGCGGGTCCGGTTTATTTATTATGGGGGCTAAGCCATGGCCCGGGGAGACTTGGCTTCAGGGTAGAAATCATTTTGGAGCCCGTTTGTTTTTTTTTCTTCTTTTTACAGAAATCCAGCCACCTTTGCCTCTCGGGCAAAAGTCTTTATTCGTCTCCTTTCCTCTAATGATTAAACATGTCACGGCGAGATTATAGCAGTGCGCCCATGCCCCGAGGAGATGCCTTCATTTGTTAAACCACCAGTTTATTTGTAACGGTGAATTTCATGCCACGCTGTGCCATTCGCCTTAATCTTTTTCTGTGTAAGACAAATAGCTAAAAAGGGGTTTATTATTTTTTAATCACTTCCCATTTCAGTATCGCACTGACATTGGCAGGAAAGAGGGAGAAATTGCTTGAGTCTCTGGGACTTCTTCAGATAAATCGAAGAAGGACGCCTATTATTTGTAAATGCCTAAAACATTTGAATGAATAAATAAACAAACAAATAAATAAATCATCCTCTCGAGGAGAACCTGATCTGCCCCGTTCTGGATGACACAAGTACAGACAACTTGTCCTCCTTGTTAGGCAGCCTGTGTGTGAGTGCAGTAATAACATGAACAGCTGTTGGCATCTGTAGAGCTCTAGCGGTCTCTACCGGCACATTTGAGAAACAACAGGGGGCGCACACTGTGTGCCCAATTAGACAACTTACATTAGCCAATAATGTTACGAATATAGGCAATGGAATCAGACACATGTTGTGATATAGGAAATATTAATTGCGATACTTCATCTGCAGATTATCTCCATTCATGTCCATCCTACTTTAAGATGCACAGATGTTCTTCAGTAAATTATGGCTGCTGTAACCTTGTGAATCAATCATTTATTGAAGCTGTGTATGATCTATAATGTGTGATTCTTTTGTTGGCTGTTGGAGAGGTACATCTTCTAAAAACATCCTCTCAGATTAAACACAGTTTACAATTATTCTTCTGCATATTTCCAAATAATAAGGACATGTATTCTCCCGATTGAGCTCGGACACGACGGAGCAGGCCACGCTCACAGTGTACAGTCACAACGATGTCCAAGTGTGTGCGTAACGATCACCAACTACTGTAGGCTAAAAACGCACAGGCCTACTCTCTGAATAAGCATCCTATTTTAAACACAGTTTAAAAAAGACCAGGGTAATTACTCTACACTCAAGATGCGCAATGATGCGCGTAAAACAGCAGCAAAAGAAAATAAGCAGTGTCTATTAGGCTGTAAAAAACAACAGAAAATACTGTAAGCAAACTGACTGGAGCATCGTGCGCTTACCTAGACAGGAGGGGGGCTGAATGTGTTGCCAGCGTTAAGACAGCGCGCAGAGTTAATGAAATATCTCCAAATGGGAGTCAGGAGTGCGTGCAGAGATAAGCCTGATGTGGTTTATATACCCAGAAAGCAAGTGCTCCTCTTCTCATATTGTCCAAGAGCGTTTGCATAGCTGGCCAAGTGGCTCTGCTCTTGCTGACTGGCTAACATTGCATGGTGTTTGTTTTCCCCTTGCTATGACGTGAGACAAAATATTGGCCATATGTTCATCGGCAATAAATTGGTCTTGAGAGCAAACACAGCTCCCTGCGGACGGTGCTTTTAACCCCGCACAGCTACAGTTTTCTCTCTTTGGGATGCTTTTTTTTGGGAAACGACACTATCTGCTTTATAATGTAGGTGAGTGGTATTGTTACAACAGCCTGTTTAAGAGATAATTGTACGCCTATGGAAGAGCTGCCGGTTGATCTTTATACCGCGACCTATTATTCCTCACACAGGGCTCTCTAATAAATCGCTTGGTAACCAAGAAGCAGAGCTGTCCAAAGAGCAGATGTGGCATGTTATCCACGCCACAGTTGCGTTTACATTAGATACCCTGATACAATGATTGATAACCAAGGTCACAGTAATTTACATTGATTCGAGACCCGGGCATCTCCCATGAGGCAGACTACTAACACATAATGTTTGCCACATAGATCCACATGTGTCGACACTGGAAACACCCGCAACTGTGCGCTGAGGCCACAAGAGAAGATGTCATTAGCAACGCATAAGCAGAGTCAGAAAATAACAGCTATAAATCCCCAAATCTCTGCCCAGAAGTACTTTAACGAGGTGCAAAAAAAAACACCAATAATAAGGACATCAATAATAAAAATAATTTCATATATTTATGGGTTTACATCACTTTAGTATTATATCAATTTATCTATGGATCTGTCTTAAAGCCACACACACAACAAATGACAAAGTGTTTAACATGTCTGCTTTAGGATACTACAAGTAGCACGTAATACACTTACACATACAATACAGTACTCATAGTGTCACATTTAGAGTAGAATGAGAGAAATAAAAATCACACATTGACTAAAAACTATATACGTAATGTATACTTGAATCATGTTGCTAATTAATAATTGGATCATCTTAAATAACGATTGTAAAGACAAAATAAGTACATAGTAATACATATATAAGTAAATATAAAGGTACTATAAGTAAACCAGTGTCCATTGTGTGACACCATGACTCAAAATAAGAGGCTACACGCAGGTTTAAGAAGACTATAAATAAAATAGGTTACAATTTCTCCTTTTTTATTTTTTATTTTCCACTAACACAACTGTTACATTTCAAAACAACTTCTTTTTTAAAATGTAATAACTGTTTTTATAAAAAGTCAAATCTTCTTGATTCTCTGCACTACTATGTGTTTACACCTGTTGCACGTACACCGGTGACATTTCCCTTCTATAGAAAACAATCCTCTGCTGTATCAAAGGTTGTAAGAATATCTGTTTGGTGTAAAGATGATGATAGTAATTTTTGAGGAAGAAAGCAATATGAGGCAAACAGTTGCACTATTATGACACCTTTTTTTTTTTTTTTTTTGTAGAGGGGCGGGCGGAAAACCTAAATCAAGACCATGATTTTATTGTGGGCAGTCTGGAATCTATTCATGATAATAATAATGGTGTTGCCTAGTAGTGCAGGAGCGACCATCAATCAATAGCGAATACATTACTGATGGGTTTTGTGCAGGGCCACTTTGCTGATGAAAGACAGAGATTATCCTCGCTGCCATCGCTGTGTTCAAGAGTATCGCTAAGACGCTAAGAATACAAATAAATAAATTGGCCTCATACCTCGTTTGAAATTCCACAATAAGGCAAAGTAGTTAGTTAAAGTTGGAATGTATTCATGAGGTGCAGACGTTTGAGAAAAAGCTGTCCACTCAGCCGCTCTGTGAATACCCTTGTGGGGTTTGAGATTTGCCACAAGTGCTCTGGGTGCTAAATACAAGGTCTCCTGAAAAAGGATGGGTAAGATAGGCCCGGTCGGTCAAGCTATTATCAATCCCTGGCCTAAAGCTTGATGACTAAGATACTTCAGATGTAGTTAACGGCTGCGTAAGGACACTGGTGCACGGCATTCTGAAATCAATCAGTTCAAGTTTTAATGTATCGACCACTCGAGGAGAACGAAGAGAGGGAGAGCTTCTCGACACACAAATGCCACAGAGACTGGCTTGATTCTCCTGGAAGACACACTTAAAAAAAAAAAAAAAAAAAAAAAAGTTAGATTAAACCTAAGGGCTCACTTGTACTGGTTGAGACTCATACACGATGATAGCCTGTCCTATCAACGTGAAAGGCTTGGCAATTTTTTCCTCACAAATACATGCACTTAGAGAGGTTTAGCATTTGATCAGCGAGCCCTTAGTGCTAAGGCCAGTGAATGGGTGTTTTTAGACCCTTCAAGGGACGTGAAGCAAAGTAGAGGAGATGAGATGTTTTCCAACAAAGTGATCCAATTCTACACACCGGTGAATATTACCATTTCTTAGGTGACAACGGTGCATTGTGAATCTGAGGAGCTCTGGAGTGTAGGGGCGATCGGTCTTAACATTTTTGCCCTGGTATGTTACTTACTGGAGAGGAAGAGAAGGGAGGGAACAAGTAGTGTTGAATGTGGTGAGCTGTCTCAAAGTGTTAGCTGAGTGAGGAAGAAAAAAAGTTCCTTTAGAGCACTTGTGAAATGTCTGGTATTTCCATCAAAATATCAGATTTATGGGTTGTGTGGAAGGGTTTTGTGGGCATTACTTGACATGAATAACTTTGTGCTTGAATACCTCTTTTTTTCCCAGTGCTAAACATCTGATGCAAGGCCAGTGCTTGGCCTTGGAGAGTCATATAGGTGTTTGTAAACCTTGCTGCTGAGGCTAAGGGCCAAAAATACAGTACTTAGTGAACATATTCTGGTAGCATTTTAGCCCCTGTGGCATGTAGGTACAAAACAAACGGCTAGTGAAGGTCAAAGGCTTGGAAAGCTACAGCTTCAAATAATAATGACGTTTTCACCCCATCAAAATGTTCACATAACTATGTATCGACTGAGTCAGGTACCATCGGAAAAGGCAGCCGATGTGGATGTTATAGCCTCAGATGTGAGAGAAAAAAGAAAAAAAAAATTGGACTTCTCGCTCACACTGTAGATGTAAATTACAAATTGTAAAGCGGAGACCAGATACAGTACATGGCTGTGAGGCTGCTTTTTGGTTCGATAGATATATGAAAGAAACATTATGGATGTACCAAATCACAGTTATGATCACTTCAACAGTAAAACGCTTTCTCCGTTGGAGAGGTCTTTGAGACGGGTGGAGAACCAAATCATGTGGTAAATAAAACCCAGAAGTGAGGAGCAGCACACCTCAAAATGTAAGGGCTGCAACCGTCTGTCAATGCAGCCAACCCGTGTGCAGAACCAGATTGATTCTGGAGGGAGAAAGAGAGAAGTCAAGAAATGCAGAGAGCAATAGTTACGGTTGCTTTAGTCTTCTAAGACCCTTTCCATCTTTTTGAAACAATAAATGGTAGCATGAGTCAAGGACAGATCATTGCAAGATGGGCGAGCTCGTCTTTGCCTTCACTCCAGCTGCACAAAGCAGCTTTGGAGCAAAGATTCAAAAGCTTCGCAAGAATATCGACTATTACCTTCAGCGGTGGGTCCATGGTGAAGTAGGGAAGGAAGAATATTACTCTGCATGGACAAAACATATTGAATTAGAAGAGGGGCGTCTCAAGGCCGTTTTATTTTTAGTTTACAAACGCATCTTGCTGAAAAATACCTGCATGTAAGACCCCTCTTGTAGGCTATTCAGGAAACCTAACATTTTTACCAGGAGGATAAAGTGACAGACAAGTTATGTGGCGTATTAGTCCTTTCTTTAGACACTCTGCAGACAGTAATCTCAACATATGCATGTTCTTCAAAGAGATAAAAGTGACAGAAATAAGAAGAAGGAATTATCACCGTACAAGAGCCTGCAATGTTTCAGTGGCTGTTCAGCCATTTTACCTTGAGAACCTGCATGACAGAGGGACTGAAAAGCATGTGGGTATACAGTACAGCACGTGCACACTATAACTGCTCTCTCTGCACCACTGTCATCTACTTCAATGCAACATTGCATCCAAGAACTTTTGGCCAACGATGATCTGCTAAGATGTCTGACAACAGATTTAAAAATAGGTTTTCTGTAGGGAAACTTGGATTCAACACATAGAGGACGCATTGCTATATCATTTCAAAGCGCCCTTGAAAAATAGTCTTTTGCAGTGTACTGAAGAAATGCATTAAACGTCTGATGTTTGAATAATCTTGGAAATAATTCACATGCATTAACCTGGGGATTTAAAATCAACTGTGAGTACTGAGAACTATTGATTATTCTGTAAATTGAGTTGACGCTGGTAGTAAGACTCAGAGTCAGGTGTAGGAGGTAGATTTTTGCAAAAGGTAATCTACCTGAAAAAGTAAGCAAAATGCCGTACCCAGTTTAAGACTTTTTTCTCTGACTCACCGATATTTTTTTTTGACCATAGCAATGTTTTAGCAGTGAAAACAGGAGACATACAGAAGATTTTAACAACCGACCAGATGATGGGTCTTAAATCTCCAAACACCCTCACCGCGTCCAGAGGTTTTCTTTTTGGTCGATGTGTTGGAGCACAAGAAGACGAAGTACAAGAGCTTACATGACATTGCAATAAAAGTGATTGGAGACATTTTTTTTTATTCATCCAAATGTATATGAAGAACTAATTATTGGTAAAACATCCTCCACATTCACTCAGTCTCCTGAAAACTACTTCTTCCAACTCACTTTGAGAATAGGTGAACACTTAATCACTCTTACTCATTAATGAAACTGGGTATCCAGCAAAATGTTGTAATCAAAGTGAGATTTAATATCATCAGTTTCTGAGGGCATTTACGACCAAGGCTGTCATGATGATAAATCATTTCCATGAAAGATAACACGTTTTGGCACAGCTTAAAAATGCGATAAGAATGTCTTTTAACCACCATCAAGATCATGATTCTCAACTGTTTGGCCCCATAAAACCACAGAGGTTAAGGATTTCTTCATATAGCACACTCACACTGTGCAGGTCTTTGAAGTTTGAGGTTCAAATCTTCGAATTACTGTTGGTTCCGCAATGCTGGCATGGAATACATTTTCTTAGCTTGAAATCACATTAAAATCTGTAATTACATTATGAATAATGACCAGTCATTACACAGTGAAGGCCAAGCTGTGCTTTGAGTAGGTGTCTAGTTGTATGTAGAGCAGTGTACGTGTGTGTTTGTCTGAATGTGTGCAAGGAAAGTCCCTATTGGAGTAGGTTGAACATCCCATCAGGATATAACCTAAACAGCACAATGGAGAGAAACAGAAGGGCTTAGGGGCATGAAACACTCACCTTGAACCAGGCTGCTCCTTGCAGACACAAGGATTACCCATCTGCACATTTTTTGAAGCCTTTTGATTAACAATGTGTCCAAAATGAAAGACGAAAAAGGAGAAAACACAATTTAGTAATTTCAATAGCTGTCTGCAGATGGGTTGCCAACATATTTGGATAATTAACGTGTAGATATTTTCTTTATACTGGGCCCACGATGGCAATTAACATGTTTTGTGAGGAGTGAAAACTTTTTTCGAGGCAGTGAAGATGGATGAAAATGCATTAGAGGAGGTCACGAAAATGGGCTTCTATTCTTTGCGCTAAAAGGATGCTTTTATAAGGTGATAGCAATTGAGGAATAAAACCCCAAGGGCAAATAAATGATAAAGAACTCATGCTTAATTGGCAATCCCTTTGGTTCATATAAATACCACTCCAAATTTCCAATCCACATTTCCATTGACTGCGTGGCAAGTCTCTCTTGAACTAGAATTATGAAAGGCAAAAGGAGCCACAATGCCGACCAAAAAGGACAACTCTATCTCTCAGCAAGCCAAAGGTTTACAAATTGCCCACTCTCTGTTCACCATGATACTATGCAATTCAATGAGAACAGTATTTGCCAGAAAATAGTTTAAAAGATACATACATATAGTTTTAGAGAAACATTCTCTCTGTAAACTAAATGAACTTTCTGTTGCCTATCTGAATACATTTGAATTGAAACATGTGCCTTCGGACTCAAAAAAGGACAAGCCGCAATGATGTCTAAACTTAACACCAAGTTGGAAATCCACAATACTCTCTATGTTCGCCTTAACATTATGCTAATATGGAGGAGTTTCAACTGAATTTCCATGGGCGCATTTTCAGACATTTACTTCTTGACTCAATTTGGCTATGCACCAACACTTTGTTCAGCAGTTGTGTTGATGTTTGTGTGTAAGCCATGGACCAGGGCCTCAAACCTCTCTCTGTCGCCACCTAATGGCAGGAGTGTGTGTTCATTCTGAGCCCTGGAGCACAGCTGAGGAAAAGTGTGCACCAACACATCCTCCCTCTCTCAGGTAATTATGTCTTTTATGTAGGAGACACATACAGCTACTTTAACATTGGATATCCAGCCGTCCTAATGGCCCATTATTCAAATAAATGGGGGAAACACTGTGGGGTTGGTGACCCCCTCCGTGCGACAGGGCCCTCCATCCAGGCACACCTGCTGAGACAAGGTAACGTTTATCACTGACACCTTCGCAGGACAGAAACAAAATGGCAGGCGGGGTCAGCGGTGAGGAGCACACCGGGCTTGTCATACTGCAAACATATCCATTTGGTACGACTCTACTCTTGTGGTTGCCAGGCTACTGCCTAATATATGGTGACTGAGTGTGCGTCAGGAAAACAGAAGTAAGATGTTGACTTTGAGATAAGTACCTCTTCAAATTAAACAGCACCATCACATTGCATTCAAAATAACATTTCCGAAGGTCAACTTTAAATGGTCCCCATTTGGCAAAAAAAAAATCCCTGTGTTCTTCAACTCACTAAATCGTCAAATTTGCATACCAGTTATGTTAGTTAGTGGCATTTAATTATTTATGTTTTAATTACACGGAATGAAGGGGATAATATCACTGTACGGTAGTTTTGTGGTGTGTGTGCCCCTGTCGTCTGAACACTCGGATGTCTCCTTATTAAAGTACACAAAAAGATAATTATGTCCGGCTCTGTCTAAACATTGCCATGGTGCTGCACTAGAGAATCATCGCTGAATTGGACACAGGAGAGGGTTAGACCTCTTATGATTAATGTGCTTGGTCACACGCACTCAGGATTGGTAAAGGCATGTCAACTCCCTCTCTCTCCTGATCTCCTCTAGAGTCAAGGGTCGGCAAAATTGTTTTGATGGCCCTGATTGTCGCATCAACCAGACTTATCATGCAGTGAGCTCAACTATGGACTCCCGAGTGCTGAGCCTGCAGCTGAAGAAGACACACCCTCTTCCCAAAAAACCACATGAGTGCATCATTTGGGAATTAACAAAGGCACAGAGGGTTGTAGATAGGTAGATAGTTAGAACTGCACATACTGTATATACAGATATTGTATGTTGCTATGTGTACGCAATGTTTGGGCTACGTAGACAGATGTATGGTTATACTGTATACACAGTTAGGGTCAGTAATGGGAGGAAAGAGGGCGTTGGGTCTAAATTTACGAGGCTCGTTCCCACCAGCCCTCCCACGAAACACCCATCACCTGGAAAGGCCTTGCTGAAAAGAGTTGCTGATGTCATTGGAGAGATGGTATTGATTGACCAAGGGGCAGCAAAGGCCAATGCAATTAAGAGACAAGAAAACATACAGCGTTAAAGACTGTGTAAATAAAGGGACTCTGCAGTAGGGCCAGACAAAGGCCAGTCCAGGGCCCATTCAGGAGCCCCTTGTTCACCGTTGGCCTGGGGTCTTCTCCAAGGGCTAAGGGTCTGGGTGGGAGGCCTGGGGGAGGTGGCAAAAAAGAGAGAGGCAGTGTGTGGGTGTCCGCATGGATAAGGATAGAGGGTGTTGCTAGGTTGTCTCTGAGAGGTCGACGAGAGCTTAGCCCTGCCTGTGTCCGGAACTATCAGGTGATCACGGATGATCTGCATCTCGAGGAGAGGGCTGTTAAGGGGAAGAAGTTGTATTTTTATAGGCCTCTGCCTGGTTTGTTTTGCTTTCCTTATTACTCACTTCCTTCCGCTTTCTTTCTCGCCCCTATCCGAGTATACTGTAGAGTGAATGATCTATAGCAAATTAGACACTTTGATTTTTAATCTAATGCATGATTGAGTCAATACTTCTCCTCTATTATTTGCCCTTTAGCAAGCTAAACTATCTGTCGATTCATAATCATCATTGCTGTGTTTCTAAACCATTTACAAGGTGAATACATACCTTGTAGGGAAGGTACTTTAGGGTTTTTGAGAAGGATAACGTTTTGGTAAGAACACTTCATTTTTAAACCTATTTCAACTGAGAGAGTTTGAAAAACGGTCCAAAAAGAAATTGCAAAGCATTGTTCATCATTACACCTTGTGAATATACAGTAGAGATGGTATCTTAAAAATGTTTCGGCAGTTTATAATAATATATGTTTCTCAAGACCGTATCCCCAAGAATATGGTCAAGAATCCCAAGACTATAGCCCCTTTCACACATGTACTGCGAGACCTGAAATTATTTAGACATTACCCGGCGGAGCTGTATGTGAGAATGCAAATGTCCGAATTATCCGGACCTGATAATCAAGCGGACTTTACCCTGCCAGCTCCCTAGAACAAAGTGTGTGTAATGTCCAACTGAACTAGTTTTGAAAAGAGCCGCTCATTCTCAGCGGCATTTACGGCGAGCGTGTGGGCATGTTGATAACGTTTCTAGGCTGTCTTGAAACCGAAAGGAAACAATTCCAAGGGTGAAGAAGAGGGATCATTTATAGGAAGACACGAACGTAAATGTCTAACGGGAGTGACGACAAGATTCAGCAACTGTCTGAAAGGGGTCAACACCGAAATCGCCAGACAAATTCAAGAAACAGCAAGAATCTTAGTTTGGTATGATCAAATTACAAAGCGGCTATGTGACCGCGGTGTAATCTGTGTCATGACCTGTCACCTGCACGCTCTACCCAGGCACCACCCCTCAACTAAACCAAACAGAGCATTTCCAGTAGGTGAGTGCGCTTCTGACGCGGACAATCTGTTGTGTGAAACATATGTCAAAAGGAAACTCCAGATATTGTCCGGAGTTCATATGAGAAAAAGGCTTAAGAGTGTACAGCCATGCTATCGGCTGTTATGCTATGAGGCTGTACTCAAGGTTAATGCTAATGTCAGCATGCTAATACACACACAATGACGTTGCTAACATGCTGATGTTTAGCTGGTATAATGTTTACCAGGGTCACCATCAAAGTTTTGAGTGCTAGCATGCTTACATTTTCCAAGCAGCACTAATCCGAAAGTACAACTGAGGATGTTGGAAATGTCATTAGTTTAGCAGGCATTTGATCCGAAAAAAGTATTGGACAGCTTTAAGTGAAAGCTTTCACCTGCTGGTAGCGCTACAGAACAAGTCAGGGGTTCATTTCTAGTCATTATAGTCAACATATATTTATGTTGTTGAGATATTTTACTAAAAACCAAAGTGGTGCACCGACCAACAGACAGACCAACATTTCCATGCCGTCTAGCATGGCTAGAAATGCCATCCTTGTAGTGTCTGGGCCAATCAAACTTATCACTCGATGGTATTTCCATTAACTGTTACTAGGAACCTTTGATATTAACTGGGAATCATGACCGTATGGACAGAAAATAACCATAATCTGTTATACATTACTAATATTTTTGCAACCCACTGCCTCCTACTAATAGGGGACAGAACCATATCTCAATGACACACATGCCAAAACTATTAGTATTGTTCTGAATGTTACTTAATGCAATATTCATTTGTGAGTGCGTGGTCTGTGTCAATGTGAGTGAGTGTCAAAGGGAGTGCTCTAACAGACACAACAGACCACTCAACCCCTCTGTTTGATCCAGCTCTTCTTCTGGGAACAAACAGAGCTGCGAGTCACCTCTTCCGATGTGCTTCCTCTCACCATCCTCTGCCCCCGCTGTATCTGCATTGAGGAGAAAACAATGGCCTCCACTTCATCTGTCTCCCAGGTGTCAGCGCAAACTTGATCATGGGATAAATTACCTTGCTCCTCATTTTCTTGTTCATCTAATGAAGGCTAGTGTCTGCCTGTCCTAAGTCTCATTTACATTTTCTCATTAGCGCCGCACTTTTATTATTCAAATTCGTATGTTGTCTGGAAAAATGGATGGGCGGATGAGCGGATGGACATGCGATGCTGTTGCCCTTGCTCTTATCAACCTGAGCAACAAAGAGGTGACAGGTAGTGTGTGAGGGTCTTTATATGTATCATGACCACCTAACCACCTAAAGATGGTGGCAGAATTGTTGGCTGCAGGTAAGAAATGTTGGATTCTTTGTATGACTGCATTGCTTTTAGACCCTCTGGATGTACTGTATCACATTTAGAGTGCTTCACACAACAAATAAGCGAGATGCAATAATACAAAACAGATATTGAATCCTTTTCTGGGAAAGCAGTGGTGACATTCGAGGAGTATGCCAATGTAAATGAATTGTGACTTTGTATGTGGTAAATGCCCTATAGCTCGGTGATAAGAGCCATACAGATATTACACATTCTCTGGGCCAGTGTAAGAGCGTATAGACTCTAGTCCTTGACCAGGATTTTAAAGGGTTCACCACTTGACCATGTGTTTTCATCACATTCAGAAATAAGGAATGCACATTAGTCCTTTTCTCAGAATGATGTGTGTACGGTTTTCACCGCTGCAGTTCAAGGCTAATGCAACATTAAGGAATCACCTGTATTAATTTGCCAAATCAATCACTTCTTGCACAATGAGCCTTACTGATACATAACGTAGCTAGTAATTTAGCTTTGGTGTAGCTGTCAGTGTGTTGTGGGTTTAAATTTCAGGGGTCTCGTCCAAACAGCAGCATGAACGATGCTGCCATTCCCTTCAGAGAACACACTGGTAATATATGTAGTGTAAAAAAATCATATACGTGCAGTAAATCAAGCCAGTAACAGACAGCTGGATGTACAGAGAGAGTCGGCAGTGATGGAGAGAGAAACTGAGGATTTGATAGGTTCAGTCCAAAGAGATGGGTGAGCGATTAGATTGGGTGAGGGTGGGCGTCTGGAGACATGGGGGCAATATTCCCAGACGTCTTTCTACAATAAATATATTTTTAATTTGTGCTCTTTTATTAACCAGCAAAATCACTTCAAAATGAATAGCACATTATTAAGTCTTCTAGTGGCTCTTACTGTTCTTTATCATGAGTTTGTATCACTGTGCAATTCATCTCCAGCCATTCTTCACACTAAATATGTTTTATATGAGCCTTCATTTATCATGGCCTGTCAGCTCTTAACTGTATCATTATTCAGTCTAGAGTTATAAATTGGAATCATTAAACGTTTTTTCATATAATCTGATGCAATAACTGCTCCTCCTTTATTGGCTTGTGAAAAGAAAATAGTAAATACAATTGTCTGTCAAGATCTTTGGAGATAGTCGTCTCTTTCAGGCTGAAATGAAATTAGGCCAGGCGAGGAGACAGGATCAATGTCAGCAGATTTGTTCGACTTTCATTGTGGAGGGGACGGGGTTGAGCGGATGAAGGATGGAGAGAAAAGGAAGCTGACACTGCTGAACCCTATGAGGAATGTTGGCTTAGCTGTCAATATTTTTTTTCATACAGTGTCACATCAATCAGAGGTGTCTTTTCAACTTCTCAGTGCAGTTCCGCGCAGACATCTGTAATGGAGATATTGCATTCCCTGAACTCAGCTAAATGTGTGGTCTCTGTAGCTCTTTGTCCGGCGTCTGAGACATTTTTCATGAAAAGAGGTGATGTGATTAACAATAACAATGTGGGGTCAGATTTTCAAAAAGATGTTTCATCACTTGAATCATATTCTAATCAGAAGAGGACCTTGGCAGCGTGAACCATCTCTGTGACTGCTGCATTCACAATTGCAAAAAGAAGTTAAGCCCAAATATTCTAGAATGTAAAAGGCTTAGGATTTAAACAAGCCTTGTAGAATTATTTATATCAGCACAATTTATTTATCTATTGTTATTTTTTAAACAAATAACACACATTTAAGGTTTAGCAAAAATAATCCAAATGAAACTGACACAATAACAAAAATCATAAAAGTGGCACAATCACAGTTCAGCTCTTGAGAGAAGATGCCTGCTGTTTTGAGTCATTGTTTTCTCCTTTCTCATCCCATAAAGAGATGGTGATAAAAGATGCTAAACCCACTCTGAAAAGATGGATGAAGACTGCCACCCTCTGGCAACCTCACACATGTCTCTTTATGTCTGTTCAGGGTTAGGGTTTATCCTAACACGTTTTTTTATTCCAGAGTTGAGAAAAATTACACAAACAAGTCTTATTTAAAGGATGTTCTTAGAAAATGAGTTACATGATAAAAAGGTAAGTCAAAAGAGAAAACTGTATAGAAGAAGCCCCTTGTTTCTACAGAACAACTGCACACACTGTTCCATGAGCCTATGCTGCCATCTACTGGGTGATACACTGAAATGATGTTGTGTAATTTGAGATGAACCTCTGGAGAAACTGAGCAGCCTTCAGAGCTTCTCTGCTCTGAAATTGAACTGTCAGCACACATGAGTGTTTTTTTTGCAGTTTACTCAATCTTCTACCCATATATCACCATCCCTGAAAGCCACACCTCCTCATTTCCTCATGCTGGAACATCAAACTGCTTGTGCAGTTTGGATCACCACTGAGATACACATCTAAAAGGTGTAAAAATCTGAGCAAAAAGACAGAAAATTGTATTTTAATCACAAACGTCTTCCTTTAAAAGTGTCCAGATTATCTACTGTGTGATGGACAAACACACGCTGTCTGGGTGTCAGTATTAGGATACATTACAGTGTCTTTAAAGTGAAAGCTCAAGTGAGCAGCTTCTACTTTAGCCCAGACGATGGCGTGTTTGTACCGGGTAGCGCCGATGTGTAACGTGAGGGTAGGTTGGAATTAACAGCAAACAAACAGACCTGACCCGGATGACCTGGGTGAGTTTCTGCAGCTTCAAGGACATGGAGCTAGTTTTAGTACAACTCTTTAGTCAAAAGAGTTTGATTTATGTGTGTTGTTGCAGTGAAAAGTAAATATTCCAGAAGCCATTTGTGATCTGATCATCTGAAGGTTAGGGTCACCACTTTCCCATCAGGTCTTTCAGTACGGAAGCCCTGAGAGGCAGTTTTATCTCCTGTGTTTATTAGCATACTAAGGAACAGGTAAAAAAAAGAAAAAAAGAGGTTTGGCCATAATAAAAGTACCTTAAATATGTTTTCTTTTCATCTGTGAAACAGGTGGAAACAAATGTTTGCCAGGTGAAAAAATTAATTTTGCCAGGCTAATTTTTCTTCATCAATAACGGGAGAGAAAAGAATTTAGATCAGACTGAAGAAAATTCTCACTTGCCTCTCAGGCTTGCCGCATTTCCATGATAAACAAAACGTTTATTTTCTTTTTCTTGAGGAATTTAAGTCCAAGATTCTGTGAAAAATTCCATTGTTCGCAAAAAGTACAGAACTTCAGACTAGGACTATTTATTTACCCCTACTGGCCCGTATTTCCACCTGCATGCTGAAGGTGTATATATGTAAACTCCCCCAAAAGAGAAGCAGTTCACTCCAAGGTCTCTGTTCTGTCAATCTGACGATAAAGCTCGGTCATGCTCTCTTTCCCCCTCTTTGCCCCCCATCTCTCTCTCTCTCTCTATCTCTCTCTCTGTCTCTCTCTCTGTCTCTCTCTCTCTCTCTCTGTCTGTCTTTCATAATACTTAATCGTCTTTCAGAGTGTGCTGTGTGAAGGAGCTGGAACGTTCTGGAAAATGACAACCAATTGCTCAGGGTGCTCCACATAGGACGGATGAGCTAATACACATATTTGGCAAAGTTTTACACAGAAACATATCAAATCTGTAAAACTTCTACTGTAAATTCAAATGGGAAAACCTAAAGTGTCATATGATAAATTAGGGGCCCTCACATTACTAAAACGAAAGTACCGATTTTTTGTTTTCTGTAAACTCTACAGGTCAGTCAGTAGGTTTTAAACATGACAAATGAAGAAGGAGGAATCTTTTAGTGTGATTGGTAATAGTTCATGTTTTGACAAAGGCATTTCTGAGAGGCAGCGGCTGTTGAGAAGTTGAGTTTAACACAAATGGATGGAGGTAAAGACAGTTTTATGGCACACAAGGTATCCAAGTGGCACACTTTAAAAACAAAGAAGACACCTCAAAATAACGAATATGTGTTGCAGGGATTTTTTCGTTTTCCTCACGTTGACATTCTTAATCTTGGAAGGTCAACTCAGGTCAGCTACACAGCTAATCTAACGTGTTCGAACTCTACCTGTGTAAATTACAATGCGTTGTTTCTGTTCGTCGGAACAGCATAATCAAAATATAATCCTTTACTCCTCTCCTTGAAAACTCCCTTTACACTCAGCTTCTGTCTAGTATTACTTACATTATCAGAAAAACTGCTTGTTTGGCTTCATCTGTTGGGGTTTAATTAAATCAGCGGCATTGTGTCTTCAGTGCTGCTCTGCTTCCAACACTTCAGTCTGCATTTTGTAATGTAAGAGACAAAACGCGGAAAACTAAGCCTTACTCTTGACAATGCTCAACCACGAGGCCCTGGCCGTCAGACTACGTGTTCTCAGTCACCCGTGACCCTCGCCTCGTAAGACAGGCTGATTCTGCAAATGTGTCATCGCTTTGCACCATCTTGTCGATGCTATCGCAGCTATCTGCATTCTCCCCAGGAACTTGATATGACCCAGAGTGCTATGAAGTGAAGGAACAAGTGGCGGTGAACGTCTGTAAGTTTGTCAAGTTGCAGAGAATTAGGGCACGGTGCCTTCACAGTACATAGTAAATGTGCATAAAAGTCAGACCTCTACACTTCTGTAAAGGCTACACTATTCCATTGTGTACTTCATCTATGACAGTGATTTCCCGATTTTTTTAAACAAAAATAATCAGAAATATAATTGCAAAACAACATTGTAATATAAGATGATGTCCCTTTCATTTCCATAGTTCTCCTTAATTCAGCTGGAAAAACGGAGGTATTTCTTTCCCTGATGTGCAGAGAAAAGAAAACTATTAAAAGTAGCCCATCAAACCTGTCCTCCGGGACTTGCTTGTACATGTCTTGGCTCAAGTTCAGAAAAAGAGAAAGAGGGCAGAGAATGGCTCAGAATGAATCATCTGAAGACAAGAAGACAGTGACAAATCCATTTTTAGCTTTAACTCAAACATTTTAGCTGCAGAATGCTAATAACGTCTCGCTTGGTTTAGTCAAACGGTCTCTGCAGAGTGAGTATCACTTTCAGAGGTTTTCCCTCTTTGTTGACAGGTCGCAGCCCTGCTGAAGAAATACCACTGACACCGACTTAACTCCCCCAGCATTAACACTTCATACAGGAGTGTAAAGTTATCATACTGGAGCTGAAGGTGGATTACGTGTGCTCCAAAAGTCAGGATCAGATGGTGCTAGCATCTTTGAATATGAATCGTATTTTCAGCCACGAGGATTTTCCTCGCAACAAGCTCTCATGTTTTTGTGTGCCAGTGTAAATATGTGTAAAAGTCATTGATTCAAATATTTTTCCTTCAGGATGAGGAGAAAACTCATTTAGGATTCGTATGTGGAATGGGTTTGATGCCTTTGCAGTTATCTTGACTTGAGATTTTTAATGGACATGTTATACATTGTCGGTTATACAGCGTCGTCCTCCACCATCGTCAAACCCCCAGATATATAATATAATATACTCATAACATGGGACTAATATTTACCCTATATTTAGGCAGGTCACGTGGGAAAGTAACTGCACTACAAGGCTGTGGGCTCATCTTGATTGCCTGTCTGGATCTTACTTTAAGGATGAGTCGAGTGACGTTCAATATTTTTCTGAACAAATCCCATGAAAAGACCAAAACTAACAATGAATTGATAACAAGTATTGTCTGTGTATGCAAAACCGGATATGGCTTATCCCTCTGTGCATTTGTTGTCTAAAAATGATAAAAACACATCAAGGGGTCACAACTTTGCATTGGATAACATGTTCCTCGATTACGATGACCGTTTGTTTTGAGTCAATCCAACATAAATACTTAGTAGAGCACCAAATGTGTATTAATCCACGGCTGAAAATAGTCCCCAACAAATGCACTATTTACTTTGTTTGAGCATTGTGTGCTAAAAACACAATGCCCAGCTGTTTTAGGAAATTACTGAGCTTCTTTTTTTTTTTCAAAGCGAAAATATATATATTTGGGACAGTTTTTTATCTTTATCAGTGAAAAGCAATGAACTTGGGCCAGAGAGTCACAGAGAGAAGTCAGGAAGTAATTAGAGACTGACGAACACTTTGTTGGTTTAATTCTTTTCTTGAGATTCGTGGAGAATAAGAACAATATAAAATATTGTCAGGTTTATCCTTTAGTGAATGTCAGAAGTATAAGTTCACTTGTCTTTTACTGCTCTCAGCTGATTCATAATTACATCAGAAATACAAAGATTAAGCTAAAACGTGATGTCACTGACCCAAACACAAAAACACAAACACTGAATCGCTTTAGTATCAAAATACCAAAAAATAATGCACGTATCATCATCCTCATTATAGCAATCATTATCATTACAGTGACAAAGAACAGGGATTCCTAGTTGTTCAGTCCACAACTGGCTCCATCCTCCTATCCTTGGGTAAGTATCCTGCACACTATGTCATGAGGAACTCCTTGCCATGTCTTTGAGTGAAGAAGGCTCTCAGCCAGTATCCCTGCTCACTGCCAAGGAACCCTCTGATCCTGGAAAGTGTGCTGCACTCTTTCTATTTGATGTTGTAATTGTTTCTCTGTCTCGGATAGGAGGTCTGGGACATATTTTTTTTCTGAAGGAGGAAACACTGAGTTCCATCTCTGTAGATGTTTTGGAGACGTGGCAACAGGTTGTGGTCTGCAGCATATGGGCTCACTTTAAAAACCTCCTCAAAAGCTCCTCCTTTGAGATAATTGCACCATGAATTAGATGAGGGATGCTTTGATTTATCAACACAGTTGTTGACAATAAGTTTCCACCCCTTCAGACTTTCCATTGAAAAATCTGCGGTTAAAACCCAAACCTGCTAAGACAACACTAAACAGCATAAAACGACACTTGATTCATCATCTTGGACAAATTGTCTTCTGTTTAATGACAGTCGTAGCAAGCTGGTGGCAGAACAATTTCCTGCAGCTCTGAACGTCCTCTAATTACAGCGGATGGAGGTAAGCTCTCCTTGACATCTTATAACACTGCACATCTTTTTGACCTTTGACCAAACCCATAATTAACTGTACTATGGGTGTACAATTCAAATATGGTTACATCAACACTGACACTGAGCAATCGAGGTTTTGTCGTTTTACATTTCCCAAAGCTATTCCAACAAATAACATCATCACATGTGGGCTCCACCGCACACACCATCATTATTGCAACTGATGTCAACAATATCTGACATGAATTGTAACTTTAACCACAGATAGTTAGGGGTGCAGCCACAAACGGTTTATAGTTTCCGTTGTCTGTTCTAAGGAATTATGTTATTTTTAATTATTGTTTGATAAGATATTTTGTAAAATAAAAAACTAAATAAATAATACTACATAATGTTTCAAAAATCGAATTATTCATTCCAAAAGCAACAAACACAGGTGTTTGTAGAATATCCTCACGCTGATAGTGTCCTTATTGATTCAGTACTCTCTGTTGGAAAAGTGCTGAAGCAATTAATCGATTAATCAATCACAGTAGTCGATCGACGTGACAGAACATTTGTAAACTACAGTATTTTGATAGTTGATTAATCTGTCAAATCAATTATGAAGCAAGAAGACCAAACATTTGCTTGTGAAAGTTGAGGATTTGCGGCTTTTCTCGCTCTTATGTCACTGTAAATTGAACATTTTTGTGGTTTGGACTGATAGTAGGGCAAAACAAGCAATTTTCGAAGACTGACATTTTTGTTTTTATGTGACATTTCGTGGAGTAAATGATTTAAGGATTAATTGAAGACATGATCATCAGTTGACTTGATAATGAAAATTATGCAAGTGTAAGTTGGCACTTTATTTTGTTATAAACTCTTTTTTTGGTGACAATAAAGAACAACACAGACAGCTGGAGTAAAAGTGAAACAGACAAACATAAATACATCTATATAGAGAACCAAAACACAACACCAAAGGAAACACATATGTACACATATGTAGATAAATTGATACTTTTTAAATGTGTATTTTTGTGTATAGAATGACCCTTACTGTTAAATGACCAGAGGTGGAAAGTAACTAAGTACATTTATGATGTACTTTACTTTTTACTCAACTATATTTATTTAACAGCTTTGGTTACTTTTCAGATGTAGATTGTACATAACAAAACATATGATGAGCTTATAAAATACTACACATTGTTGTTGTGGCCTCACTTTTTGGATGTTTTTCTTCTCTAAAAGTCTCACATGGTTTCATTCAAACAACTGTCCAATATCCAAAGAGGCAAAAATAATACAGTATGTCATGAAACAAAAGCAAAAAATGTAAACACATTTTTCTGAATTGTTTTGTCTCTCATACCCTTTAATCATCTCATGACCCCCGAAAAGTGTCTTCCAACCCTTTGCAGGGGCCCCAACCCCTGGGTTGAGAACCACTGAACTATAACCAGTGGTGGAATGTAACTCAACTACTATACTTCAGTACAACTTTGAGTATTTCCATTTAATCCTACAGTTTTAGTTACTTTTTAGATTACACTTTTTCATCCCCTTCCTGTCCAGTGAAAATCATGTATCTCAAGATCTGTTGATTTTGAAAGCTTCTGATAAACTGGAGGAAGAAGTGTTCCTTTATGTGTAAAAACCCTCTTGGGTCAGCTGGAAGATGCATCACAAAGCAGAAAACAGGGCTGTGTTTCTGAGCTCATGAAAAAGTGAATTGTTAATTAATATGTTGTTCTCACAGGACAGGAACCCTACAAACATATGATGATCTTATAGAATATGATGCATTGCTGGAGATTAAACTACCAGTAGTATACAGTAACAGTATATACATAAGTTAAAGTTAGCACAACCATAAACATCTACAGCAGTAGAATACAACATACATACTAATGCAGCGGTAATATTAATCCATAAACATCATATATAATGGTAAAACTATGACAGGGAACATTTTACTGCATTACATTTGAGTACATTTTGCTGATAATACTTACATACTTTTACTTAGGTAATGTTTTGGATGCAGGACTTTTCCCAGTGTTGTATTAATACTTTTACTTCAGTAAAAGATCTGAAAACAACCACGACTGACAATAACTGTGTAAAGTAGTTAAAACTAACTCCACCTTTAACCAGCTTCAACAGTAACTAAGCTATTTACACATTGTTGCATCAGTATTAACAATGTTATAATGTCGATGCCATTTTGCTGCTAATACTCATAGACTTTTCCTTAAGTATGATTTTTCATACACTCTGACTAGTTCTTCCAGCGCTGGCATACATTTCCTTAGATGCATTCAAGAAACCATACTCAACAAAACAGACGAAAACATCATACCTTGAAATAGTTTTTATTAAAATTTTATTTCAAGTCCAGGCTCTCAGTATTATCACACGTACAGTACTGAATCCATGTCATGTGCTTTTAATTTGATAATTTGATTTAATTTGCTTACCTTGCCTGCTCTTTCACTCCCACTGCTTTCATCTCTCAATTGTACACACAATGCATTTACTGCCAGCTGCTTTCTATTCTGTTCACACGTACCAACTTCCATATATTTACAGTCATTACACTACAGACAGCAACAAACAACAGACGGTAAAAGTCGATTCACGCACAGTAGTGACATACTTTCAAACACTCGCTCATTATTGTAAACCCAGCAACTGAATATGCAAGGTTAGGCAGTGCATTCATTCAGGAAAGGGCACGCTAAGGAAAATGGGGGAGCTATGAGGGGCTTTTTCTTGGCCAGCAAGTCCAGGCTTGGTTGCAGGTCTGTCTGTCCCTACTCAGCGCAAACATGTCAAACATTTCACCACCGGTATGAGTGAGCTAAAGTCCCTCATTCCTCTGCTGCAGGTAGAAGTGATCTCCAGCTCGCACTGTAAGCCTGAATTGTACTCAACAAGGTTAATTTGTTAATGCAACATAATTAGCTTTTATGCTTATTCTCTCTAAATATGGAAAGCTGATGAGAGACATGGAGAATTCCTGAAATATCTGCAAACTGTAAAACACACAGGCATATTTTGAAAGCTGAAAGGCAATGTGTCCAGATGTGACCAAAAAATAATCATGTGGGTTGAGTTTCTGACATTGGTCGACGCAGCTTTAACTGCTCACTTAACCAGAGCCTGGAGTCAGTTTTCAGGTTTTAGCTCTTGAACGTGGACTCGCACAGTGCAGCACTACAATTCACGGAGGAGAGACGTCCAGTTGATTAATCCACGGGTGTCGGGACAAACAAGTCTCCATTATACAGACACTGGACTGGAGTTATTCAGCTTTCAACGTATTCACCACCATGACAGACGACCACAAGCAGGAATACGTATGCATTTCAGGAAGTCAGCACAGCACTCTTATGAGAAAAGTGAAAGCGCGGCTCTGGCTCGAATATACTGAGAACACCCAAAACAAACCCACTTCCCGGCCCAACTGGCATCCACACCATGGTAGAAATAAGGGAATGTATTTATGAGCATCTGGCTGTGGTTCAGTGAGGTCAGTGCACTGATAGAGCACAAGGATAGATCCTTGCTCCTCTACATAGTCCAGAAGAAGAGCTAACGTGGCTTGTAGACCATGTGGTTTTCTGCCTTATTAGTAAATCCATGAACTTAGATTTTAGCTTTGTTAAACGCAGTATAATTTGTTGCATCGTAAATATAAAAGTCTTTGTGTAAAAAAAAAAGCAGCATCGCTTTAATTAGTTGGCATGTGTTTCGTCCCAGAAGTAAGGAATAAAATCCAGTATGGCTACCAGCCCCTTCGCCCTGTGCACACACACACACACACACACACGCACACACACGCACAAACACACACACACACACACACACACACACACACACTGATTAGCCTGTGTTGTGACAATTTTCAATCTGTCTCTGGGATTTCTTTGTCAGGACAGCATTATGCTGGTAACATTGACTGATATCTAGTTTGGCTTTTGGAAGAAGACACACGGTTTTCATAAGCCCATTAATCTTAAAAGGAGCAACTGTCAGAAAACATACAGTACCCCTATCCCTGACATAAAAAAGGCCCGTCCCAGTCCTTGATTTCTGGTTTGGCGGAAAACGATATCACACTGCCTCCGATAGAAGGCCTTGAATGTCCCTTTGCAGACTTTTCCATTATGGATCTGGCATTCTTAAGCTTGGAAGCAGAGAATCACACCACAACTGCATTTCATGACACACGACTGGATTTACGGCTCAAAGAGAATCGTTTGAGAAATAACTGCTTATTGTTGCCACAGGTGTCTCAGAGCTTTATCTAAGTACAGAAACTAACGCAAGGCTAAGTAAGAGAGACGACACAATGAGTCAAATGAAAAGTACTCAAGCTAAAACTCAAAAGTTAATCATGAACATTACAGAAGAAAAAAAAATAAAAATAAAAAGTTGATGTTAATTTCCACATGTGACCCGGAGTTTTTTTTGACTCCCTGGGCTGATTTCCAAGTAGGGCAGGCATGAATCAGCAGCAGCCGTGGAGTTAGTCTGAAGTGCTCCAAAAGTAATTAAGGTTCCTCCTCTTAATTGACAACAGATCCAGCCCAGCATAGTTCTAAACAACAACCAAGCATGTGAGTATAAAAAGGTGCATGTAATAATGCCCAGCTTTCAGAGTGAACAGACTGTGCAGACTATGAGCGTGAGTGTTAATGATGTAGTAACAAAACAAGTTAGTAGTGCAGCTTAGTCAGAAATTAAACCCCATTAAAAAGACGTTGTTTTCAATGTTGTTTATGTGATAACTGCAGGTGTTGCAGGCTGGTTTTTTTTATCCCTCTAAAATGTCTTAACCAACCCCCATCTCCAAACGAGAACAATATTTGCCACCTTCTTGACCCTTTGGGACACTCGTTCCCCTTTTCTCTTTGGGCGTGTCATATTCTCCAGGTTGGAAGGAGAGGATGGAGTCTTGCGCCTACTAGTCTACTAGTCTTTTATGTCTTCTTATCATCAACAGTTGGTCCAAGCTTGTTTTTTTGGATAAAAGCTCATCTCTGAAATAACAGAACAAAAGCTTGCCGGTAATCCGATGTGATCCGCCATCTTGCTAAAACTCCACAACGCCCTCCATTGATGACGCATCCTTGACTACAACGGTTCAACTTAAAACTGGTAGAAACGCAGGCTGGTGCGACACCGAGGTTCCAAGAATCCTCAGCAGAACCGGAGAAGTGGAAACTGAGTGCTCGTTTTGGTTTGCCTTACAATTATAACGTCAATCTGCAACAGCGTATTCATCTTTACCTGAAGAGAAATGTAGCTTTTAGTTTATATAATGAATGCAAGAACTAGTTACTTTCTTTCTGGCTCCAAGTAAGAGTTGGACTTTTCCAACATGCAGGACTATTCTGCTCATGGACATAGAGGGAGCTCTTCATCATCCGTTTACACAGTAAATAACTGTCATGCAGTACTGAGGAAGACCATGGCCATGGCTCTATGTGTCAGGGAACAAGTTTAACAATAAGTTCTGCATAAAAAGATCTGGACAGAAAATCGGAAGCCCCCATATGATAACTTGATACAATTTATCATGACATGGAACAAAATAGTTCTGCCTTGTCAGCACTGTTGTTACCCGTTGAATATACGGACCAGAAAAAGTGCCAGATAAGGAAAAGCTATTATTCTTTAATAAAAGGAAAATTGAAACGATTCAGTCTAAAAAAAAAAAACTATAAATATCACATAATAAACAGTCACAGTTCATATCACATTTTTCCATTATCTATGGGAAGTAATATACCATCATTTTTCAATTCAGTGTGCATCACTTTTTGGTCTGTTGATCTTCATCTAGATTGTGATGGTGAGTTAAAGCCATGTCTGATAAAGAGGTCCCACCTTGAGTCTTCATTATGCTGACTCCAGTCTGATAGCAGATGCTTAACATGTGTGTGTACTTATCACTAATATTGTGAATTAGTTATCTTTTCCATTTGCCCAACAAATCGGCATGTCCCAGAAGGTATGGTTACTGCGTCATACTTTTATCTTAATGAAGTGCATCATGATAAGTGCAGCCTCTTTGTTGCGTCGTACAGATTGCTACTGTGCATTAATCTAATGTTCCAGAAGAAACAGCTGCTGTAAAGCAGGAGTGGAAGACTTATAGTATTACTTAAATATACACTCTGTACTTGGTATGAATGCTAATACCTAATCTGGCACAAATAATAACATTGTATTGATAAAATGTTCAGTGTCACCGTCTTTAGAGAGGTCACTGACAAGCTTACTTGGTACTGCAGGAGGTGACGTGACATCACTGCTTCTTCCCCTCAGAAATGTCCTCGTAACACGTTTTAACACTAATTTATTGACTTTCATCTGGGTATTTTATTTTGAATGAGGCATCACATTTAATCTTAGATGATGCAAAGTAATGAGAGTTGTTTTGTTTTTTTTAATCACAGCAACAGAGAGGAAAAAGTCCCTTTGTATTCTCCTAATGTGTTTCCACTTTAAATGAAAACCAGATTTGTTCCCCAACACACAACAAAGTTGTCGTGGATTCCCAAGGACAGCCAGCGGTATGAAATTAAAACAAACTGAAACCACCCATTTCTCACAGAGCCGTTTTTGTTAGGTGGTGTAATGGGTACAGTAAGTAACAGGAACAAATGCTGGTTAAGTAGTACTAATTGAGACATTTTGGTAGCCTTAATAGTATCTTTGAAATATGATAGCTGCAAGTTGAGGTAAAGATAAAGAAGGGATCCGCAACTCATTTTTCTTCACATGCAACAAATACACTGACAAAGACCCCCTGCTTCCCCAGAGAGTTAGTAGAGGATATGTCTGCTTCTCCCCACAAAACCGTCAAAGTACATGCACGATCCTCAGGCATCTCCCTCAATGTAACAATTAGAAGTGCGCTCAGAACATGAAGACACATGAGACGTGTTTAGTGAAGGTCACAAGCAATTACCCAGCCTGGTAAAAGCTGGCATGTCTCACATGGCACCACTGCACGCCCTCATTAGGCGTGTTCTGCAGCTCAGAGTGGGTCTTGTGGCTATAAAAGAACTGAGCTCGCTGCCTTCCAAGCCTCAGAACCTCACCAGCAGGAGCACAAAGAAACTACACATCACTACCTCTGGATCAGATAGGAGTGGACAAACCGTTTTTGTAGAGGAGGGGGCTACTTGACCGAGGAATCGGTGTGTTTCTTTACAGGTTGGGCTTGGGTTGCTTTCAACAGGATAAACATTGATTCCCCGTACTAATGAGCAACAAGGGGTTGTTACCTTTTAGACTGAATGTGAAACTTTAGGTTTTGGTATTGGGTTTAACATTACAAAAATATTCCAAATAGGTGAGGGGCAGAACATCTGATGCCATTTGTTTCCATTTGTTTTGCACCCGAACAAATGAATATTGTTTGCTTTACACTGTTCAGATCCGCAATGAGAATTAAAGGAGCTCGAAGTTTTTCTCCGACACATTTTTTTTTTTTAAACTCATAGCTTCATGTTGGTCCTGGTGTGCTAAATGCACACAATCTGGACCCTGTCTAATAATTCCCATACTGAGCACTGCGATCACTAAACCACAAACGCTAAAACAAAAAAAAAGGCGAAAAAAAAAAAAAAAAAAAAGCTTCAATAAAACACGGTGGTTCATTCAGTTGTGGAAAGAACATTGAAAGCACGACAAATAAATATATAAAGGTTCTGCTTTTGTTGAAATGGGAAAGACACATTCATCGTAAAGTAAGGAAGCTAATGTCTAAAATGATGCACACGGATCTAATAATTGAAATGTGATGCATCACAGCTATATTTTGATTCTTTTTTTTTTCTCATACCAGGTACAATAGGCCTTGGTTGTATTAGGTCACACACACACACACACACACAAACACACATGCATACACACACACACGTACACACACACGCACACACACACACACACCTTCAGATTTTCAGCTCTTTTACCACTTAAACAAGCAGTTTATAAAGTAACATCAGTGTAATTGCAACTATAGGATCACATTAATATTAAATTCAAGTACACACCTCTAGACTCTCTCTCTCACACGTACACACACACGCACACGCGCGCACACACACACACCTTTTCGGCTCCTTTAAGACAGTGACTAATACAAAGTTAAATTCGCTTTAAAACTTTAAAGACAAAGCACACTTGAGGAAGTGAATCCTTTGATGACACTTAATACCAACATCAATATTTACCGACGGGGGTCGTCGCACCTTGCGGGCGTCAGGTGTCGATCGGATGAGTTACTCGTGTCTCATCTGAAAGAGATTTGGGAGGAAATGTCGTACTTTAAAGACCGGCGTCTGTTGTTGGCTATTAATAATCTGACTGAACTGGGCACACAATAGAAATAGGATTGAACCATTTTAGAGAGAAAAAAATATTTCGGTACATTTGAGAACAACTGACCTATTAAAACCAAACACAGGCCGAAACGAGATCCTTTTCTGCTCAGTCTGAACAGCGGCTGGCTTACTTGGGCATTATTTAATATGAATTCAAGATTGTTTTATAAACAAACAATAGCGCCTTGTACTCGCACCAAAAACATTAAGATTGACCGGTGTAAATGATATATAAACCCTGAATGTTATTTAACTAATCTATTTGGGAACACAGTCTCATTACATAACATTATTAAAAAAATGGGGGGAAAGTTATGATGGTAAATACAACGTTTCAATGTCTCAGCAGTAGCCAAATATTCGACCAACAACAATGCAATTATAAAGTGTATGACCTTTAGTAGGTGATCACCATCAGACAAAACCACCACATTCATCTACTTGATATTTATTACATAATTAATATTTCATTTGCACTCGCAGCCTTCACGTGTCCTTTCATTACTTCCACAGTGTGCTGTGATGAGCACGAGGACTTCATAAAATCTCAAGAGATGTCGTTTAAAGATACAAATCTGGGAGGACAGTGTGGACTTGAGCTCCTCGGAGATAAAAAACAAGAACACTGTCAGTGATGTAGATATAGAATTATTACGTCTCGCACCACTACATTTCACATGGAATATATATATATATAATGACTATGCGTTTGGTGTTTATGTTTATGCTGCAGTATTTATGTGGACACATATTGAATGCATATCCTGGAATCCTGGAAAATAAAATAAGGGGAGCCGTTCGAGATTGTTTTTGTTTTTGTCCCACATCCTAACAAACTGACGGTTACTGTGCACCTGATCTTTAGAAAGTATAACTGAACCCGCGGGTGTAGTGTTAATGTGGATTATGGATTAACATGCATTCTTTATTCGACTATTTTTTTTTTTTAAATAAATGTATTTGCCTTTTAACCTCCATACAAACAAATGAAAACACATTTTAGAGAAAATTATTTCACAGAAATGCGTAAGATTCCAGTAGTAAAACCAGGCTGTTTGTCTAACCCACATAGCCTGAATTCACACTGTAGAAAATCCAATCTGTTGCCGCGCACATTTTAGCCTTTAATATCTTTTAGGCCATCTTAACTCCAGAAAATAAAAACATGTGAAATGTATCAGTCACAAGACAATGACTTTAGATATCTAGAACTGTGCGCATTTTAATCTACCATTAACCGTGAAAAGGTGAACAAAGAAATACACAACAACAATAAAGTAATGCAAATTCAACTTCACCAACACGATGTATAAACTGCATTCACGCTTGCGTGTGATATTCGTATTCCAGTATTCCAACAACTATTTTAGGTTTAAAAACAGAAATACCATTCGTTAAATGCAATTACATTATATGAGAAAACGATTGAAGCCAAGTGACAAAGTGTACATTAAACAAAAAAAATTATATATATATATAATAATATATAATATAATGTGTTAGCAATAAAACGGAGTCGTTAATGAAAGCTGTATTAAAAATATAAATATGAGACGTAAATTAACGCATCTTCTCATATGTATATCCATATTAAATACAAAGGGGGGAAAAGTAATTTGCTTTATATTGAAACTTTCAGAAAGAAGTTTACCTACCCCGAAAATACTGCACATGTCAAAGAAGTAAGTGTGTGCTGATAAAACCTTGCAATTCCTACGTTGTCCAGATGAGGGGAGTCCTGCCAGCCGGGCAATGCGGAGAAGACAGAGAGAGAACAATGTGGAGTGAGTGAGGGCTGCAGTGACACAGACACAGTGACACTGAGAGCTTACATATCACTTATACATTCAAACAATAATTCATACAGCAGCAACAGATGAAGGTCCCTCCGCTGTGCCGCCACCACCCTGCAACATGCATGCACGTACATCTGACATATGACTTATCACTTCATATCCATACGTCCACGAAGTGTCTATCACTAGTCACTTTAAGGCGATCTTCTCCAGCAGCCAGCTCCTCTGACCCGACCTGACGCTTTCAATGTGTCCCGCTCCCTGATCTGGATGGTGAAGTGGCCAGCAGACAGAGAGGAGAGGGGTGGAGGTGGAGGTGGAGGTGGTGGGGAGAAGGACACTGCACCTTGTTACCATTGGGTCGACTGTTAAGTTTTACTAGTAACGTTTTGCGAGCTTATAAACGATACCTTCTAAACTTGCACAGGAAACTCTGAAAACATGCTGTGATAATGTATGTCTCTGGCATCCAGTCGATATCCCATAGTCTGGGAGAGCTGCGATCTACAGAGGTATCGATTACATGAGCCCCTTCCCATGTTTGATTCTCCAACACTGGCTTATAAAAAAAGACTGGGAGTGAGCAACGTTCCCTGTTGCTCTCAAATGACAACACTGCTCAGTTATATGGACCAATATGCAGAAAGTATATTTTGATATTTTATAGTACAACTATTTAATCGATACATATCCACGCACATATTGACATGTAAATTAGCCATCTCAGTCTCATCCACATTGGATCATTTCAGATGATGTTTTTTTTTTTTTTTTTTTTTTTTTTTTTTTTTTTTTTTTTTT